>VWZW01003298.1:41323-66989 GCA_013397115.1 Edolisoma coerulescens
TTCAGAAGCAAGAACGATTGTTTTTGAGTGTCTGTAAAGAGATGATTTTAAAAAAATGTTTGCTTTATCATATAGCTGCAAATATCAAATTAATAGCAATGATAGAGATCAAGAGCAAGGATGTAAGGAAGTGTGTATTGCAGTAACTGGCAATTGCTGAAATCAGAAAAATAGTTTGATAATCAATGCTTTTGTTGACTGAAGTGGTTCTCTTTGGGGGTCTTTTGTTTGTTTTGGCTGGAGTTTATCACAGTGGGACATTCAGATCCATAGCAAAATTAATGTACTTTGATTTCTCTTACTCTTGTTTAGCACTGCTTGAGGGATAAGCAAAAACATATGTATACATTACTAATTATAATAAATGTAGTCTTAATAATTATGACAGTATTAGAAAGTAATCCCTTTATTTAAATGCAGATGTTTCATATCAGCTAATAAGCTGAGTTGAATTGAACGATTAAGGCCTGGATAAGCAAATACATTATTTAGAACATGGGCTTTTATTTTATTCATAATTTGTTAAACTTACCTCTGTCTAATTTGAGAATTTAAGTTAAAGAGGCATGTAGGATGTCTGTTAAGTGGTTCCAGTGAATTTTTTCCAAGAAAAAATCCTTTTTCTGATTGAACTAGTCAGTACCTTTTTCAAGTACCTCTATTCTATTGTGCTTGTCTTTTAGAATGTTCCTGTCAAGTCCTGTCTCACTTTTCAAAATTGGTGATTAAAATGAATATCAAGAAATTCAAGTGGTAGAAATCTTGCTGGGCAAAATAGAGAGCTGCAATAAGGAAAACAAGTGAAATAAACTTCAGCATATCTCAAAAATTATATAATTAGTGTTCAGTGTTGGTGTTGTATGTGTCATAGTTTAGATTTCTGTGTTTCCGTATTATAAATGAGATAGCTAATGGTATCTGTTTGATTTTATTTTTACTGTTACTTGGCAATTATGGAAGAACAATGAAATGGTATGTTATATAGTCATATGTCTTTGTCTTAAGACTTAGAAATCAAATTAAGTTTCTGCTGTTCATTACATAAATATTGAATAAATATTGTTGCTGAATGTTCTTTATATTTGAATTGGTGTTTTATTCTCTATAGGAGCAGTACGTTGGAGCCTAATAAAAAAAGTTTTTACCAAATAATTATAAAAATCAGTTACCATTACCTTTTGTCAAACCATCTTTTGAAAGTAATATTACTTAAACTTCCTGGACATCAAGCCTTTGTCAGGTTACATGAAAATTTTTGTTAGGAATGTTTTGTAACCATAGAAGCCAGAAAACAAATAAACAAACAAACATGCTTTGGATCCAGTTGTGCAATTGTCAGTATTCAATTTGTATTATAAGTACAATTACTGTAAACATAAAGATTAGTTAAGTATTCACTGTTGTACAGTACCAGCTTGATTAATGACATTCTGTCCTCTTTTTTTTTTATAATTAATGAATTTCCTTTAAATTTTTACTTTTTTATTATTTTTTATTCACATTTCTGTGTGCTGGAATGTTTTTCATTATTCTTTATTTCACTTGGGTTTTACATTGTACTTAATTTTTTTTTTAACTCAGTGTTTTTTCTTTGAGGGCAAAAAAGCCATGCTAGATAAACCTAGCTAATAAGAATCATTATGCATGTTTTCATTTTACATTTTCATGTTTTCAAATGCTTTCTACAGTCAATCTTAGAGAACTGTTTCTTTGAGAGAGGGGTAGTGGTAAGTAAAGAGGATTTAATAATTTTTGGATATTGTTTATAAATAAATATCTGTAAGCTGAAAATATAAGTTGAAGTGGTTTGTTCTAAGTCACACATAGAATAAAAATAAAATATTGGTATCTATCCAGGAAATACAAGCTGTGGCTTGTTCAAATCACTATCTTTTCAGGTGCTGAGTACTGTTAAGTTGGAAAAGCAGAACAGAATGTGCTGTTTGGAACTGAGTGTCTTTTACAGTGAGGTCAACAAAAAGCCATGTGGGGGATTTTTTTGTTTGTTTGGCTTACAGAATTTTTTTGGTTTATTTTTTTGTGTATAAATTTGTATGTGTTTTAAATGTAAAAATATATTTCATTACATGCAACATCAAAATCAACACCAGTAGTAACAGTGTCTTGTGAATAAATATGTGCTTGTGAAAGCTAATGTATTGGGAAAGATCACACAGGAAGGCAAACAAAGTTATAATTGATATCTTAAATAATGTTGTTGAGTGTGATAGGAAATTTCAAGCATGTTTGGTAAAATAGTATTTTTGGAGTGAGGGTTTTTTGTCATTGCTTTCAACGTAATTCATTTCTTGTGTATTTCCTGTAGAAGTGCTGCTGCTGAATTTGCTCTTAAAACGAGTATAAATTTCTTGAATAAAGAAAGAACATGATAAACATAGTGAAATATTAGTTGCCTTGTTACAGTTACAGTACTTCAAATACATGGTTACAAAGCAAAGTAGTAGATTTCTAAAGAGATACTTAAAATTCAGATGGTGGGGCAGGGTAAAGGATGTCTTTAGGACATAAAGCAGTATTTTATAATGAGACAGCTTTCTGTAAATGTCTTTCTAAATTTCTAAGTTTGTAAACATTCATTTCTGTCTTTCCTTCTTTCAAAGTATATGCCAGTCTTGAAATTTTTTTCATGTCAGCATTTTTTCTTTCCTTTGCAGTTTATAATGTAGTCCTTTTTTGCTGCTTCCTTATATTATCATTGGTGACAATGATATCTGCTTACTTATATTTTGCCATTACAATTATTTTTTCAGTACTTTTGTGGCACTCACTTTTAGTTATTAAGCTCTGCAATTCAGTATCCATAGTTTGGCTGGGTTTTTTTTCGTGTTCCTTGTTGGATGCCTGGCTTGCATGTGGTTTAATATTTAACAGTTTACCTGAGACAGAGGGGTGTGACAAGTCTGCTAAGCATCACACAGTGCTGACATATACCCAGTTGGTTGTAGGGACTGGCTTTCAAGGAGTGCCTGACTTTTCATTTGCCAACAGCCACTTTGCTTTCATGTTTGCTAATCTCTAGCTTTCTCTTGGGGTCCTTTAGCCTGCTTCATGGCAATGTATACAAAATTGACACTTAAAAATACATTCGGAGGAACATTCTTTTAGTCAGTTTGATGTAATTGAAAAGAACTTGAATTGAGAAATTCAGAATCTGTTTCTTTTACCAGCTACATGAGAAGAGGTAAATCTCTGGACTCTGCGGAAAATAACCCCACTTATTGAGGAGTCGAATGCTTGAAGAATATCTTAAAATAAGATCTTGGGTTATTTGGGGGTTTTGGTGATGGGAGTATATTTGTTGTTGTTGTTTCAGGGAACTTGGGGGAGCAGTTGTACATGCGTTTGGTCTGGTCTAATTGTGGTGGTAGTGAATTATATCCTAAGAACAGGATTCTAGAATTATGGGGGAAACATTACCTTCATAAGTCATCTTACTAATGTAGAATTGTCTCCTAGAGCCAAGAGAATGTTCAGCTTGCACAGCTTCTTTGAATGGCCAGTTTACAAGTGAGTTATCTTCTGTAATAAAGGATGGAGGAATCTTAGGCTCATCCTTAAGCTAATTGTGGCGAGATTCTGGTCAAATTTCTTTTACTAAACTGTCAGTGAAGACAACCAGAGTGTCTCACCAGATTGAAAAAATCAAGGCCCTATTCTGTTTTCTGTAAAGAAACCACTGATGTCTACAAATTTGCTTCAGTAACATAAAGTAAATATACTTACAGAAGAACATTTAAGGAAAAATGGCAGAGGGACGTAGCTTTGGATCTGTTCTGTTTGTCAAAGTCCTCCTTGTCTAGTAAATTCTTGGGCAACACAGAAGTACTTATGAAGCTCTAACAAAATGTTGACTGCAGAACTTAATTCAGATAATCAATACCTACGTTTTACTTCTAAACCTGTAGGTAGTTTTATAGCATAACGTGCTTCTATTACACTTCCAGTTATATCTAGTTGTTGGTGTTGTCCAAGCAGCCTGTCAGCTTTAGGTCATGATGACTAGGGTAACAGATGACAGTGATCTTTTTTTTATAAAATCATAAAAAGTAAACTAGCAATGGTGGTTATACACAGCAGTTCTTTAGATTTGTGGATTTGGCTGTAGAAGTCAATGAAATGTGTTTCATTCTGGCATTTGGTTGTGGACTCTACTAGATTAGTGGCTGTCAACTCTTCTAGGCTAAATCCCTCAAGTACAGGGGGTAAGGCAAGTTTTTTGTTTGAGTGTTACCCAGACACAGGTGAAAAGTTCAGTTTTGCCTTTGAAAAAGATTTTGCAAACTTACAAAATCTGGAAAAGAGACAAAGTTATAGTTGGAAGAGTTTGAATTCATGAATGCATTCTGCTGATATTTGCTGTTTTACCCCCAACCCTCTGAGATTTTTGTCTTCAGAACATGCTTCGTATTTGTTATTGTTTTCAAGGTTCCCCTAAAAAGCATCAGCCACTAAGTAGTACAAAGCATTTTGGAAAGGATAAACCCTAGCATTTCCTTATCTGACTACTGGAATCCATTTTGTGGCATTGTCTGTTACATCTGTTGTCTAGATAACTAATCTTAACATTTCCAATAACTTTTGGGACAGTGCATTAATTTCCTAAAATTTGTACCCTTAGGGAAACAAGGTTGGTTTGGGTTTTTTGCTGGTATGCCTTTCCGTCTTATTCAAAAGAGGATTAGAAGTTTCAGAAAAACATACTAACGAAATAATTAGCTTGAAAATGTGAGCAAAAATAGGTGCTACCACTGAAGAAGAGGCATTTGCAACTTAATTTGCACTCCCAGCATTCTGGAGAGTCAGGCAGGAAACACTCACAATCCATGCTACAATGTTGTATGGATCCTTTTAAAGGACCAAGCTGGAGGAAATGCAGTTTTCTTAATTCTGGTGCCATAGAACAACTTGTTCTTTGGTGCAGACTAGAACAGCCTCAGATTATTAGAAAGAAAAGCCATAATAATCAGCTCTTTTGCATATCATTTCTCAGCCATTCTTCAGCAGATTTACAAAAATATTGCTGAAAGAAATTAATCTGCAGAGATTAACATAGATGTCTAATATGTAGAATGCGTAAAGGTGACGAAGACACACAAAGACAACTCGAAATCTGCTTAGAGGTTTTTTGGACATCTTTTGATATAGATTATAAATAAAAGATAGTCTGGCATTTTAGAGTTAATTAAGTTAATTTTTTTCCTTGAAGTCCTGCTTTTATGATCTAAAGTATGAAAATTGTATGAAAATGTATTGTTCTGTCAAAAGTTTATTATAAAGTATTTTTGCAGAGCATGTTGAGCAACTCCATTATACTAGCTGGTTAGTATGTGAAGATTAAACTTTGAAGGGGTTTGGACTTTACAGATTTTAACTTTGCTAATTTAAATGATGGATTAGAGGAAATACTGCTGTCCGCTTTGTTGTAGCATGCAGTGTAGGTCAGATATATTGCTTCTGTGTAATTTTTTGGGGTTTGTGTTTGTTTACAGTATTCAAATCCGTCATAGTAACTTTTTTAAGAGTATGCCTGGAACTGGGGTTGACTAAGGAGAGTGTTAATGTATTTAAATAAACTGGTTAAAACCACAGGAGAAGGCCTGTAGTGTTTTCAAGGCTTCTCAGCCTGAAAGTGCCGCATAAGCCTTTTAGGTTGCATAGCAACAGGCTCCTAGCAACAATAATAGATTGAATTTCCAATAGTGACCAGGCCGGATGTAATAATAAAGCAAGAGTACAAACAGTTGTCATGGTTTTCTTTTCACAGTAAACTAGTGTTGAATTTAGGAGATTCTGTTTCTCAAAGTGGTGAACCTCTTCGCAAAATGAAAATAATTTTGAAAATCGTGGTACCAAAACCCTGACAAAGCTTCTTGTAACGAATGACTTTGATGTCTAGTAGGTGGGAACATGGGGGAAAACAAACATTCAATTAGTTGTTAAGGAAAAGGAGTATTTAGTAACCACTTTGAATTGCTTTTAAATCTCAACTTCTTTTATAAATTGACCTGTACTGGATTTTCATAGGAACCCCTAGCTGTACCGATATACATGTTGTTTAGAAAAGTTTGGAAATATCTTGTCAGTATACTGTTAAAAGGGGTAATGAATAAGACTGAGTAACAGATTCATTTTATGTCAATAATCTGTCAGTATTTCATATTTTCAAGACCTGTTATGTGTGAAAGGTAGAAATATATGGATAAGCAAGTGACTTAGAACGAGAGACAGAAATTATCTCACGAAATAGTAATAGCTGTAATTCTGGATGATTACATTTTAGTTTCAATGTTTTGCCCTGGCTAACAGTTGAAAATTGTAACACTGGTTGTTAAATAAAGATGTAGATTGACACTAGATTAACACCTCTTTTCAGTTCCTGTATCTGTTTTTGGGATGGTGTTGAAGAGTCACTATAGTAAAGGCCTTAACAAAAAGCCCAAATTAGTTATTTGTAATCTGCTATATTCCATTAAGATGGCACCCTTTGTTGTCTGAATAGATGAAAACTGTTCTAAGAGTATAAAACATTCATCTTTAGTTACTGATACAGAGGCAACTCTAGGGGCTGCACAGTATTGAAGAAAAAAAAAATTAAATATTTGGAAGTTACAGACTTGACTTGAGATGTTTCACTGGATTTTCAGTATGTTCAGATGTTTATCAGTAGTGGTTTATCACAGGATTTTTAAAAATTAAATTCTGAAAAAAGCTTTTCTTTTCAGTGGACCTCTTAGGTCTGACTACAGATAGTATTTTCCATATTAATCTCAGCGTTTTGATAGAATCATAGAATGTTAAGGGATTTGAAGGCACCTTAAAGACTGTATAGTTCCAACTCCCCTGCCATGGGCAGAGACACCTCCACTAGACCAGATTGCCTACAGCCTTATCCAACCTGGCCTTGAACATTACCAGGGTTGGGGCATCCACAACTTCTCTGGGCAACTAGTGCCAGTGTCTCATCAACCTCACAGTAAAGAATTTCTTACTAAGTTTTTTCCTCATTTGACACTAGATTTCTCATGGTGAAGGGTATTAGTATGGTGACAGAGATATTTTGGATATATTCAATGAAACAAGATGTGTTTATGTGATAGTATTCAAAAATTGAGTTCTGTTATTTGAATTGTGAGTTAAGCGGTAGTCTGAACAACATTCTGAATTTGTATGACATTTGTAATTTAGACTATCAACTGATTTAAACTCTTGAATTTTAAAGCTTAAACAATTATTTAGGAGTGTAATCTAGTCTGAGTATGACATCTAAGCAAAAGTGTTTGACTAGCATTTGTGGATTGCTACTAACTTTGTGCACTAGAGAAGTATTTATGTGGTAAAGTAACTACTGCCACAGCTGGAGAGCTAGGAGAGTTTGAAGGATTTAGCAGAATTAGAGGTTTTTAACTTAGAATAAGGTTAAAAACTGATAATGACATTATAGCTAGGATATAGGAAGAAGAAATTTAAAAATCCAGGAACATACCTTTTACAGTGTTCATAGATTATGACTGTTAAAGGTATTTTTACTGAGAATTGTTTTGTATATTACAGTTGTGATATTTTCAGAGAAGTCATAAGCATTTTAACCTTACATTGTTACAAATAGTATCTAGTATTTATTATGGCAAATACATATTCTTAAATCATGTAGATTGCAATCAGAATTTCTGTAAGAATGTAGTTTACTTTCCAGAAGTGCAGTCATTAACTTTGTTCAGCTCCTGCCCTATCTCCTACATAGCTGAATTTCTGTATGTGGTATTAGTGCTTATTTTTACTTTTAGACCAGAGATGTTGCTTGGAATAGTTACTTACTAATATTGTTCTTGTTGGGCAAACCTAAATAACTGGATTTGTGGGTTAAGGCTTCTACTTCATCCAGACCTAACCTATCTGGCTGATTTCCTCATAATTTAAAAAAAAAAAACAAACCCTTTTCCATTCAAATCAAAAGAGCAGAGGTTAGATATTTGACTCTGTGCCAGATATGATGGTAATGAGTGTTCCCTTGCTTCCTGTGCTTTTAGGGGAGTTCAAGTGAAACTTGCATCAGGAAAGGATACTATGCTTTTCTTAGAGCTTACAATTTTTATGAAAGAGAAGAAAATTATTTAACATAATAACTAAAAACTGAGATCACAGAAAACCGATTGAAGAGTCTTGTAACATGTAACAATGGAAAATCTTGAGGGACAAAAATGGAAGATGAGTGAAAGAGAAAATAAAGTACTTACACCCAATTTTATTTACTTCTTTTTAACTGTAAGAATATGTAATTTTAGGAAGTTCATTCAAGTGTTTGGAAATGTAAAAAGAAAGACTGGGCAGAAGTAGGTCTCCGAAGTTTGAAGGACAATAGAGAACAAGAAGTTTGGCAAAAAATATGTGTAGTCTGTACATTTATCCTCCTACTGAATTGCCATGAAACATAATGTGTTGTGGCATGGCATTGTGTGTTTACTCCTATTTTTTTTTTTTAATTAGTGCTGTTGATATGCAAATTTATTTTCAGAATTTTCCATTTCATGTAAACATACTGATTTATTGTAAGAACCATTACACTACAATTTAATGTAAGAAGTCAAAACAATTATTTCCTTGTTTAATGTCTGTAAGTTGAAAAGCATAGTTCAGAATAATTGACCAGACACCACTTCTGAGAGAAACATCTCATTTGCTTTCTGTTTATTTTTTGTAGTGATGTCTTCCTTTTCTCAATACACTAACTATGACTAAAATAACAAATACAAGCAATAGTGTTGGTTTATGTAGTGTTACTGAAATGCTATGTAAAATTACAAGATGTTTAAAAACGCCAAGTTTTTTTACTGGGTAAAGAAAGAGGCTGAAGTACTGAATGCTTCCAAGCAAAAAGCTCTATTAGCATTAAATGCAATTGTTGTGTGAAGGACTACAAGATATAATTAATTTTTTGGACTTAACTGCTATTTATATGCTACTGGAGCATGTATTATATTCTTGCATGAATTTACCAATGTACAATATTCACTGTTTGATTGTATACTGTTATTTATGCCAAATTTATCTGCCAAGAAGAGTGAAGAATGTCAATGAGATGTTTTTCTGCTTAATTAAATACTTAACACCCAACTTAATAGGTCTACATCACATAAACATAGCCTTTAATCAGATATAAGTACAGAATGCTGTTTGTGCATTGGACCTGAGTTTGTGTGTTCAGTATCCCTCTTTTTGATATGCCCTTGAAGATTTTAAAGTTACTTGTATTGGAGAGGTAGGTGCTGGAAGCTACTGTGCAGTATTCTTGTGAATCAGACCTGCTTTTATCTGGAGAGGACAACGATGTACAAAAATAATCTTTGATGGTGACCTTTTGAAGACATAGATGGAATTTTCAGGTGATGAGATTTATGTCTGTTTATATGACAGTTATGTCTTTTTATATTTCTGGAAAGTAATTCTTCAGACTGCTCGTTTTACTTATTTTTTCAAGACTTCCATTATTGGAAAATTCTGAGTTGCCTAAGATTTACAGATTTTCTTAGGTATTTTCATCTGTTTCTGACAATTGAGAATCTAAGATTTCTGTGGTATTCTGAGAAAAAAAATATTCTTTTGCTATTTTTCTTCTAAATGCATTTTATGTTGTAATAAATAGGAGAGTATCTAAATAGTATTGCTAAATATTACATACAGCTTTACATTCATAGTTTCATGTACTAATTGTCTGTGTTTCATTTGTCTCATGTTTTTAATAGAATTTTTGACTATTCTGAAAATGCTGACTATGACCATACAATCTTAAATGTAGCCCTTGGGGCTACCTATTTTGTATTAGTTATTGATGAGAAAGCAGTCATTAAGGACTTCTCCTTTAAGAATTTTACAGATACAGTGTGTGAATTGCTGTCTCTCATGATTTGATTTTTGAAGCATACTAGAACAAAAAGCCCTGTGTTTGGAACTTGGATCATTTCTAGGTCTTTGTAGAAGCACAGAAATTTTCTATTACAGTCATTGAAGGTGCTGACCTATAAAACAAACCTTATTTTAATTTTCTCTTACTTGATCATGGAATATAACTACCAAGCCAAAGTCAGTCAGTAACATGAAGTTATTCTTGCCTTGAGATAATATGCCATTCAGTTTTTACATGAATATGAGAATAGTGGTGATACTATCTTACAGTCATTTACTCAGTGAAATAAAATATATTAAGCCTCTAATCATTGGATAAATAATACTGTAATTACTTGAAGTCTCAGTAGCTAGGCCTGTTTTTTCCTTTCCTGTAGAAGACAGTCTCTTTTGAACTTGAAGGTTACTTTGACATGACAAATGTGACATTAAAATCAGTGTCGTTCCTTTGAATAATTAATTGGCATGCCAGTGCTCTTATAGAAGTGGCAAATGTAGAATGTATCTGGTGTTGTTATTTCAAAATAATACTAATTTATAACTGCAGTAATGCTTGTTGTAAAAACATAGTGTTATAGGTTCAGACATACACCAGTTCTTTTAAAAAGTTTCAGTTCCTTAATGTGTTTGACTAGGTTATTTTATCAAAATGTATTAACATGTCAATTGTGCCATGTGTTTGAGTTTGGGGGAAGGGGGGAGGGGGTGTTCCCAAATAAATTCTACTACTATTTCAGCTTTCTTTGGTATTGTTGTTTTTAATATCTAAAAAAACCACCATTGTAGTGTTGAAAAAATATCTTTTACCAGGTAATGATGCCTTAAATGTGTGGAGAGTTTGACTCCCAACTCGTACCGTTAGTCACGTCTGGCTGCACACTACAGTTCTTCCCTGCACTTTTCACTTCCATTCTGTATTTCTTCTTCAGTATGAGAGACAAATGTGTAATGAACAAAGGAAGTAGTTTGATTTTGAGCTGAATCCAGAAAATATCAAACTGTAGCTGTATGACTAAAAACAATTGTGATGTCACAGTCTTGCATACCCTGCAGTGAGTTTGATCACAAGGGAACAGCTGATCACTGTAAAAAATAAGTTGCTTTCAACACCCTCTTCGGGGATTATTTAAATATAGAAATGTGTGGAAGGGAGGATAGGGAATGAAATGTCCAGATAGTAATTGAAGATGAGTTCTCTAGATGCAATTTGGGGCAGATCTGGTAGAAAAGGACATGGTAAAGGCCAAGGTACCCAAGGTACATTCTTCACCGTGGTCTTTATTGGTAAGATCTGCCTTCAGGAGTTGCAGATACCAGTGGAAAACTTGTGGATCATGGAAGGTTTGCCTTCTGTGGAGGAGTATCAGGTTATGACTATTTAAACAAACAAGACATATAAAAGTCCATTGGTTGAGGGAAAATGCACACAGGAATGCTGAGGGAGCTGGCCAATGTCACTGGGAGATCACTCTTGATTGTTTGAAATGTCATGGTGGTCAGGGGAGGTTCCAGGTGTGGGGCTGAGGATATGTGTTTTAGCTGCATTTTTGATCCATGCTTCTGTTTGTAGACAATTACCACAGAAATGTAGTTGCTTTATGTATATTCATACTAAAAATAACTACACATTCTTCCACATTTTACTCCATTTTATTAAACTTTTTTTTTTCAAATTAATAGATATCTATCTAGTATTCACTTTTGCTTAAGATTGTATTTTCTTTTTTGGTACAATACTGACTAAAAACAGATACTAGCACTGGATAATTGAGCTATTCAACTACCAGTTTCAGAAAATTTATTCAGAATGCAACATGATATGATTTAGTTAAAATGCTTTCAATGCTGTTTTGCTATCTGGTTTATTAAAGATGCTTTAGGATAGTTTAGTATCCTAGTAAAAGACTAATGTAAGGAAGTAATTAAAGAATGGAATTGTTCATGGTGAGTTGGATTTCATCAATTTAGTCAGTTAAATACCTTAATCAATTAAAAAACCTATTGAGCTAAATCTGAACTTAATCCCAGAGCACAGTGATAGTCTAGATGCTAAAGTGAGTTGCATAGAACAATTCCTTGCTTTTAATTTGTGCTGTTGTGATTAAAAAGATCCCATGTCAACGTTCCTGTGGCTTTGTCACTGCATAACTTACTATGTGACCTGCTGTTTGGCAATGAACTTATACCTCATGATTTGCTTTTAAATGGGAAATCTAAACTTTGCAGATTATACAATTGCTATCAGTGTCTATTGTTCATTTGAGAATATTTGAATTAAAATGATTAGGTATTTGGGAATTGATTTATTGGTCATAAACATTAACCAGATCTTATTTCCTTAGGAAATATCTGCCAGGACTCAATTGTTACAGTTAACAGTTTCAGTCCTCCAAATCTGCGAATAATCCATTTTGTGCTGTATGTTGTAATTTCTTTACTACTGGATATTACTGGTTTAGGGATGGGAAGGTTGATGGAGAGGACTGAATGACTGAAAAGGCAAAGAGACATATCGAAGATCATGAAAAGGAGTGTGGGAAAACAGAGTACTGAATTTAATGATTCTCAGCTCTTAGGCAAGGATCTTCACTGCATGGGCCAGGATGCCTGTGAGTTATTTTGGTTTTTCTAGCCTAGAGGTCATATAGAGAATGAAACATCTGCTGGATATATTGAGAAATTTTTTTCTATGCTTAAGTCAGTGAAATACTTAGAACATGCAAAACAGTAAATGGATAAATGGAGATAGATGTTCATTTTGTGTATATTATTAGAGTCTAGAGCTGGAGAGACTCAATTCTGCTGCTAGCTCTGAATTCAACCCTCTAATGAGATGAATATAATCACTCCTGTATCACCTATTAGAGGGTTGAATTCTAAACATTCTAAAAAGGAGTGAGAAAAGCAAGAGGATTAGTACATTAGTTGCATTTTGAAGAAATTAGTTAACATCACCTGAGATTTATTTTTACCATGTTGTACAGCACACGCCTTCTGCAATGATCTTGCAGTTGTCCAAATCAGCAAATCTACTCAAATGGCATAATAAGCCACCACAATTTGTCCTAAAATGAAGTTAGTAAGCAGCCAAAGTAGCGTTTCCATGGACTAGAACTTCTAGGATTAGCTGCAGCTTAGCAACATTCTTACTGTATTAAGGTCTGTGTAATTCACATGTTCATAATTGAATTTCAGAAGCTAATGTAATTAAGGTAATTTTTGAAGTTATATTTGTTCATGACTGTAACATAATAGAGCTACATTGGTTTATCAGTTTGTCTTCAATGATACTATTGGAGTTGACCTAATAACATCTTCATTAACTAAATTTTAAAAAGTAAGTTTCATAAGCTCAGTCACTGTAGGGAACTCTTAATGTACTACATTATCTTGATGGCCAGGTAACTGATTTATCAATATGATCTAGTATGAGAGCAATAACTACTCAAAGCATTTAAAATGACATGTGGGTAAGAAAGAGCATGCCAGTGATTATATTGTAATCTTCCACTGTATTTCATTAATTTCAGATGTTTCATGTTTTAAAGAAATTTCTGCATACTACAACAAGAAAGATCAAAAAGAAGCAAAGTTAAATAAATATTTATCACATGGCATCAAATTCTCTGCAGGTATCAGCCAATCTCTATCGGTAATCATGAGAAGGTGGGAAAAAATTAGGTGATGGATTTCACAGAGGCATGCATTTGTAGTTAAAAACTACCAGGTGTGTGTAGTATTTCTGGTAGGTGCTTGTGATAAAAATAAAGATTGGTGTCTCAGCCTGTTTTCAAATATCTCTATACTAGCTAATTTTATTTTTATGCACTTGGTGTTTAAGGTTTCAGGGAGTTTAAAGACTTCAATTTCCATGCCATTAACTGTTTGAGGATGGTTATGTAAATAACTGTTTTGCTTTCTTTGTACTGCTTCTGTAGGTGTATCATTTAGATACTATGGCAGTAGTGGTGATGGGCATTTTAGTTAGGAAATGTTAAGTTCTTATGTTTGGGGTTTTTTTCTTTGACCTTGCTTGTAAACATGTAGACCCCAGTCCTGATTATTTTTTTAGGCTGAACTGGAATACCACTATACCAATGCTAAACTGGAACAAAGACTAGGCAGCATTCACTGTAATAAAGATTTATCAGAAACATTGGAGTACATGAATGAGTTTTTTTAATTTAAGGGTAAGACAGAACACCCTTTGGGAAAGAGCTATGCTTACTAAACTGCATCTCTAGATACTAGTTCTTGTAGAAAATGTATAGGAAGTATTCTTAAAAATGTGTGGTTACTACATTATAATATACTACTTACCGAGTTTTCCACACTATAATTAATGTGTAAGGAAGCCATGTAAATAAATTGGTACCTTACCTCATTGTTACACCTAACTTTTGCGTGTGTGTGTGTGTGTGTGAGGCTACTAGATTAAATGCTACTAACGTTAGATATGTGTCTTCAAATGTGAGTCAGGAAGTTTTTCTTGGATTAGTGTGTGTGTCTGTGTCTGTGTGTGTGTGTCTGTGTGTGTGTGTGTGTGTGTGTGTGTCTTTTCTGCCACCCTGTGGGCCAATTTATTTTTTTTCTAGAATGAATTCTTCCTTTATTTCCTGGAGAGGAACAGTTATGTTTTTTCTTACATGGAATTTTGTGCAGTTGTTTTCCACTCATTTTTGTTTTCAGAGCTGAATTTGAACAAAACTCCTCCTAGTGTTTTAAATTTAGCATTAACTCTCCTAGGAACCTGATCACCTCAGTTTCTGCTATCAGTGGCTGGAATTTCTAAGGATTCTAGCAACGTGGTTTTTTTCAGCTAACTTTGTAGCACATAGTGTCAATTTAAGAACAAAGATGTTAAAAATGGCCAGGAGTTTCAATTTTCAGATTGACAGTGTGGTCTCTTCATTTGTTGTCCTCTACTTGGACCTTTCTCTATGGACAGTTGACTGTTACAGCAGGTTCTAAAAGGAAGGTATTTTTGGAAAATCAAATTTTGTGCAGGGGAATCAATGACTTTGTGATAGCAGCATACACGAAGGAAGGTGAGGCCAACTGGTCAGACCTTGAATATAGCATGGAGGATTGAGAAAGCATGTTGTAATAAGCACATGCTGTAGATGGAGGTAGAAAAGGATCAAGACGTTCAGTATAAGAACAGGGAAGGAAAAGTTTGAGAACTACTGTAGCACAGATTTCTATAAAAGACAGTAATTTTTAGTTTTTAAAAAATACGTAATAAAAACTAAGTAAGATTTCATGAAAGCTCTACAGGCAGTCACTTCTGTACCTTAAACTGTTAGAAAAGCGAGGACAGAAAGTACACTTTTCATCCTTTTCTTCCTGTCTGTCCACCACCCCTTCCTCTGCCCTTGCTTTCTCCCCTTTTCTGCTTTTTTCCCTTTCTTATACTTTGCCAGACAAGAAACTGTGATAGAAGACAGTGAAAGAAGAGAGTTTTAAAGCTCACACTTTGTGTATGTGTCCTTAAAATTCATACTTTACAAGAATTTAAGTTTCTCTTTGAAGTCTGAAATGAAATAAAAATTGCAGTATTTTCTGGTTTTTGTGAAATATCTAGCCTTTCTAGTCAAAATCTTGAACAGTGCCACATAAAGTTTCAATTTGCAACCACTATTCTTACTGTGATTTTTAGATTAGATTTTATATACAAAGTGATTCTTTACAACAAAATCCTAGATATGCTAATCAAAAAAGAAGATATTAATTTCATATAGCATATGCATATATAAAAAATACAGGGAATTGTTTATTAAAAATTAAATTATTCTAGATTTTATGCCTGATGTATTCACTCTTTTGTAGTTACTTACTGTTTTGTAATTACATCCTGCTTTCCAGAAAGGAGACAGGGCAGAGGGGAATTAAGTTTAATTCACGAAAATATGTGAAATATATTTTAGCTTCTCCAAAGTTTAGGTTGACGTAAACAGGTCTAGGTCTTTGTGGTTGACATTTGCAGTTAATTAGCTTTCTCTTCCTTAACAAACAAAGCAAATGGAGTCACAAGACACTTGTTGCCTTTTCTGTCACTCTGATAATAATTTATGTATTTAACTTATGCAGGTTCTTCAGTTGTTTTTAGTGCTAAGCTTATTACATTACATGTAATGGAAGTGACTAGTAAAAGTTGCAGGAGAAAGCATGATTGACAGCTACATTCTTCTCTACAGAAAAAGTGTGTGGTAGAGCCTAAAGAATATCTTAAATGTATAAACCTTAACACTTCAGGTTTCAGAAGCTAGCTTTGAAGAATGACTGCTACTTTGGGTTGCTTTTAGTATGGAAATAACAATTGCTTAAATATTACTTTGAAAATTACATTTGTTTTGTTGTTCTTGTTTTTGGGGTTTTTTGTTTTTTTTTTTTAATTGATGTCAGCAGTATCAGTAATAAAAATTACAGAGAAAATTTATTTTATACTCTGAAATAACATTTTTATCCCTTTTGAAGTAAACCAATGTCAAAACTGTCAAATCCAAATAGGTACTGTGGAAGACAAAGAAAAATGAACTGATATGCTAAAAACATACTGTTTTAATATAAAATAATTTAGGACTTGTGGTTTTACTTTGTGAGAGATGGTTATGATCTACAATAATGTGTTTTTCTGAACTGTAGGCTTACCTCTAGTATCTGTCATGTCTACTGAAGAGGAAAGAAGATCCAGAAATAAGGATGTTATGCTGGAAACTTGCAGTCTGTTCCCTGTGTTGCTAGTTCTGTATGTGTTGTCCAGAACTAATTGTTTGGCCTACATCCCTAAAGGTGTTCAGGAATCTAATTCCTATTAGCTGATCCTTAGTCAGAGTTTTTAATTATTAGGGGATTTTTTTGGTTGTGATATTTTTTCTTCTTTTTTTCTTGGAAGTGTGAATTTTTCTAAGTGTGTCAATATACTTTACATATTGAGGTTTAGCACCTTGAATTTGTTGCAGAATTTAGAAGGAAATGGCTAGAATTTAAGAGATGCCTGTCTTACCCTTTTTATTTTTTTAGTACTTTTTACATGGAGTATTTTTCAATCAGATTGAAGAGCTTTTATCTGAGGAAAATAATATATTGGTACAAAATTGACAATATCCTAATCAGCAGAGAAGAAATGAGGCTAAATTGAGGGCTAAAATTGTTTAGCATCTATCAGTCTCCAGAAAAAATGTTTTGGAACTCAAGTATAAGTGGGTTTTTTTAATCTTATCTATTTATTTCACAAAGATTGATCCTTATCATTGTTTGTCAATGCAAGAATGTAAATTGCTAAAGTAATTTAAAAGGAGATTGATTTCCTGATGGCTTTTAGTCACTACCAACTAGTATCTACAAACCAGTCCTCGCAGTTTTGTATCACCCACAAGCTTGCTGAGGTGCATTGTGTTCCATCTTCTAGGTCATTAATGAAGACATTAAACAGGATTGCACCCTCTATTGATCCTTGCAACTGATGACTGGCCACCTGCTGAACTTTGTGCCACTGGTGACAACCCTCTCTTGTTAAATTCCATTCAGAGCTCTTTTGAAATGTGGGCCTCAGCAAATATGTCTTTTAGAACTTCAGAGATGTTAATATGCATGCTTACTAGTCCTAAGAAGTCACTAGTGGGGCAGACTCTCTCTCGGGCCTTAATGTTGCACTTGTATGCTCATATAAAAAGACTCACTCACAGGACATACTCGAAGTTGTGTGTGCCCTGGTTCACTGACTGGTTCATAAGGGTTGCACGACAGGCACTGCTATCAAATTCTTACTACATGTGTTAGGCTGATTATAATTCTAATTGCTGTCTTTTTGCAAATCTCATGTTTTAGCACTGTTTTGTTCTTTTCCTCTAATGATGGCTGTGTTCCTGATGACACAATAGTACCAGGTTTCAGGTGTTTCCCCAAAGTAACTGTATTTTGGTTTTGAGCAGGAAAGCAGGGAGTACTAAATCTTTGGGGCTTTTTGACACACAAGACTGTAATTATCCAAATCCATTTTTAAATCAGATTAGACAATCGTTTCATTAACTTTCACTTTCCTTGCCTTGTGCTTTCATCAGTAGTAGTATTCTTCCCTTTGCTTTTTGTGTTATTAATTTATTAGCTAATTATCTCATTTACTTAAAATAATGCGTGAAATTACATAAATCCTGCTCAACTTTATTTCTTATTTTAAAGCTCTCTCTACATCATGTGGCAGTAAATTGCAAATCTACATGGGATCTAAGCTTTGAAAACAATCAGTCTCAATGAACTGCTGGTAGCGACCAAATATCCTATAAACTTGATGATAGAATCAGCTCTTAAGCTAATACATTTTATTGAGATTTTATTGTGCTTGTGTTCTTTCTGTACAGTCTGGGAGAATCTGAGTAAATATCACTTCGTGTTCTCTAGTCCATGAGACATGTTGTAGAGCATACAGTTGCTACTTACCTTGTTTCAGAATCTGTTGTTATTACCATCTCCTTCCATTTCATCAGTGTGGTTTCTGGCTCTTAAGAAAATAGTGCTTCAAATAATGTGCTGCTTATCCTAAACTAATACACAACAGAAGTTTTTAATAATTTGTCATGAAGATACATCAATTTTCATGCAAAAGTTAGACAATAACTCTTAAGACTGAAATGATAAAGTGCTAATATATTGTGACTTTAATGTAATATATTAACTCCTGAATGTATTCTTATCTGACATTTACTGCAGAGTATGATAACAGTAACAGTTTAATTTATGACAGCTTGCTAAAGGAAGTATACCCTTATTTGCCTGAGGTCACATTCTACTTCTGCACTTTGTATACTACTTGTGTACATACTTTCTGTTGAAATCGTCCTTTTCTTTAGTGATAGCTTTGGTTTTTTTCTTGTTGTTTGTTTGTTTGTTGTTGGGATTTTTTTCTTTTTTTCTTGCTTAGATATACCCAGAAACTTGTTAGCATTTGGAGGAAACTTCATAAAAACCAAAACCAACAAGAACTATTTTCTTGTTAACCTATGCAGCTTATCTGTATAAGGCAATCTAATACAAGGCAAGGAATATTTCTGTAAAAAAAAAAAAGGAAAAAATGGACTGTACTTTTGGAGTGCAATTCATTTCAGTATCTGCAGCGCATAGGAAGTTCTTCTAAGAAGACAGACTGAAATTCTTGCAAATATTAATATGCCCCCTAAAAACTATCATAGTTTTATCCCACTCCCCTTTCTTGCCCCTGGGAGCCACCATGAGTCATTTTAAAAGGTGCAAAGTGTCATGGTTTGACCTCAGCTGGGAACTAAGCACTATGAAGCCTCTTACTCACTTCTCTCCCCCAGCTACTACCTCCCCCCACCCACCCACTGCGGGGGAGAAAAGGTGAACCTCCTGGGTTGAGGTAAAAACACTTTAATGNGCGGGATCGCTGCGGGGCCGGGGGCGCAGCTGGTAGCGCCAGTGCGGGGATGCGCCGCGCACCCTGTGCCCGGCCGCGGCGCTCTGCCGGCAGCCGGCCGGGCCGACCACGTACTCCTGGTAGTCGTCGTCCGCCCTGACCGCGTGCAGGATGCGGCCGAAGCGCTGCCGGCAGAGCGGGCAGGCGGCGCGCACGGCGGCCCACTGCCGGATGCAGCCGAAGCAGAAGGTGTGCAGGCAGGTGTCCACGTGGGCCGCGTCGTCCACGTCGTCCAGGCAGATGGGGCACAGCCCGGCTGCCGCTGCCTCCCACTGCCCCCGGCCGGTGCCGGCCGCCGTGGCGGAGCCGCTCTCCTGCAGAGCCTCCTCGGCACCGGGCGCCATGTGCTGCCGAGAGACGGGCGGAGTGCCGGAGCTTCTCTGGCGCCAGGAACCGGGCAGCAGAGAAGGCCCCAGGGCAGAGAGGGGAGACAGGGGCCTCCCGAAGGGTCTCCTTGTGGGGCAGAGAGGGGAGACAGGGGCCTCCCGAAGGGTCTCCTTGTGGGGCAGAGAGGGGAGACAGGGGCCTCCTGAGGGGTGTCCTTGCAGGAGACTGGAAAGTGACCGAGCAGCCCCTCAGCTGCCTTTGACAGGTGCCTCCCCCTCCGCTCCCCCCGGGCACGCTGCCCCCATTCCAGAAGAAACTCCCCTTCCACAGTGCTCCCGCCCAGCCAGTGGGACTCAGCGGGCACAGGGTACCTGCAGGAGGCGGTCAGGGAAGGAGGAAGTGGCTGGGAGCCCTCGGTGGTGCCGAGGGCACCTGAGCACTCGCAGGAGCCAGGACCAAATGCACTGGCTACTGAAGTGCAGTGAGTTTGGGGCTGTTTGCCCCCTAGTGCTGCCACAGAAGTCTCTGGGCCTGCACCACAACCAGCACCTAAGGAGGACAGCAAACACCCCAAAAAGGGGAAAACCTTTGAATTGCAGGATATTTATCATGTTGTGGTGGCTTTTTGGGCTGAGATAAGCCTCAGTCTCCTCAGATCCCATAATGCCTGACTGCCCTGAGTGCGAGGACTCAGCAACAGGCAGTGCAGGAATGCAGGCAGTGAAGTCTTGGTGCCTGAGAAGCACCCTCTCTTGGCTCTTCCAAGATCTGTCAGGGAAGAAGGACCTCTTGCTTGAGGTAGGAAAACCGCAGCAGTGGGAAGTAAACTCTGGAGGCCATCTCTTCCAAACCCGTGCTCAAACAGGGCCACTTAAGAGTCAGTTGCTCAGGACCATATGCAGATGGCTTTTGAAAATCCTCAGGATGGAAACCGCACAAGCTGTTCTAGTTGTTTTTCAACCTCACAGTAAAAAAAAAGTTTTTCCTGACATTCCACAAGGACCTCCTGTATTTCAGTCACAGGCTGCAGAATAGATATCTGCTCCATTGTGGACGTCTCTGGGTTGCTGGGGCACAAACTGTCACTATGGTTTTTACCCTGAGGTTCAAGAACCTCTGTTCCAGCACCTGAATCACCTTCTCCCCATCCTTCTTCACTTACTTTGATGTCTGCAGGGTTGCCTGTCTTTCTCAGCTGCTGTTGCACGGCTTTTTTTACCCTCTCTTGATTATGTTATCACAGGGGCACTGCCACCATTGCTGTTTAGCTCAGCTTTGGTCAGCAGTGAGTCTGTCATGGAGCCAAGTGGAAGTGGCTCTCTCTGACAAAGGGGAAGTTTCTGAAAGCTTACAGAAGCCAACCCTGTAGCCTCTCTCCTCCCCAACTGATACAGGAGCCCAGAACTGGACACAGCACTCCATGTGTGGCCTTACCACTGCGAGCAGAACGCAGCGATCACTTCCCTTTTCTTGTCTTCAATACTTCGTGTAATGCAGCTGGGGATTTTGTACCAAAATACAAGCTGTTCTTTCAATGGGGAAAATTCAGAGTGGAACCTGTTGTACATACGCATGTGCATATCAGTAGTTTAAATATGAAAATGTTTCCTTGGCACATGCATTGCTCAGGTTACATGGCATCCAGCTGTAGCAAGGTGGTTTGGAGATGGTTCTGTTGAGTGTATCTGGACTATATTAGAATTAGTTAAAGAAAGCAACTTTTAACATAACTTTATAAATTTTTTTGTGATGTTTTTAGGTTAAGTAAGTACACATGTATGCATGTATATAAAGGTTGCTAGTTATTCCTTTTGTCCTGTAGGTCAGGAACTTATTTTTGTTATGTCTGCACAGAACTTCCTAGGTTTTTCTTTTTAATATTTTATCATTCTGTGTAACAACTTGTTATATTCATAGCATGTAAAAATACATGCAATTTGTTTATATTTTAGAGCAAATTTCTGGTCCTACAGCAAAATCTGACAAAGATGTTAACTTTGTCTCATACACCTTGCACTGAGAACTTCAGACACCTCTCCTTTTGTTGTGCAGTGTCTTGTTGGGTGGTAATTGCATAATAGTTTCTTTATGTGCACCATCTGTAAGTGAAAACCATGCAAATGCTGAATTGTTTCTGTTGATATAAGATATGGCACGTTTCAAAGTGCAAAACTAATGCATTTTTAAAGATTTGCATTAGGTAGGAGTAACATCCAGGCAGTCTTCTGCAGTGTAGAGAACTTTTGTCCAGGAACTTGAGGGTCTTGGGAAGGTATGAGGAGAGATGGGAAGAGAAAGAAAAAAAAAACCCAGCAATTCTTGTAAATATCAAAAAACTCAGATAAAGATACTGTTGTGGCTTCCTCTTATTCTAGGAGATACACCGTGTCTCTTCTGGTAAACAAATTAAAAGAAGGGAAGAATATTTCATTAGTATTTTGTTAGGTGTGTTTTCTTGTGGTGTGTGAGTAAGTGTGCGGTTCATCATGGTGTTCTAGATTTGTGTAATTTGTATTTCATAAGGAAATTTGTGTCTTGCCTGAAGTGTTTAAACACTGTAGTTGAAAAAAGTAGCAAATATGACTGGCTGCTTCATTGATTAGTGAGTAGCCCTGACATTTCAGATGTGATTAGACCATTTAGATTGTGCTTATTTGCAAATATATTGTGAAAGTATAGTGGGTACAGCAGGAACCAGAACAAAATCTGTCCATTTTTCGACTCCTGTATTTCCACTGATCATATTTTATATTTGGTGTGAATTGAACTACATTTCTTTGTCCTGCCTTCTCAAAGCAATTGAGGTAGTTGTGTCATTATCTTGATTCACCAAAAATGGAGAATCACTTGGGAACATACCAGATTTGGACATTTTAACTGACTAAGTGTTTTTAATACTTAGTTCTGTGGCTTTTTGGGTTTTTTTCTTAGAATGAAGACAAAATAAGTATTTGGTATGCGGGTAGTGTTGTTTACATAGAAATAACACAATACAACATAGGAAATTAATGTTGACTCACTTATTCTGAAAATAAATCTTGCAGTAGCTTGGCACATTTTTCTACTTTGTAGTAAAAAATTGAACCACAATCCACAGAATTAAAGGAAAGCTGCTCTTTACCAGAAGAAAAAATCAGCACTTATCTGAGCATGATGTAGTCAGTGTGATACCTGTCAATTCATCTCAGATATTAAATGTAAATATAATCGCTGCATTGGCGTATGTGCCATGAACAGTAACACTTCAGCAAACTTGTTAAAACACATAGCTAATTATGTGGGGTCTGACAGGCAAGTTTTCGTTTGCAGTCAAGGAACTTGCCTTACAATGATTGATAGTTTTTGCTTGCTTCATTGAACTGTGGTAGAACTGCCTGTAATATTTGTCTCTCTATATGCTAAATGAGTGAATAGTTGAGAGTAGTTCAGGCTTTCAGCTCTTCATGCTACAGTTGTCCTCCTAAAGTTAGCAAAAAAAAAATCCGTGCTGATTTGTGTTGCGGGTAAAGTAAGAGCTGTTTGTTGTGAAATTGTAGACAGACTTGGAATATTAGCTCTATAACAATAAAACTTCTTTGTACTGAAAGACAGTATACGTTGGTTTATACAGTGCAACTTCCAGATGTTGGCATCAGGATGTTTGCTCTCTTTCCATGTGAGAAGAAACCAGCATAGTAGCACCAGTGTAAGTTTTGCAAAGTGAGGAAGACTCGGACTGTAGCATGAAGCCTTATGGAACAAAAACTGTAAGAAAAGCTGCAGTAGGAATCAAACAGTTTTTTTCAGTAAGGATAACAAGCCTGCTGCTGTAATGCTGCAAGGATGTAAGCAGTGAAAGAACAAATAATTTTTGTGTCTCTTAGCTGGAGACAGGCAGGTATCACGCTGTAATCCAAGCCAGGCAAATAATAATGTAGTGGATGGTGAAGTTCATTCTTAGTAAGGCAAAGTTATCTGAACTACGAAGTATGCTAAGTTACTTCTTACACCTGACCAACCATTTGAATTAAGTCTTACTATTTCCACCTGTCAGGTGGTGGAGAAATTTGACTCTTACTTCTGTTTTTATCTGAGAGCTTTCTTTTCTTCTCTTGTTTGTGAAGATGATGTACAGATCCAAGCTCATTCTTAATAGGAACTTTTCTTACCTCAAAAACCTACATTTTTTTCTTATGTATATTGATTCAAACTTCATCTTCCAGTCTGCTTGCATTGTTTTTGGGTCGGAGTGTTCTTTGGTGTAGAACCACAGTGGATCGGATGCAGACTGTTGAATCTGGAACCATACTGTCAATAACTTGTCTTAGTTTGATTTGAGCCCATTCTTTCTGTAACCAATTTGTCAGTTGCTGCAGCCAGTCAGTGTGGTTTTTTCACTTTTCTGTGTACAGCTTCTTAAATTTAAGTGAACGTATCGGTAAGAAACTAAAACATTCCAGTTTTCCAATAAAAATCTTTGCTCTTTTGATGCTTGGAAGATACCAATAGCTAAACAAGAATGTTTAGTTAACCTGAATATAGGTTAATTATTCGGTAGCTACTGATTTACTTGTTTTTTCCCCAAGATGTTGGATGGGTTAAGAAGAAATAAATGAGTTATGGGAAAAAAGTTGTTACGTTATTTTTTAGGTTGAATTAAGAAATCTAAGCACTCTGCGTAAGTCTCTGTTTTGTTTTATTTAATCAAGGTTTAGGTTGTCTTAGAAAAACTACTAGATTACTGATTTATTTGAGAATTACAGCCACTGTGCTACAGCATAAGCATCATCTTTAGCATTTAGAATACATGTCATCTGGAAATTGGCTGCTTCTAAGATTGAGTATGTGGGGAGGCTATCTCAGAGAAACTCTGGTAATGCAATAATCATATTTACCACTAAAAGTACTTGGATGTTTCTGAAGTTACAAAGGTATGTCATGAAATTCAGGAGGCAAGCAATTTATCTGCACATCCTTCTTCAGGAAATTACATGTATGTAAACTTCTTTTATTAAGGCTGAACAAATTCCTTCTGGTCTGCCTTTCCTCCCATGTCAAATATACTTGCTGCTTTTTTTTTTTTTTTAACTTCTGTGGAGTCCAAAGATAGATAGATGGATAGAGCATTCCAGATGGGGTCTAAAGTCTGGAACTGAGGCACTTGCTGGCTACCCCTTCCTGTTACAGTGAAGTCTGCTGTTGGTTGTCTTTACTGCAAGGATATATCAATCTGCAGTTCCCATTTTCTTTACTCCACTTGTGTCTAAATACTTAGTTGTTTTTAACCTGTCAACACTTAAAACATATTACAGCGTATTGTTGTTTAGGGATATCAGAAAGACATCTGAAACAAGTTAATGTCATAAACTGCAAATGATTAAAACTATCAGCACAAATATAGCATACGAGAATTTTTTTTTCTATGATTCTTATGAAAATAGAGAGCACATAATATGTTGGAATTTGTACCTTTTAAAAATCACAGATATAAATTAATATACATTCCACTGTCTGTTCTTTAAACAATTTAGTCCTTGCAGATTCTCTTTGCAATATAAAATAAAGATGTCAAAGTATCTTGAAAGATTAATGTTCTACTATAGCAAATGCTGTCAAGACGGGAACAGTCTTAAGTAGTCTTAAGAAGAGAGAGGAATGTTGTCCATTTGACGTGGGTTTTAATTTTGAAACTAGGCAGAAACACTAATTAAGTGTAACAGTTTCATTTGCTGACTTTACTCTCTGTGAGGTAAGAAGTTAGGAGTGGGCAAAAAGCAGGCTCAACACTTTAAAGAGTATAAACAGGTTTATTACTAACAGAATTAAAGGTAAAAGAAAATAATATGAACTTAAAACAAAACCCCCCACTTCTCCCTTTCTTTCTCTTCCAAACACTCTCCTCTTCTTCCAACTCGCACAAAAAAGATAACAAACATGTGATTTCAGGTCAGTATTACAGTCTTTAAAAGTCTCTCCCATGTTTGAGAGGATAAGAGGTGCCTTCTG
>VWZW01003298.1:67376-158013 GCA_013397115.1 Edolisoma coerulescens
CCTTCCCGCGGCTGTGCGGGCTTTGATATGCGAAATCACGAGAAGCGATTGGCTTACAAGTCTCTCTATCAACTCAGGGTTTTTTTTCAACCCACTACACCATTGATACACAAAATATATCAGATTATGGCTCAAGAACATACAAGCCTTCTGATAAGTCAGAAATACTAAGCGACCAATTTGTGGTTGGTCTAGTGATGCCATGATGTTTTTTTGCCTTTTCTTTATATACCTTTTATATACCCTTTTACATAGCTTTTATGTATCCTCAGTGCTTTAGCACGCATACTTATAATTCCTTAAGTTTGATAACTCAGCATAGACCTAATATTCCGTTAAGCTAGGAGACCAAATATCCTGGAGGCCTCGCTCCTGGAGGCTGGAAAGCCCTGTGCTCTCCTGGGAAACCAAGGTCCTCTCTAAACACTTTCTGTAAAATAAGATAGGCCCATCCAGGGGGGAATTCCTTGGGATGGGGGAATATCACAATAATCATTCAAGTCTCTCATTGGGGAATCTTTGATAGATATGCTAATTTGCAAGGTCCATAAATTGTGTACGCAGTCTATTGTGTGTGTGCATTTTGGCGCATTCCACCTTGGTGAAGTGGTGCACTTTAAAGATCCTTAAATAAATACCGAGGTAAAAACCCCTTTTTCCCTTAACCATGTCTGGCTTTTAATTTTAAGACCAGGGAAAGGCAACACTAGGACCTGAAGTTATTCAAAATACTACATTTAAAAAAATTTTTCTATTATAAGTTCTGTATTTTCAGGTTCCACACCTTTATGTGAATTATTTGGTCAGTTCTTAGGTCCAGAAGTTTAATTTCCTTGAAATAGCTTTAGAAATTCTTTTCTAAAAAAAAATTCAGAGGATACATCTGCCTGGTTTTGCACAGACAATGATGAGCAAGCTATGCCAGTGTTCAGGGCTGACTAAGGCTTCAAGGTAGAGTTAATTACTCTGGTGCTAAGGAAGAGTTTGCCTGCTCTGCCTAGAGCATTCCTCATAATTCATGACTGAATGTGATCAGTAAAAAAGCTTTGCACTGAAATGTTCACGAAACTTTGGTTCATTCTTCATGGCTTCATTGTCAGTGCTTCTGACAGATTGCAGAAACACTGCATTTTATTCTTTGGAATATTTTTAGTTTTAAGTATGTTTTAAATCCATCTGGCACCTAAACCCCATGCAGGTGCTCAGTCACTCCATCACTAACAGGATGAGGGAGAGAATCAGAAGGGTTATCGCTGCGGTCAGTTGGGGTCAGCTGTCCTGGCTATGTCCCCTCCCAGCTTCTTGCACACCCCTAGCCTACTCACTGGTGGGGTGGTACAAGAAGCAGGAAAGGCCTCGGTTCTGGGAAAGCACTGTTCAGCAATAACAAAAATATCTCTATATCGTTAACCTGTATTCAGCACACATTCAAAACATAACCCGGTACCAGCCACTGTGAAGAAAATTAACTCTACCCCAGGCTAAACCTAGCACATTCCAGCCCTTATTTTCTAGCATTTACATCATGCTCAGGTCCCATACTACTCAGTATGACCTCTTTAACCACCACCCGCTTTCCATTGTTTGATAGTAATACACAGATAGCATTCCCTTAGTCTGTGGACCATCTCAGCAAAACATTCATAAAATGTCCACAAAACGTCTATTGAGTTCATTCAGTCCATGACTTTGGGCTCCATCTGTTCTGGTGGTCAGTCGGGACAGGGGAGGTGGTGTGTTGCATGGAGTAACTGGACACCAAAGCCAGCTCAGGTCAGGTCACTGCTGCACTGGAATTACTTCCTGTAAGGCTTCTCTGCCATTGGTTTGGGTGGTTACTGTCATCGTGATTCCTATAACGTGCAACTCAAATCATGGCTTGCAACAACAGTTTAAAGGTATATCCATTATAATCTCTGTCCCTCGTCCTTTTGGGCCAGGTTTTATGGTTTAACATTGTGGTGAGCTCTTTCACTCGTTCCTGCCCTGCCTAGCAAGGGGTTCCTGCTGTGGTCCACCATTAACCTCTGTGGGCTGTGGAGCGACAGTGTGCCTCACCATGGTCTTCACCAAAACAGGCTGCTGGGGAATCTCTTTCTTCCCCTCCTCCGTCGTGGGGTACCACCCACAGGAAGCAGTTCTCCCCAAACTTTTTCAGTGTAGGTCGTTGTCACAGGCTGCAGTTCTTCATGAACTGCTCCAGTCTGAGTCCCTTCCACAAGGTGCAGTCCTTCAGAAACAGACTGCTCCAGCATGGGTCCCTCACAGGGTCACAAGTCCTGCCAGCAAACCTCCTCTAGCGTGGGCTCCTCTCTCCATGTGTCCACGGGTCCTGCCAGGAACCTGCTCCACTATGAGCCTATCACAGACTGGTCACTGCTGCTTTCAGGCATCCAGCTACTCCACTGTGGGGTCCTCCATGGACTGCAAGTGGATACCTCCTCCTGCATGGACTCATCCTTCTGCTCAAGTTCACACTGGTGTTCCAGCCTGTCCAGTACAGCAGCACAGAAAACAGCAGCAACACCCTGGCCACCTGCCAGCCCAGGCACTTTGCCATGGCTGTTTTCAAAATGCTCTCGGGCACAACACAGTGAGGTGATCAGCAGCACGGGATTGCAGTGAGCAGCAAAAGCAACAAGTGGCCACTAATGAGCACTAGACTCTAATATTCAGTCAGGCAAGCAAGCCCCATGGCAAGCACAGGAGCCTGTTCATTACTAGCTAAATGGCATTAGCTGTAAATTCGATCTAGTACATTCCAGTCAAATCCGTTTTTATCTTGAAACCTTTGTGCTTCACATTGGGCACCGAAAAGGACTGTTACGATTTAACTGCAGCTGCCAGCTAGGCCCCATGCAGCTATTCACTCACTTCCCTGCCAGTGGGATTGGGGAGAGAATTGGAAAAGTGAGAAAACTCGTGGGTTGAGATAAAAACAGTTTAAGAGGAAAGCAAAAGCCGCACACACAAGCAAAGTAAAAACCAAGGAATTAATTCAGTGCTTCCCATGAGCAGGCAGGTGTTCAGCCGTCTCCAGAAGAGCAGGGCCCCATCACACGTGATGGTAACATGGGAAGGCAAACGCCATTGCTCCAAATGCCTCCCTCTTCCTCCTTCTTCCCTCCACTTTATACGGTGATGTTCCAGCCGTGTCTCCTCCCAGCCTCCTGTGCACCCCCAGTCTCCTCACCAGCACGGCAGTGTCAAAAGCAGAAAAGGCCTTGGCTCTGTGTAAGCCCTGCTCAGCACTAACAAAAGCATCTCTATTTTATCAACCCTGTGTTCAGCACAAATCCAACACATAGTCCCACACCAACCACTGTGAAGAAAATTAACTCTATTCCAGCCAAAATTACATGATGACTATAGACTTCTGTTTAGGGGTTTTTTTTTGGTTTCTTTTTTTTTTTGGTGGTGGTTTTTTTTTGTTTCTTTTGTTTTGGTTTTTTGGGGTTTTTTTATTTTCTTTTTTCTTTAATTAATGCTCTTTCTTTTTTCTTTAATTAATGCTCTTTCATCAGGAACATAAGCAAGAGTAAGAATAACTTAGGATAGAGGGGTAATTTGGGAGAAAGATATAAGGATAAGCAAGACTTGTTTGGCTACACAGCTGCTAGGTGCAGAATGACAGATGTAAATGAGTATGATGAAGTTCATCTGGACACTGTGTGTTCTCATCATCTTCTACATTCCTCGCCTGTTGACATCTTAATTCTTTTCTAATTGCATTGTATTTCAGAATTATCTTGAATTCCCAGTGCTTTCTTCTCCATTTTCAAGTAAATTGACACCATACCAAGCAGAGTCCCAGTTGCAGCTAAGGTGTGAATTATTGCAGCTATTATTACTGGGTAATTGGGGACTATTGTAATGGGAGTATTCTGAGAGACACTGATCAAATCTCCAAATTTCAGGCATGCATTTTTTTTATGCTCTACTCCTAGCTGATTGGTCTGTTACAAGCTAAGAGTCAAGCATTAATCAAATACATAGGTCTTCAGGTTTCTTCAGAGCGTTAATACATATTTTCAGACATCTTTCCGTTCATCTGTTTCCTGCAAATAGTTGCAGACTGTGGCACATAATCCAATATGATAAAATACTGTACTTATGATTCTAATTCATTCTTTTTAGGTGTCTGGATATAAAGTGAACAAGAATTTATTTCATTTTTCTTTTTTAAGCAAGCAGTGTAATGTCTCAGAGCAAGAATAAAATTATATGTTTCACAAATAAACCTTCTCACTACAGAGAGGGAAAGCTCCAAGGAAAGATATAGCTCGTGCCTCAGTCATTAGCAAAGTAAAATAGTCACTAACTTGTCTCTTGACATCCTTCTCTTACAAAATAAAATTGCAGGTTGAGGAAGACAGGAATGGGAGAAACTGTTGAGATTTTATCCACTCTGTTCATTGTTTAAGTAGATTACATATAGTTATCCCTGAAGTAAGCCTACAGATATCCCAGCTGTAAGCCTATTAGCATGTTTCCCAGGTCAATATGGAAAGGATTTGTCTTAGCTTGCTTCTTTGTTTTAAGCCAATATAGTTCTTTACTGGTGTCAGAGTTATTATATTCTTGTTGAAATCTCCTTCCTTGTACTTTCATAGATAAAAGGCAGCTACAACTTCTGTATTTAGTAACCAAATGGATTTCATATTTAGCCAAGAAAGCCATGCTGACTTGAGTCAGCAGCAGTGTGGCCAGCAGGAACAGGGCAGGGATTGTCCCCCTGTACTCAGCACTGGGGAGGCCACACCTCAAATCCTGTGTTCAGTTTTGGGCCCCTCACTACAAGAACGTTGAAGTGCTGGAGCGTGTCCAGAGAAGGGCAATGGAGCTGGGGAAGGGTCTGGAATACAAATCCTGTGAGGAGCAGCCAAGAGACCTGGGGTTGTTCAGCCTGGAGAAGAGGAGGCTCGGGGGAACCTTATCACTCTCTACAGCTGCCTGAAAGGAGGGTGTAGCAAGATGGGGGTCAGCATTTTCTCCCAGGCAACAAGTGAGAGGACAAGGGGAAATGGCCTCAAGTTGTGGCTAGAGAGGTTCAGGCTGGGTATTAGGAAAAATTTTTGTCTGTGTTTAAGCATTGGAATGGGCTGCGTGGGGAAGTGGTAGAGTCACTATCCCTGGGAGTGTTCAAACAATGAGTAGACATGGCACTTTGTGCTATGATTTAGTGGCCATGGTGGTGTTTGGTCAAAGGTCGGACTTGATCTTGGACGTATTTTCCAGTGTTAATGATTCCATGATTCTGTGATAGTTTATCATTGTTTTTCAGAGCCTAAGCCTCAGATGCTTAGAACGTACTTCTCCAAATAACTTTCAGTGTGTCAGCAATGTTTTTTACTAGAATTCTCAAATCTCAGAGCAGTATTCTGTGTCTTAGTCAAGAGAAGAGTATAATGTAGTAGAAACAGGAGCTGCAGAGAGTAAATGTCAAAAACCTGGTATAATACTGTCAGAAAATGTGATACTTTTTGATTTAAACTTCTACTTAACATACACATGTATGCAGTTAATTTTTCTAGCATAAACTTAGTTTTGTTGTGTGCTACTACCAAAACACTTTCTTTTAAAATAATATAAAATTTTAATTGTACGGTAATGCAATTCTTCCAGAAAAATAGAATATAGAATTTCATCTAACTCAAAGGTGTTGTATACACAGGGTGCCATCACAGTTATCCAGTTACTGTAGTACATACACTAGGCACTTCAGTTAAATATTGTGGGGATTAGGATTATATATCAGTATCAATGCTGTCTGCATGAAAATCATGTGAAGTATGTGTGAGCCTGTAACACTGCTTCCAATGTTTTGAACTGCTTCAACTTCTCAAAAATTTAAATATTAAGATTTATGCATCCTAACTAAAACAACCCAAAACTTCAGTCATTTGGAATCTGATAATTTTGTGATGTATGGATTTTGAAGCAAACTTTGCTGTAGTTCAGAATAAGGGAAAAGATGTCTCTCTTCACTTTCTTTTTCCCTTAGATGCACCATCTTGCATTAGAGCTATTGTTCTTTAATATGATGTAGCAAGACAGGACCATGCTGTTTAACCTTTTATTCTGTACATGTTCCAAAATTTAAAGATATTTTAATATTGTACCACTTTTACTTTCTAGAGACCTCTAAGTAGCCCTTAAAGAACTTTCATCACTTTTTATCCTAAGCCCTCTTTCCTATCCAGTGAGGGTAAATTCTAGTTTGGCAAATGATATTCATGATAACCTGAATATGATGTGGTGAGGTTGTTATTGGGTGAAACCTATGTGTCTCCCTCTACTTATACTAAAGTTAACAACACAGCCATTGGGGCAATAATTGAGGCATGAATTATTTCCTTCTTCTTGTACCTGGTGATGAAATGGCTAAATGAAGCATTTGAAAGGTGTCAGTGTATTACTATTATCATAACTTTTTAAGTGTTAAGTTATGACATGGGCTAAGGCAGAGCTGACTCTTTTCAGTGGTGCGCAATGTAGGTACAAGAGGCAATAACAGGTGGTCCTCTCTCAACCTGAACCAAAGCTTTACTGTGAGGCTGACCAAGGATGGGCACAGGTTGTCCGTAGAGGCTGTGGAGTTCCTATTCTTGGCTATATTCAAAAGTCACCTGGATGTGGTCCTGGGCAGAAGGGTAGAAGCCTGTAGGTAGCACTGCTTGAGCAGGTCCATTCTAGTCTCTGGGACTGTACTGTCATTTGATGAAAGTCCAACAGTAAGAATCACAAACAGAAAATTTGTGACACAGAGGTCACACATGGAGAGCATAAGCTGTTTCCTGTAATACTGCTCATTCTGTTAATAAAGTAGGTTTTTCCAGCTATAATGTTTTGACTTCTAAATTTTATGTTTTGATCTACTGAGTGGTCAAAATAAATGTAGTCTCCATTTTGACATCACTTTTTCTCCCTTTATTTCATTATTATCAGGTGAACATTCAGTCTTTTGATGAAAGGACTGCAGCTCAATGTCATACTAGGAGAAAAAAACCCATCCAAATACCCATAACACACTTCTGAAGCAACCTAGAGGTCTCCATATGTTTAAATGATACAGAAGCAAAAAAAGCTGTTTTGTCCAGGTGGTTCTCCTACTTTCATATTCTTCCTCAGAAAGTAATCAAAATACATTTTGTTGTCAATAATTTTGAAAGGTGTGAAGAAGTAGCATTATACATGTTAGACTTTATAATTAGTTCTGCTGATATCATTAGTGCCTTAGAATAAGATCTTGGCTCAAGCTAGAAATTTCATTTGATATTGTAACTATCATGCTGCCTACAGATATTTTTGGGAGATTGTGAACATGCTCATTCCAGCCCATGACAGTTATGCTAATATAATAAAGACAGATACCTCAGTATCTGAAAAGTATCTGAGTACTATTAAAGATGGATAATACTTGACTAACTGTGAATTAAAAGCCATAATATACTAGACTTAGCAGTGTAAATAACAGCTTAGAAAGCACAGTAAACTTGTGGAAATATTCTGTAATTTATTTAATTCCTTATCAAAACTTGTTTCTGGTTAAACACCACAAAATACCATCCCAACAAGGAAGTTCCTGTGAACTTCATCCTGGATTGTTTCCTAAAGACATTTTTATTTCTGAAAGAACTAACTGTAAGGTCAGATAGCTTATGTCCGTCCATTGCTGCTGCTCAATCATGTTTACTATCCCAGCACATCATCCCAAGAAGACAATAGTCCTGCAAGTGCACAGAGGTCTCTATTCCTCATGTTTATTCGCCATGCTGAGTGTGAGGCCGTTGTACACCCCTTCGCATATGAGCTCTTCAGAAAGGCACTTCAGCATGCTGATTTCTGAAAGAAGGTCTGTGTGGCTTCCTCATAAAGATGCTGCTTGCTTGCTCGTATGCACATGCTTGAGGTGACCCTGCTTAACCCTCATTTTTTGATTATGTGTTACCTTTCCTTCATGTCACCACAGGCCTTTGCTTGTCAAACCTGTCCACCACTCCTTCACAGGGCTGCTGGAAACTCTTTCCCTCCCCATATCACTCCTGGTTCCAGTCCTTTCTTATCACGTCAGCCATCCTGCTGGCAAAAATATCTCTGCCCCAACTGATGAGGTGCATCCCATCTCTCCTAAGATGTTTTTGACCTCAGAGAAGGCCCTATGGTCATGAAAACCAAAGCTGTTTGCCAATGCCGGTTCTGCAACCAAGTGTTGACATGCAGTATCAGTGCCCTCCTCCTCCCACTCTTTCACTTAGGATGAAGGAAAACACCACTTGGACTTTTCTACTCACAGAATCTCTAGTGGACAAATGAATGTTTTAGAATAGCATTAATGTAATTGTTTGATGGTTTGCTAGTTTTCTCACAGCAAAAATTTTGAGAAGCTTTATCCTGTTTGTGAATGTAATCTTGTTGCTGGTGGATACTGATGGGTAGGGCTCCTGTGTAATAGTGACTAATTTTCCAGCAAGAGTAAATACAATTTTTGATGGTTTCGAAGGTAAAATTAGTAGGTAGATCAAAGTGAGAGAATCATGAAGTAGTCATTCAGTCTAAGCACCCATGTGCTGTGATCTGCTGGCAATGTGGAATTTCATTATGACTGTTGTTGACTAGTACTGTTCCTAGGTACTTAGTAAACTGATTGTCAAGACAATGCTTTCTTTGAAGGAGTTACCAGGAGTTTCTACTTGCACAGGTCCCTTCCAGTGTGTATCTCTGTATTTCACCCTTCTATTTGTTACTCTTTTACAGGGTTTTACTGCTGGGAAGTATCTACTTAAATCCAGAGAGGCAGCTTCTCTCTGTGCCACTCAGTTAACTGTTACTCCTCCATAAATCTATGAAAAGCTGAAAAAAGAGTAAAGAAATTTGTATTACTGACTGCAATATTTAGCAACTAGTACTAATATCAGGCAGAGGTCCAGGTGCCTACTTTGGTACTGCCAAGAACCTTGGGAGAGGACAAACAATCAAATAGTGTTTAGTAAGAAAGTGAGGTTCTAACATGAAAATACGTTAGTATCTAGAAACTATTTGTAATATTCTGTTCTTCCTCTGTGAATGGCTTGTGCAATCTATCTTCTGATTTGTGGATAACACCGCACAATTATGAAGGCAATTATTCATAAAATTTTTGTTTATACAAAAATTGAAAAGGAATACTTATGTGAAACTAGTGTATTACTAAAAATTATTTCCGTTTATACTCTTCTTCAGGAACCAAGCATTCTGTATTAATTGTTGAAACTTAATGTTCTGAGAAGTTTTTCTTTATTGTGAAACACATTATGTTGCTGCAAATTCTTAATTAGTATATTGGCTATTCATCATTATAAATAGATAAGATCTTAAGATTAGCCCTTTATTCTGACTATTAAAAGCCTGCCATTACTGCATGTGATTATGAGATCTAGTTCAGTTTACCTTCTGTGATGTTTTGTTTAGGCTTCTAGAGGAGAAAAAAGAAATTTCCTGCTGCACTTGAAAGTGAATTACAGGCTTTCATTTTCTGCATTGAATTAAAGCCTGCTACATTATTTGATCTAGACAATAAAGCATATGTAGCTGAACAAAACTTTGCAAACTCTGGTTGCTTAAAAAAGTAAATTAGTTCAGTGTGAAGTAGTCCAGGAACAAAATAAACAGTAATCTGACACATTTTAACAATCTCTTTTGATAAGTAATAGAGCAAGTTAGACTCTTAAATCATTCTGTCTTCGTATTTCAAGTCTAGAAAACAGAAGGATTCCAACTGAGAATTTGGTTGTATTAAAAAATCTGTTGGGAATTTAACAGACAACATGCAACTGCACAGAACATATAGGAGAGGAGTAATTTTCAGCATAGTAGCTTTGCCTAAATTTTGCCTATTATACTGAGGAAATACTAACCTTGTTGCATTCGGCAGCTGGGTCCCGACAGTATCTTTTCCCACTTGGAGGGGTTAATTAGTCTTCTTTCAGAATGTGGCCTGTTTAGCTTACATTCACATCATGCAACAAGCACTGGCTATACAAAGCAATACCATTAACAGACGGGTGTGTCCAACTGCTTAATTAGGCAGAATAAAAAGGACCTTGTCAAACATTCATCTGTTGTTTGTCATACACCTGACGGTCCAATTAGGCAAGGATGACGTCTTTTCTGCTGTAATACTCACTTCCTTTACTTACATGGAGTGTCAGTGAAAAAATAGGAGAGTCTTCATTTAGATTGTTGTTGTGGCTTTAATCCCAGGCAGCAGCCAAGCCCCCGTAGCCACTCACTCACTCTCCCACCAGCGGGACTGGGGAGAGAGTCAGAAGGGCAAAAGCTGGAGAGCTCAGGGGCTGAGATAAAAACAGTTTAATAGGGAAAGTAAAAGCCACACACACAAGCAAAGTAAAACATGGAATTAATTCAGTGCTTCCCTTGAGCAGGCAGGTGTTCAGCCATCTCCAGGAGAGCAGGGCCCCATCACACATAAGTGACTTGGGAAGACAAACAACATCGCTCCAAATGTCCCCCCCCTTTCTTCTTCTTCCTCCCACTTTATACAGAGCATGGTGCCACATGGTCTGAAGTATCCCTTTGGTCAGTCGGGGTCACCTGTCCTGGCTGTGTCTCCTCCCAGCCTCCTGTGCACCCCCAGTCCCCTCCCCAGTGTGGCAGTACCAAAAGCAGAAAAGGCCTTGGCTCTGTGCAAGCCCTGCCCAGCACTAACAAAAACATCTCTCTGTTATCAACCGCGAGTTCAGCACAAATCCAAAACACAGCCCAATGCCAGCCACTGTGAAGAAGGTTAATTCTACCCCAGCCAAAACCAGCACTATTTCAAAATTGTGTTCTCAATGTTGATGCAGTGTAAATGAATTACACTGATTGCATCACTGATATGATGCTAGAAAACTTCCAGTAAATAGAAAGATACTTAAGGTTGACTGTCAAACCATATTGTATGGTACGTAGAGGGAAAAATATGTACAGTGTACTGAACTATAATAAAATTTTGCATTTAGGATAGAGACCTCAGCCAGAACAATGGGAGCAGTCCTTGTTTAATGCCAGGTGCTCACCAAAACCACCCTATCATTCCAGTGCTCAGCAGGACAGGGGAGAGAAAATGTAACTAAAAGCTCATTGATGAAGATAACAACAGGGAAAGATCACTCGCCAATTACCATGGCAGGCAAAACAGACTCGACTTGAGGAAAATTATTTGAATTTATTGCCAATCAGATCAGGGTAGGGTAATAAGATATAAACCTAAATCTTCAAAACACCTTCCCCTCACCCTCCGCTTCCTTCCAGGCTTAACTTTATTCCTGATTCTCTACCTCCTCCCTTCCAGCAGCGCAGGGGAATTTTTTTCATTTGTATCCTGATTTTTGTCAGGTGTGCTGGGCCCTGAAGTGCTTAAGAGTAGAGGGTTCAGTAAACATGAAACTCTGAGAGTCTGGTGATTAATCTGAAATTAGTTTGATAAAGAATGTATCAGTCTTTCTGAATATTTCAGAAGAAGCATTTAAATCAGTCAGGTGTGCCATTGGCATGATTTCCTGGAGTTTAAACCAAGAATGGTCCCAATTGGCAAGGTCCTGGCCCTATCGCCTGACCTCATACCGTATTTATATACCTGTGTCCCGCTTTGCGGTGGCTACATTTGAATGCAAAGTGAGTTAGAGATAGTTGGAGGGAGCAACTGCAGAAACCCAGCCTTAAATCAGCTTAAACTGCTGTGGAACCTAGCCTTGAAAGCTAAGTTTACTGTTGACAGCTGGTTCTGTTGTCAAGCAAGGAGAACACTGAAATTTTTTGGTACAGTAATTAATTCCTCCTGCTATCTAGTGGCATGTCCCTGAACTTTTTTTTATGATTTTGTCTCAAAAAATATTGTAGGGGTTTTGGGGGAGCTTATTATTTGGTGGTGGTGGTAGGCATTAAAATCCAGTTTCTTCACTGTCAGCCATCTGGGTCTCATGAGTTAAACTGAAAAAAAATCACTTGCATAGGTCATTCTAAGTATCTATTAGATTTTTTTTTCATATAAATTTATTTTATGATGCATGATAAAGCTACTCATTTTTAGTGACAGTGGTTCTCAGATTGCCAAAGTATTCTGTAGCTAATATAGATTAATAGAGACTATGGGCAGTAAAATTTCTCACAGAACATTTGGTTTACAAACTAGTAATTTGTGTTTGTTCACTGTGATTCTTCACAGAAACAGACAGTCTTCTGTTTTGAATGTACCAGGTGAAAAAGAACCTGCCTCATCTGTTTATTATTTTTACTGGTTAATCATCCACTGCTTATAAGAAATTTAAGAAGAAAGTGGAATACAAGGCTGATTCACAATTTTGAATTCTTTTTGGTTTGTCACCAGTCAATTTTATTGTCATTTCGGCTGTGCAAAACTGAGGAATCTGCAGCTCACAATCTGTGTTTCCTATGAAGGCATGTCATTCTTGGTTGTCTTTCTGATAGGTTTTCTTTGTCAGGCATTTTCCTTGATTCTTGAACCATTTCTTTATTCTACCCAAATTTTGTTGTTCTGTTTAAACATCAGGGCCATGATCATAGGCACTTTTCTACCATTTGTGTGTTTCTATATGGTTTTAGTGTCAAAAAGTTTCTTATTAGATTTAAAATACAGTGATTGCTTTAATGCTTTCTACTGAAGAAGGTTATTTGAGTTGTTTTTTCACTGTGACTCATTAGATGCTTTTCAGAGTTTGCTTTCCAAAGTAGAATGCCTTCATTCTGTGGCCTGCTTCAAGTTCAGCTTTGAATTTGAATGTATAGAGATTTTAGTGTAATTCAGTAAGCCAGAGAAAAAATGGTTTTGAATGCTGACCAATTATTTACAAGCTGAGAGAAGATCGGCTGCTGATTTTTCTGAGTTATTCCTAAAGTGACAAAGCTCAGATAAGTGACACATTTCTTCATATGTAAAAAAAAGGTATTTCAAATACAAGTAAGATAGAAGTAATATAAAACCCCATTCATACGAACTCGTGTGCTAGTAGGAGGAAAAATCTTTGGGCTCATAACAAGATTGGTGTTAGCTAATTTTAAAATATTTATAGAGATAAGGGACAAAATTGTGTGCTAATATAAGTGACAAAATAAAAACATTTATGCACTAACCTTTTGATTTTATATCTTAATTTTATTCAGAGATCACAATGCAGACATCAGAGACTGGGGCGGATACAGGTTCGACTGTGACTTTACAGACATCTGTGGCTGGCCAGGCGGCAGTGCCCACACAGGTAGTACAGCAAGTACCAGTTCAGCAACAGGTACGTGGCTGTTAATTTTGAGAAAATTAAAAAAGAATTCCAAATAATAGTTCTTCACAATATAATGAAGAACTTGGTTTTGTGCAAGACTGCTTGCTCTACTTTTGCTCTACTCTTGTCAATTTTATTTTGCTGGAATTAAAATAACCAGAGAAAAGCAAGCTATTTTCAGGATCTGTTCCTTAACTAGAGCATCTGACAAGCTCTGGTAGTACTCATACATGATTCTAACTGTTAATTATTGTATAATTCATGCAGTAGCTCACAGAAGTTTGCTTTATGTTACTGAATATTTACATTTTTTCCTTTTAAATAATGCATATGTTTCTGAAGTTATTGACTATATAATTTCTTCATCCATTTGGATGTCCAAGTAAGTGCAATACAAATGTAAATATGAAAAGCACTGTCCTCTGCACCTCTAGGCTTGACTCCCTGCAGATATATGCACAATGTCATGAAGATTTTTGTGGTATGACAATCAATATTTCATAATGTAAATTTGCCAGGGAAGGAAGAGGTCTTGTGTAGCAGCCAGCACAGTGCACTCTTCTGTTACATGAGGTGGTTACTCCTATGCAGCTGTACCCATAAGCTGTAAAAGAAATGGTGGCAGAAGAAAATGGGGAGCTAAAAAGGAAAAGTATGGAGGTAGAAAATGGGGACTCAGTGTGAAAGCCATGATAGCTGTCCAGGACTTTTCCACAAAAAACAGAAATTAGCTGTGCATGTGATGTGTGTTCTGGATGACGTCTGATGTTTTTCATCAAAAACTGACTTCACATTTTCCGAATCAGTAATATGAGAACTAGACAGATTTTATTAAATAGTGCCGTTCGTTTCAGTGCTGGTGGAGCACTTTTCTCTAAATTAAACGCTTCGGCATTTGTTGAGTTCTTAAATTCCAGTGCGTTTTTATATATGTGTTTCACAGTGTCATACATTTCACTAATATTTTTTTCCTGTTATGTAGACTCAGTTTGTAATGCCTCGTAGTTCCATTACTGTGTAGTATGATGCTTGAACTTAGCTAACCTTTGTAGGAGATTTTGTCTATAACTCTTTTGTAAGGTTTGTGAGTGAAAGACTTTTTTCCTTTGTGAAATACAATCTGGAAAATTTGTTTGATTTTTATCTTCTTTCATGATGACAGGTGTTTAAAAGATGTAGTTTATGTGACTTGTTCTTCGCTATTCCTGTATTTTGTTTTTTCAGATACAAGATGGCAGTTCGGTAGTGCTACATGGTTGCTTGTTTTCAGGGTATCAGATATACATACAATGGTCTAATATTACATACTGAATTTGTGAAGTACTGGTCTGTGTGAGGGACTGAAAACTGGTAACCAATTAGTGCCATATAGGATACTTTATAGCAGTTCTAGTAATTGTATTGATTGAACTGAAAGGTCAGGTTCTATGCGTTTGTGTTCTATTCTTACAGCAAAATGAAGAATGAGCAGGACTTTGGCGTTTGTAAACTTTGTGCGAAGTTTCTACCTTTTTGAAAACTTCCAGGATAGAATTGGCTGCTTGTTTATTGACTGGGGCCGCCTGCTGTGAAGGGGCCTCAGGCCCAGCAGTTGAAGTCTCTGCATTGGGAGTGTGACTGCCAGAGAGTCTCGTGAATGGTCAGACTGGGAAGTTTCCTTAACATATTTTCCCACATAAATAATGCATTAATCTTTGTCACCAACTGTCTATATCTTTTCTGAAGTTATGCTAGTTGTCCTTTAATAATGTTACACTTGTGTCAAAACATAGAAGCCACGGACCAGATTGGTTTTTTCCTTCTTTGATTATACCTTAGTAAGAACAGCAAACAGTATTTTTTGTTGCCCTATCCGAGTGTGTAAAACTGTTCGTGATCACCTTTACATACATCTTCTTTAGTGCTGCTGCTTTTGAGTATCACCTTGCATTGAATACACCATCATTATATTGGATTATTTTTCCCTGTGGACATAGTAAATTATACTTTTCTGACTGACTCTTAACACCAACTGTATAATCAATGTAATATTTGAGAAAGGCAATCTAAAGGATCAGGGACTGAAGATCCAACAAGAATGTTGGGAAATCCAGTGCAGACAGTGTTGCAGTGATTGAAACACTATGGGAGATATGTGTAGAGAGAGATGATTAGATTATGGAAATAGTGAGGATAAAGGGAAGAGTGAAGATGTGAATATGGTATGCCAGCAGGAAATGTGATGAAGAATGTAGGTGGGATGGGTAATTTCAATTGTAGGGTTAAAAAAAAAAGGAATAGCAAATATAAAAACAATCACTGTCTTGAGGAATTTGCAGGTGTGATCTGTTCTGAGGAATTATCTGTGTATGGATTGCATTGGCCTAAAGTTTATGTTGTCTCTAGGTACATTGGTAGGAATGGGCCAATTTGCCTAAAGAAAATTAGGAGAAAGAGCCATCATAATGGCTATTTTAGTAAAGACATTCTTTTGATGGCAGAGGGAGGACTTATTATTTCTGCACATTCGAATTACCAATGTTGAAAGCTGGAGGAAGGTTTTAGGCAATAGTATGGTTTCTTTTTTTTCCTATGGTTTATGAGGGACATGCTTAATTTCAGCTGTATCCAGATTATGTGTGAATATTCACATTTTGATGATATTATCTTGTGCATATACATTGCTAAAAACAATGGGATTTTGTTAAATTCAAGGATACTGTAACATGAGTATCCATGTATGTAGAACAATTTGATGTAAGCTGAAACTTCCATATTATGATCTGCAGTAATTTACTAGTGCTTTCTAGTGAACATGCAATTTTAGATGAATTTGTTTTTAATTAATATTAAAGCCATGTATAGCATTTCATTTTTCTGGGGAGGTCTCTGTTTCCCATATTTCTATTCCTGTATATACACCATACTTTAATGACATCTCCTGAATGCATTAATTTGGGATTGATTTCATGACATCATGTTTCTTTTATGCACACAAAATATACATTTTTTTCAAAATGAAATATTTTTGCCCTGAAGAAGAGCAAGCTGAATAAGTAGAAGGGTAGACTAAGAACCTTTTCTCTTCAGCTGTGTTAGTACTCAGACATCCTGTCTTTTGAACAAACAACAAAAGACTAACTTTTTAATATTTTCAGCTAAGCAAATCCACAATTTCCATATAGCTAGTATTAATATGGAGCTCATAAAAGTCTGCTGTAATGCTCCAAGAATAGGAACAATGCAGATACCATTTATGAAAACCTGGATTTTTCCTCTTGTAAAAGTGACTCTAGTGGCAGCTAGTTCTGCAACATAGCAGAAGTCACTGTTGAGATGGGATAGAGGGGAATAATAAGCAAAAAGCAGCAACAGTAAAACCAAAAATGTGGGAGTGTAATTAAATTGTGTTTAAATAGCCTGAGGAATTGTCTTAGTCTTTTGTTTCTTTGAATACAGGGATTCTTCATTAATGTATCATTACATTACTGCCTTTTTCAACAGGCAGTCTTCAGCACAGTGCAGTAAGTTTCTAATAATTCAAAATTAAATTCACTTTGTAGTTTATGCCATTCAATATGGAAGAATTGGAGAAATAAAACTAAAAATAAGCTATTTTATAAAAATATATCCATGCATCTGAAGTTGGGCAAAGCATTTCTTCACAGTCAATGTACTTGGTGGCCGTCGCATTCACAAAGCATTCTATCATTCATTAACTGGAGATGCAGACTTCGGCTAATCAAAATTGCTCTTAATGCAAAATCATGTTTAGCATATGAAACACATAATCATGAGCTGACATTAACCATTATATAAATATGAATGTGCTTAGAATATTACAGCATGTGCTATTTATATGTTACTTGCCAAAAGTAATCCATACTAATGAAGGAAAAAAATTGTTTTTATCTCCAAGGACAGAAAATGTTGCACATCCAAGCTGTTTGCGAAGACACAGTGGATAATTATATGTTCTTTTTAAAATGGAATTTAAAAATCCATATATATATTGCTCTGTTTTCTAGTCTTTGCTTATTAGTACTTTGAACAGAACCACTTTTTATTGGAAATCAAAGTTCACTCTTATATTTTGTTTTATGCTTCAGTATAATTTCAGCATTTCAGTATGCTTTTATGCACTTTATTTTTGTTGACAAACTTTCATAGATAAAATAAAACTTAGTCCCTCCTTTGTTCCTCTGAGGTAGTATAATTAAGAATATAATTTATTTTTGCTTTTTTTTTTCTTCTCCAGCTAGTAGGTATAACCACACATGTATATTGAAAAAAGTTTTCATCCACATCTTGTTGTCCTGCAACATTTCAGCTGCTTGCTTCTAATCCTGTTCCAGTTTTTATTTCAGGCTAGAGTCACTGAAGCAAGAGGGATGAATGATCTACTGTCTGACCTTATTTAAGTCAAAAATTCCTGTACAAGTTTGTTTATTTTCTGTTTTCCAGCCAGACAATAATGAAAATTACCATGGCTAGTTCACCACTCCACCCTAGAACATACAAATTTTGAACTTGCATACTGTTGCTCTTTACTAAATATTTTATTGTGTTTTCTATTTTCAGCCCAGTTTAATTAATTATTGGAGTATTTTTTTAATACAAGAAGGCCATTTGCATTTAGATGTCTGGAAAACACTAGGAGAATAGTCAACAATTTCTGCTCTGCCTCAAAAACTACATGACTTAGCTGATATCACTCCTTTAACAGCTTAATAAATGGTGACAGGATAATGATAAATAAAACAGAAGTGAAGAAAAAAAATTTTTTTCATATTTTCCACAATTTTTCCTGGTATTTTGTTTCCTCATAACCAACTTCTCTCAAATAATTTTGTGCTCATAGAGTAAATATGTGCATTTCATTTCTTTCTGTTGAAGATTAAAAGGAAAATTCAGAGGCACTAGATTTAATTCTCATTAAAGCATTAAAAATGAAGTAAAATAGGAAATGAAATTAGTATTGGGTATACCATATAACAAAGATTTTCAGCATGGCAGTACTTTCATATACAAGGCCATCCTAAAGGCTCCTTACTTATTTTATTTACCATAGTTTGACAGGAAAAATACTTGCTTCTTACCTTCTCCACCCTAAACTTGTTAGTAGGTTGCAATACCATGCGGTGACTACAGCTTCCTTTGGCAGGATCATGAATTTAACTGTTGCGCTACTGAGTTTCAGAGAAGCAAAGTAACTTTTTTTGTAAACTTTTAAAATTACTGTATTGGAAAGAAATTAAACTAAATCAGTCACTTTCTTTTATTGAACGTCAGTGTTAAAGGAAAAACATTTTGATTTTCAAAAGTAGGTAAAATGTTTTAATAGCACTGTAGCATATCCATTCTTAAATGTTGGTTTAAAAAATAAGTTACTTTCTATGCATAAACAGTCCTGAAGCTTCTAGTAATACTACATATTAGGCTAGTAAACAACTTATATAAAAATTGCTGGAAAATTGAAATTAAGCTATGAAAAATTTAGTTTTAAGAGATCTTAGTATTTTGTTTCACAGTAAATTAATTTTTTGTTGTTCATACTCCAGAACAACAGATTAGATGATAAACACATTTTGGAATTTTTCAGTTTCCTGTCCAATAGACAGCAAACATTGATGCACTGTACACCCTTTGTCCCTGCAGTATTGTTTCAGTTCTGAGGGAAAGGTCTTTCACTGTGCTGAATCTGATGTTTTTGAAATGGGTAGCAGCTTGTATTCAAGAATAATGGGAGAATATAATGCCTTGTATAGAAGGGGAATGTGACCTCTCTGTTTTAATGCTGTGTTTGTACACAATGTAGAGTTCCATTTTATCAGTATATGCAGGTTACAGGGAGAAAATCACGTCTCCTTTACTAATAGAAAAATAGTGTGGGTTATTTTTAATAGGAACTAAGCCATATTCAGTGTGTGTGAATAGGGAATAAAGTGCATTTTGGGAGTAGTTGGATGAGAACATGGAATTGATACTGACAACAGCATCATTTCCACAATGTTTCCCCAGCTGTGCTACTGAGAGAAAATGGGGCATATCCATTACATGTCAGGTGACAAGCTCCTGGTTTTAAGAACAAAGCCTGTTTTCAAGATGTTTTCTCACAGTACAGGTCAAGTAGATCAGTTTGGTGTTCTATAATAGACTGATCAACAATGACTCCCCTTCTCCCATTGATTGAAGGTCATAGAATTGATTCACCCAAAAGGAGGAAATACGCCTAGAGTTAAACTTAAAAAATATCACAGTAAGTTGCATATATGTTTCACAATAAAGCACATACATACTTTGGCCAATTACTGCATGAGTGGGTCATTTGTCAGAGTTCGGCAGATCAGGGAATATTGAGAGGTACAAATTACTGACAAGCTTACAGGTCTTTCTTTGTTACAGTGGATCTGGATCAAGCCCATTCCATGAAATTATGATTTGAATTAATTTAAGATGAAGTCAAAAGTGATGGAAGTAGAAATAATTTAATTTTGGAAGACGTTTGCACAATACAGTTATTTATGTTTTTTAATTCAAAGAATTTTCTAAGGTCTTAGTAATGTATGCAATTTTGATCAGAGTTTTTTGTGTTGACTTTGAGAACTGAATCTTTCTGTTAAATAACTAAATACTGTCGGTAGAAGAAATGTACACAGTTGCACCTCACCTTAATAATTAAGCAAACATCTTCAAAGTATACTTTTTAAAGTGAGAAATTGTATTTTAGGTGTATTTCTCAATTTATGTAATGATTCATGTGGGAAATCAGAAAAATTTGGATTTTAATAGATATCTTACCCATCATGTTCTGTCTCATTGCTGTTAACGGACAGAAGCATCTGATTTTTCATCGTGGTAGTGTAGCTGCATTCTAAACTTTGGCTGTTTTGTCTCTTTTTCAGACTTTGGGTTTTAATGTCAACCTAAGGGAAGGTTTCTGTGAAAATCTAGATTTTTTATTTCACAGTCAGAGTCAATACTATGAAAAAGTAGGAACCATGTCTTATTTGCAGAACTTTTTAAAACACAACACAGGTGAAAGTATTAGATTAGGATATTTTTAAAGAGCTCTTGGAGGGGGCTCATCAAATGCATGAAACCCAGACTGATCTGGGATTATGGTGTTTGCAGTCCTTAGAACCAAGTGGATTAGATTGAAGTAGCATTATAACAATAAATATGAGAAAAAAGCTTGTCAGTTAATGTTAAATCTATTTACTAAATAAGTGCATTGATACTTTCTTGATCCAATTCCTTGTGTGAAAGTGTGTCAGTCTGTGAAGTCTCTGTAAGTCCTTTTGCATGTTTTAGGTTCTGGACTGCTCTTGGACCAAAATATGGCTTCTCTTCAAGACGGAAGGTGTAAAAGATGAAATTCTTCATCTTTACTGTGGCAGAAGACAAAAAATTAAGACTGCAGAGAAAATTTGCATAACCTGAAACATTCCTACAATAATATATGAATCAAGGGAATTGATGAGTAACTGTCCTTAGCAATATATGTGAAGATAATCCATGCCTTACTGCCTCTTGTTGTTTAAGGTTGTGTTGGAGTTTTTAATAGCTGGTAATATTCTGGGAAAGGGGTTACTCAGACTAAGGGTTTTGGTCCATAATTGTACACTGGGTCAAAGAACTACCACAAAAAAAAATCTTGTATCACTGTAATTTAACTCCAGTTAAACAAGAGCTAAATCATGTTACTGTGAACGTTTATTTCTAAACTTACTGCAACATATTTGAGCCATGATTTTGAGGCTTGTACTATTTAGGACTTAAATGGAATAAGAAAAAGCATAAATATAATCAAATGATACTTTCTTCTGTAGTAAATGTCATTCTTCAGCTCGGTGGAAAGCAAAGTTACACTTCATCTCATCCTTATGCTCTCTAGTTATGTCTTTGGCACTGAAGATATGTATGCTTCATGAGTGTTCATCTTCAGTGTTAGGTCTCCATTTACCAAACTTACAGCACAAATATTGTGTAAGAACAGTAAATTTTCTTTGCTAGTGCTGTGATATACCTTTAATAATTTTGAGAACAGAGATATCCCATATTGTTTAGAAGCCTCTAGGTGCACTGGAGCATTGGTACTTCTTTATGATATCCCAAACTTCTGTTTTTCTTGTTTTCAGGTACAGCAAGTGCAGACTGTGCAACAGGTACAGCATGTCTACCCAGCCCAGGTTCAGTATGTGGAGGGAAGTGACACAGTCTACACTAATGGAGCTATGTAAGTTGGAAAATGATCTGAATTTTAATGTTCATTAAAATGAGACGTTAAATGTGTATTTTCAGCTAGATTCTATCAACTACTGTATATTAAATTGGAAAGAAAAAATATTCAATTTCAGTTCTAGTGTCAAAATAGTTTTTTGGATGAAAATGAGAATTCACACTATTTGTTTTCATTAAGGCAGAAGTTTTGTGTAAGTAGAATTTGTGTGGTTGTTTTAGTTGCACCCTGTATAGCATAGTGTTATTTGAAAAAGTATCTTCTAGTTCATGGGTAAGTTCTGTCTGAAAGACATATTGTATAACTTCTGTCCTTAGGCCAAAAGACAGGGCCTTCTGTCTTCCTGGCTGCAGTCCTAGGGGCAAATGATAGAAAGGTGCAGCAGTGTAGTTATTATCTAAAGAAAGTAGTAATGTAATTGCATGCCTGTATTTCATAAAAGAGATCAGGTTTTTTTTCCAAAGGAATGAGGAAAAGCAGGGGAAGGAAATTACCAGTCTCATTTTGCTGCTTCTTTAAAATCTTTTTTGCACATGATTGTGCATTTCCTGCTTTCCTGAACATGCTTTTTCATCATCAAGTTTCTTTCTTCAATACACAAGCTAAGAAAGATTAAAAAAAAAAAAATACAGGTTTAATCTGACCTCTGGACATAACCTAGTCTAATATCAGGCTTGGAGCAGCACCAGCTTTGAAATTGGCTCAGACTTCAAAGTAGACTGTGTTGCTTGGAAAGGATCTTCTCAATGTCATTTTTTCATTTACCATTTTTGCTTTCTAATTGGCTTTACGAAGAAGTACAATTTAGGTTTTTGATTGTCTGAAGGTACTTATTTATTGATGGTAATCCAAAAGCAGTTCAAAAGAGTAATATTATTTGGATCAGAGACATATGATGCTAACACTGGCAGTGTTCTTTGGTCATTTCTACTAGCACATTTTGATTTACTAATTTTTCACATACTGTCTTCTCTGGTTTTTTTCCGACTTGTAAATCCTAAACAATTTATTTAAAATATGTGTTAGACTTCCCTATTGTACTGATTTTGTCTGGGATAGATTAATTTTCTTCCTAGTAGCTAGTACAGGGCCGTGTCTTGGACTTGTGCTACAAATGGTGGTGATACTATCTACTGTGAAGAAAGTAACTCTACCCCAGCCAAAGCCAGCACACACATACAGCAGCATAACGTCATTGTGACCATGATAGTCTACTGTTAACCTCCGAAAGAGGTCATTCTTGAATAAGCTAATTTTCATGTTTCTCTTTTCTTTCATTACTTTTAACTTCTTATGTGTGCTGTTGGGACTTCTGGCAGTGTATAAAAAATGTACTACACTACTGATTTACAGTCCTAGGGAAAAACAGAAGCAGATGTGACTGACTGCTTGGTATGAACCTTCAGGTTTCCATTGTTTTATTGTATTTCTTTATCCGAATCCCTCTGTCAGTTGCTGCAAAATCAGTCAATAGGATATAAAAGAAGAAAGCTCTTCTTAGCGTGTGACCCAAATCTAGATTGTGTTTTCCTCCTACAAAGAAGATTTTACCCATTTTTTTGTGAGCAGCAATGTAGTGGGCAGGCAATTTGTTGTTCAATACTTACAGGAAGATTAACCTTTCTAAAGATTGTAATTTCATTGATGGAAAATGGACCAGTCTGTGTTTCTACTCAGACTTTTTAAAGACCATACATAGTGAAGCACATTTCCCATATGCTTTTATATACCAGATTTTGGGTAGTCCTCCTATGATTATATGTTTGATATATTTTATGATCATGCTAAATAAAAATCTTAATTCTAACTCAAAATCAGATATAGGATTCTTCTATAATCCGTCAAGCAACAGTACTGCTCTAGCAACAGAATAAGAAGTCTGCAAACCATAGTAAGGGTGAAGACATTAATTTGTATGGAAATCTCTGGAATAAATTGTCACAGCATGCCTAATGAAAGACATCCCCTTCCACTCTGCTCTCATGAGACCCCACCTGGAGTGCTGTGTCCAATTCTGGGGTCCTCAGCAATTAGAAAGACATGGACCTCTTAGAGCAGGTCCAGAGAAAGGGTATGAAGATGACCAAAGGGCTGGAGCACCTCTCTTATGAGGACAGGCTGAGAGGCCTTATTGTGACCTCCCAGTACTTGCAGAAGGCTTACAAAAAATGTAGGAGAGGGACTTCTTATACAGGCAGATAGTGATAGGCTAAAACGGGAATGGTTTTAAACTAAAAGAGGAGAGATTTAGATTACATTAGATCAGATATTATGAAGAAATTCTTGCCTTAGAGGGTGGTGAGGCACTGGCACAGGTCATCCAGATGAGTTCTGGATGCCCCATCCTTGGTAGTGTTCAAGACCAGGTTGGATAGAGCTTTGAATAAGCTAGTGGAAGGTGTCCCTGCCCATCACAGGGGGAATGGTCCTTTAGGTCCCTTCTGACCCAAACCATTCTACAATTTTGCAAAAGAATTATCCTTTATTTTAAAATACAGCACTTGCAGACTAGCACTGATTTAAATCCATATACATTACTAACAAAGGATGCAGTTACAATATATATCAGGAAAAACTTAACTGATTCTCTGCATTATAAAAGTAAGAAGTTTGTCAGGTTTCAGAGTTTTTGTCAAGTGTAACTGTAATACAATTCTTCCCACGCATTTTATGTCGTGACTTGTATACACTTAAAAGTTATTTGGTGTTATTATAATTGAAGGCAATATAATAACACAAGGGGTGTAGCCCACAACTTGTCACATACGTTGTATGATATGAGAATATTTGAACTATGTTATCTACATTTGTCTCTAGTTAACAACAGTTTTGCTTGTCAAGCATGTCACTCTATTGTGAAACAAAAGTGCATTGTTGTTGCAATGGCATGTACAGGCTTACCTGACTGTTCAGAATATATCAAGACTATTATTGCTATACCTATGTTAAGATGTCAATTGGTTCTGCATACTAGACATGAACTTTCTCTTTACAAATTGTAACATATGAATAAATTTTAGCCATTTACCTGGTAGTTCTGATGGGGCAAAGAGGGTTTTAATTGCTGGGATTGTGCAAGGTTTACTATTGCTGTTGGATCCAAACCACATTCTTCAGCAACTTCTTGTACAACAATTGTTGGGGTTTATGTTAGCAAAACACACAATTTATGCAAACCCAAGAATTTACTATTACCCTAATCAAAATCTTAACTGTTCAATAAAGTAATTATTCCCAATATAGTTAAAGTTGTTATCTTCCTAGTAGTTACTAGTATCTATCCCTTTTTCTCTGGCATTTTCCTTTCCCATTTACTGCCCTTATGCATACTAAGATGAATGGCTTCAGTCTGAACTACAGAGAATTACAGCAATTTACCACTAACACAGGTGTTATGTGTGGACGATGTATGATGGGTGGTGAGGGCCACTCCACAGTGTGTCCACTTGCAGCTATTTTTAATGTGTTCTAGCACAGTCTATACCTTATTTATTCTTCATTGGTTTCCATTTCTATAGTATATATGAATTTGTTTTATGTGGCCTGTTTCTGCCAGAATGGATACTTCTTGAACACTGTAATGCCATCTCATGGTCCTCTTTGCTACAGTTTTAATCTGGGGTCGCGGATTGTTTATTCTGTACAGAATAGCTGTTGGATATTACTGTCTGTTAGACAGAACAATGCCTCAGCATTTTAATTATAGGTTTCATACCACACAGTCATAGAAAGCTAAGCTAAAATGGAAACAGATTAAGTAACATTTGTCTAATTATTCAGCAATCACTGCTAGAACAAACCTCTAGGCTAAGACAGAGAAGTCTAGACAAAGAGAGCCTGACAAGCCCAGCTCCTGAGGTCTTGCAGATTTAGTATGTACCCTTTGACATGTTCCTAACAGTGGCAATACCATGTTTCTTGGACTATAGGTCTGCTGTACTTCATCAGAATTTCAGAGATCTGTAATTAATGTTTCCTTACCTAACGTACAGATCCTGAGAAGAAAATTTATAGAATTGCGCCTTTGTTTTCATTTACTATATTCCCCAGTTTGCAGCGTTTTCTGTAGCTGTGCATTGTGTGTGCTTTTATTGCTTTGTTTCCATGTGGAAAATAGTCTTGGACTGAGTGTTAAAGATCTCAGTTCTTTTTTTATGGCTAATAAATGCCTCTCTGTTATAATTTAATGGCTGTATCATGTTCTGTTGTGACAGTCTCAGGGTGTATGGCACTTTCTTTTCTTCCCTTTGCTTAGGATACGTCACTTCCAGAATCTGGCTGTGATAAGGCCTTCCCTCAGTGTTAGACAAAGGATTCTGTTCTCTCTAGTTTCTGTGAAGCTCACTATTAGCTTAAGGACCACAACATTATCCTAAAAATTTAAAGGAGGTTGAGGATATTGTTCTGGCATGAAAGAATTTCTTGGTTTGGAGGTTTTCTAAAATGTTGCAATACCACAGCATTATCACGAGCCTTTGCTACTCTGCACACAAATAACTGTATCTTGAAATATTTATTTTCATCCGATGTTTATCATATTTCTATCCCACAAAATAATACTTTAGTTAATTAGGTATCATAAAAGCCTCACTTTCATTACAGAGATGACAGTGAAAAAAAATACTTGCCTGCTTACCTGCTAAGTTGTGTAAGTAATCCATATCAAAACCCACAGGAGTAATTCTGCAGCTATTAGTCGCTGAGTAAGATAATAATTATTGGGTTATTTGTTTGTTTGAATTAGAATTACAGAAAACCAAATAAAGAATGGTTTTCTTGTTTGAATTACAGTGCTGTTCTTGTACGGCCACTGTGCAGGAATGCTGGTATTTCAAATTAAAGTGTAAAAGCTATGCATCTTCAAGTGAAAAATTAGATTTATGTGCATTTTAGCCAACACTTGAATTTTCCAAGATGGAGCTTGTGATAAAAATTTTGTAGTCAATTACTTACTTTGCAAGATACAGAAATTACTGGAATATATTTTGAAGAAAATCTGGGACCATGATCAGCCAATGTAAATTACTGAGACATGATGGGATGGCTTGAACACTGATACATAGTAGTCAATGGATCAGGTATTTACATAGAATCTGATCACAGGTGCAGCTGGGAATAAATAATTTCCCATGTGTGCATGTGCACACTGAAAACTGAGGGAGGACAAGAACAAACTTACTCTTTCTGAGCCATTGTTTTTATTTGTCTCCTTTTTTCAGAATATCAGTGTCTTTGAAGAGACAAAAGTGTCTGTAAAAGTTGGGCTCAGTAGCATTATATTAGAGTCTGTAATGTAGGGCAAGACATTGCACTTAATTTGTGTGGTAATGCTGGGGTTTTCTGAATGTAGAAATTAATTATTTTCTGTTTTCATGTGCAAAAAAACTAGTGTTTTAAACAACTTTATACCACAACTCTGTCTCTTTTGTTTCTAGCATTATATTTTGTAAATCATTATAAAATTTATGTAAGCAAGCAATGAGGCATAATAGGAAATGCCTTGAATTATTGTACCTTGCAATGCTAGTCCAACTCTTGCTGGTATCGTTAATTTCTAGTATGGGATCTTAACATCAGTCACCTGTTCTGGGCTTACTTAATCTAAATTGAATTCACACAGTTCCTGACTTTATGTCACTTGCTCTCAGGGTAAACATGATCTAGTTTGCACAGCCTTCTGGAAGCTAGGATTCTGGCGCCTAACTACTTAGACTATAAATTTACTTGTAACTGATAAACTTTCTAATGCCACATTCTAGTAAACACCGAACTTCACAGTGTTTCAATAGTAGGAATTGTCAGGTGCTGTTACCTTCTTCTATCTCAAGCAAGAGTTAATCATCAATGTGTTCTCATAAAGAGCAAGAAAACTTTGAGATTACTCCCCATGCAATCTTTATATGCAGCTGTTAAAGGAGAGAAGAGCTAAGAATGCTTTTACAACCTTTACCGTGGGAAAGAACTGACTATGAGGTATGTCAAGCTATTTGAGAAAGTATTACATATTTGTGCTATGAGTGCTGTGGAGAAATAGATGATCACTTCCTTATTTGAAGTTATTTTCCTCTTTGCTACAACTTTATTTTAAAGGGTCATGTTACCATGTGCAATGACCTTAAAACATTCAAGTCTGCTTCCTAAAAACAATTCTCATCATCTTATCCAGCTGCATTTTTAATTTCCAAATGGAATAGTTTTGGTTAAATTAAATGTCTCTTTGCTCAGTTGCAGTTATTATTGCATGTAATAATAGTTTCATCTCACTTTTAAGTACCCAGTTGATCTGTTGTGAAAGGTTTGCTAAATCATCTCCAATGACCAGGTCTAGAGAAACCTGCTGGTTGTTGGGCCAAATGGATGAGTGTGTTTATTTTGGAGTCTGACCCATTCATGTGTCCCATTGATACATTGATACAGAGTACAATTATAAGCAGAAATAGGTGCTCTGTTACAGTCAGTCCTTATTTGGAGCCTATGCGTGATGTACAGGTCTACAGATGATACATATGATGTACAAATATACCTAAACAAGGTAAAAGCAAACAAATAATTGATCTCCTATTCTACACCAAGCCTGCGACTTAATTTTCTTCAAAATTTGAAGCATTCTCTAGGATTTTCATTGCTTCCAAAATTCAGTTCCACTTTTGCAAGTGAGATTTGTTCTCCTTGCATCTTTCGTACAGTGTATTTCCTCTAGCTTTGTCTATTTTTGCTGTCAATAATGATCCTATCCTTTCATTCCTGTCCTTACTGACAGCTGATACCAAGATTTTTCTTTCCTCTTTTGGGAGAAATTACGATGTTCAGTGACTTGATGATCATTTCCATGAACTGTTTCCCCTGAGCCTATATTGCAACTTTTCGCTACATTTGTCCTCTGCTGTGTAGCACTGTTCAAAGATATAAAGACAGAGGCAACATCCAGTCTGGTAGTGGTTATTGTGCTCATCACAATATAAATGACCTCAAGGTGCACCAAGGGAGTCTTAGGTTAGATGTTAAGAAAAAAGTTCTTCACTGCAAAGGGTGATCAAGAAGTGGAACAGGCAGTTTGGGGAAGTGGTGGAGTTGCCATTCGTGGAAATGTTCACAAAACATCTAGATGTGGCACACGGGGACATGATTTAGGGATGAAGATGGCAGCATTCAGTTAATGGTTGGACTCAATATTTTTTTCAAACCTTAACAACTCAGTAGTTCTCTTCTGTGGTTCTAAAATAAACAGTATCCTAAGGTATCACAAAGTATCACTATGATACCTTGGCTCGAGAGAACAGATTAACCAGGACCTGCACAGTACCTCAATGCATACATAGATTACTGCAATGCAAAGGTCAACAGATTTTAACTTCCAAAAGAAAGGTTTAATAGATTGCACATCTGTTTGAGCATTAGTCCCTAAAAGAACTATTTTGCTTTGTTTTCAGCAGACTGAAGGGCATTTCTTTTAGATTAGCTTCAAGTTTTTTTGCAGCTTATCTTGAGGCTTTTGAAATACTCAAAATAAAATGGAAAGTCTTTAAGTAACTTAAAGAGGGGTAGGAGCGAAAAATGTAGTATGAGGCTTATGAAACATTTCAGATTTTAAAACGTTGAGTTTTGGAGTTTCTGGAAGTCTCTGAAGGCAAAAGATAAGCTGTTGTGGCCATAGTTAATAAAGCAAAATTTATGACTTTGGTTGTTGATGAGGTACTAGTATGTTCCTCAGTTATTTAGAAGTAATGGTTTTCTGAAGGTAAAGAAGAAATTATAATTTCTGAGTCTGTTGTTTACTAATTAAGTAATCTTACATGAGCTTTCATAGTTCAAAAAAATAACAACAAATGGTAAATTGCCTTGACTTTTTCTCCATATTAATAAAAAAATGAACATTGTAGGGATAAAGGGGAAGAAAAGCCTGCCATCAGGCTCTTGCATAGGTGTCTTAATCGTCAGCTTAGTGCATAAAACATGAGTGCCACAGCCACCTCTTGTGTTTCTGTACAAAAGTGTCTGGGGTTTTTTTGTTTGTTTACTGGTTGTTTTAACTTGTTTAGTTACATGCTGTACAAATTGATATTGCCTGTGGATTACAAGAAATGTTAAGATTTTTATGCTTAAATAAGAAAATTAATGGTTGGGTAAACTGACTGTTTTTCACTTGTTATCATGCTTGACAACATACAAAGTTACAGTCTTTGAAATAATGAATTATATTTACTTTATAATTTTGAAATACGTTGAGTTAAATATCAAATTTAGTGTGTAGGAACAAATAAAAATTCAAAAACTATAAATAGATTATAACGCATGAAGAATAATGATTCAAGATAAGTAAATAAGAACATGAAACAGATGATAGAAGATTTCAGTAGCTGAGTAGTTTGTTAGGGTAAACTGGTTAATGACATGAATGTTTCACACTTGATAATTATTTTAAAATGTTACTGTTGCATTCCTTTAACTTCCCTAATCTTTGCGACCATTTTTCAAGTCATAGTTCTGTTTGGTTTTCCTTCTTAAATGCAGTTTTTTATCATTACATTAATTCATGTCTAATTTTGAATTTGCCCTGTAAAAATAACTGCATTTCCCAAGATACCAGCAAACTCAGAATTTCAAGCTTCAGTTAAAAGCTGCAGTGATTTTAAAAATCGTGGACAACATAGGATCCTTGAACATTGGACTCTGTTAGATGACATTTGTATTAATTGTTTGTAGTTCTGCAAACTGCACATTATGCAAAACATACAACATCTGACTAGAAATCGAAATTCTGTTGTCAAATTTTAAAAGATGTTGATACAGGCAGAGCTTTGTAAATTGCTTTGCAACGTATTAATAGTTGGATTAGCTCTATATGCCTGCCTACAATTTTTGTTATTCTTTTCTCTCTTCCTCTTTGTTTAAGACTGACAGTTTTTCTATAATGTTTGGTAGATACTTGGTTTAACATTGACACTGAGTTAGTTATTTAATGCTTTGATTTGATTAAATATTCTCTGAGGAGACAGGGATTGTTTGCCAATCTTATTTGATTTGATTTTAGTTATTGTAAATAAATTTCTAGAGTTCTAACATTACCCTCAGCTAAATGAAATACAAATAATGTATTTTCCTTTTCTTTTATTTTCTTTTCTTGAAGCCGATCAACAACTTATCCTTATACAGAAACCCAGATGTACAGTCAAAACACTGGGGGAAATTATTTTGATACTCAAGGAAGTTCTGCACAGGTGACAACAGTGGTCTCGTCTCATAGCATGGTGGGCACTGGAGGGATTCAGATGGGCGTAACAGGAGGACAACTCATTAGCAGCTCAGGAGGGACCTATCTGATTGGCAATTCAATGGAAAATTCTGGTCATACAGTGACTCACACAACGCGGGCCTCCCCAGCGACAGTAAGTATTTGAGACTGATGCAAAACCTTTGGGACTAGGCTCTTAGCCACTCAGATGTTCTTGCAGACTGACACAGTTTTTGTGACAAAATGCATTGCAGTATTATGTTGTCAGAATAAGGACTACATAGTACTTTTTGTAAAAAAAAGCACTATATATTTATAAGATACAGGAGTAAGAATACCGTGAAGACTTAATCATGAAGGCATACCTTTTCCTTGACAGCTCACAAATAATTACATTTCATATGTTAAATTTTAACATTTTGTAATTTTTCTGGAAGCATAAGAAAAATAAAATGTTGTTGAGCATAACTATGTTAGATGTAGATGTTAAATAATGTAAGTTACAGATCAGTATCTGTAACTTCTCTGCCTTTAATCAGTTTGTCTGCCTGACATTAGTTTAGTTTTGGTAGCTTATTTCAAAAAATTTCTAATTGTTCAGAATACTGAGGTCCTATGTTTTAACACTTTATTCTTACTTATCTATGGTATGTCTCCAAATTCTGTTCCAGATTAAAAGCTCATTGTGGAAATGTCTGACAGTGCTATGGGAAGATGCATTCTGTTACAACTGTGGTATAGAATATTGTGGATGCATAAACATGAGCACACAGAACTTAGTACCTAAGAGCTTACTCAGTCAGCCTATATTTCAGTTAGGAAAATGGGTTTATACTAATATACCTTTGCTGCCTAGCCTTAAGGAGTACTTTTACCTCATTCTTCTGAGTATTCTGGTGTGGATGTAGAGATTTGGAAGTAATGGGGAAGAGAATTGTGAAACGTAGGGTAGCAGCAGATTAAAAATATAGAAAGGAGATAAAGTATCAGTAATAATACAGATTCATCAGTATTCAAAAAAGCAATAAAGGTAGGGGACTTAATTTTTTAGGAACTAATGTAAAAACACCAGATAATTCAGATGATCTGAAAATACTCTCAATTTTGAATCTTAAGGTGATTGGTATGGATAAATACAATTTTTGGTACCATGCAAGAAATTACTTTATCCAAAAAACCCCTGCAGTATTATTTTCTGAAAACAAAAATTGTAAAGAATCAAAATTCATGAATAGTATGACTATCCCACTAGAACATAGTGGGAGCTTTCACAGCAACAGAGGATTTCATACTTGAGTTACAAAAAAGAGTGTATATTCACATTTGCCTGTATTTTACATGACTTAATAGAAGAACAGAATTTCTGAAAACAATGTCATTCATCTTTCAGATTTCAGATGCTTAACTGACTGTGAAAACAAGTGAAGCTTAAATGTATCCAGTAAACACAAATGAAGAGTAGTAGAGTTACTGTGAAGTTGAAAATCCTAGAATTATTTGAATGTCAGAACTCCACTCTATATTTTGCAAATTAAAAACTGGTTTGATTTTTTTTGAAAAATTAAAAGTAGAATTTGCCAACATTGAACAAAAGCTAAAGTTCATGCCTTCAGCAGCATTTTTCTCTTGCTCTATTTGTCAATAAAATAGCCTGTTTTAGTTGCTCAAAATAAATTCTATGCTGCTGTATCAATTCACTGTTAAGAATAGAAAAAAATACTGCTAGTTAAATGACAACTGTGAAGTTGCATTTTGGCACTAACATAATTTCCTCTGTTTCTTGGAGTGCTATTTCTTCTGTATAATATAGTTCTGTAAGCATGATACATTAGAGTACATCAGAAATACATTTCTTGCTAAGGAAGTGGGAGGTAACATGATTTTAGATCATAATTTTAGGCTTGGTGTGTCTCACCTGAAATATTCAAGAATTAATTGAAACACTAAAGGTTCAGTTTGAACCCACTTGAAAGCACCAAGTCTGTTTTAATTTTACTAGGGGGCATAATTAAAATGAGTTAAATAGAGCAATGTAATACTTTAATTGGATTGCACCTTAGAAAGGTAGAGCTTGTTTCACTTGTGATCCTCATTTGAACTTTACCATCATAACTTTTTTCATTCTTGTATAGAGAATTTATTGGAGCCATCAAAATAACCTGTATCCAGACTGGTTTGCTAGTGTAATATACAGAAAATTTTTCCAGATTTTGAATTAGTTTAGAGAATTTTCATATAGAGAAAAGGATATAGAAATTAATCAGAATTTATTTATTAATATATGTGGTCATCACAAGTTCTCTTTATTTTGCCATAGAGGTATGAGTTCTGTTTATTCTTTTCAGCTGATAACGTCACTTGTTTTGTCATTTATCACCCTCACTGATCAAATCATTACATTCCGTAATAAGCAAATTAATTGTATGAATAATATCTCTTTCTGATACATCTAGCTTAAGTTAAAAGAAAGAAAGAAACAGAAGAGTTTCAGAAGTCAAATGTATAAAATAGGTAAATTCTGTTAACTGTCTTTTAGATAAATTAAATTTAAAATCTTAATTTACTCTTCAGCAGGTATGCTATTTGTTTTGTGCAGAATTCAATAAAAGATAGACTTTTTAACTTAGGTTTATTTTCACTTTTTTCTTTATGGCTTAATGTAATTCTGAGTTCTGCTTCAGGATTTTAATAAAGAGCTAATATTTTGGTTGTGATATTTAATTTGTTTTAATTTTCTGTCAAACATTCATACAGGAAAGCTGTCCTTATTAAACTATAGCATGCAGTAGCACTGCTTTTATAGCCAAAATATCAAGGCTTGTGCTCCGTCAAAACTATTCCAACATATATACAGTAGTGGTTTATGTTGGTATGCATTAAGAACATTTGTTAGCTTTTTCTTTACTTTTTTCATTTTGACTGATTTCACTGCTTCTTCCCATTATATCCCTTGCTGGCCTATTGAATGACTTCTCTACATGCTAAAAAGGATTTTTTCACTAAAACAGAAAGGCATTCAGGTTACAAGAACTTCTATTTAAGATGCTCAGTAGATAAGCAGCTTCCCAAAACTATCATTTTCATGGGAGTATATTTGTGGATTGGCGAAGAACATACTGTGATTGCATTGAAGAGGAACGGATTTAGCCTAGCTGGATGTCTATTTGAAATGAATTTGCATGTTGAAACCTGTATGAAAGAGTCATCTGTTTAGTTTACTGGCAGCTCTCGTTAAAGAAGGAGCTGCTACATTTAAGGGACTCTCCAAAAAATTGGGTTGTCATGTTAATAATGAAATATAAATCACCTTCCATTTTTTTCCCATATGTAAACACCTAAGGATTGTTCTTGTGATGAAAAAAGGTGATCTAATCACCATATTTCTTAATATCACAAGGTTAAAAATTCATACAGTTTCTAGTAATAAACGTGTTGTTATGCTTGTCAGTCAGTGAGAGGCTCCCATCTATTAGTCTTGTTTTGTAACAAGCTTTATGACTGATCTTCAATTTACAGTTGTCATTCACCAGTCGTCACCAACCACAGGAGGTCTCCACTCACGCTGTTACAGAAATTCATTGTATTTCAGTGCAAATCTGCATGAAAATAAAATCAAAATTAATATGGATATAATGTAGCACCACAAACTATTAGTTCTGCTAGTAAGCACAGCGTGCAAAAGTTGATATTAACTTTAAAGGAAGGATGGTACCTGCCAAAAATATGTTGTAATTATTGGAGAGAGAACAACAGCAACAAGTAAGAAGGCCCAATGTAAATACCGTATCCTGATAATACAATTCTAGTGGAAGTATTATAACTATTTCAGAAAAACTATCAAATCTTCCATTAAAGGCAGAAAGGTTGTAATTTGGATTTAAGTTTGAGATGAGGTTTTATTTATTAATTTCTTTCTCGGTACAGGAGCTTTTTCCTCCTCCATTCCTCAACTTTTCTGGTAATTTTGATTTAGCTAAATCCATTTTAGCATAAAACAAAACATTTTTGATCAAATCAAAGATGCACAGACTTTTATACAAAATGGATTCTTAGATCATTTGGTCTGACGTCATATACAGGCAAGATATTTACTTATCATTTCTGCGACTGAGCACAGTGACTTCTTTTGTGAAAAAAAGGTATCAGGTGGATCTTGTGCCTTGATAAACCTCTGACTTCTCCTGCTTTGGTTTCTGCTTCAGAGCTGTGGAGCATCATGGCTTCTCCCCCTCCCTTCCAGAGGTTTCACTGTAGCAATGTCACCAAAATAATTCATGTATTTCTCTGTCCTTTGGAGTGCCTTGCTGTAAAGTCTTGCATTGAGACTATGTCATCTTCACAAGATGAGGAATGTGGAGGGAAAGGGAAAATGATGCTACTAAGGTCAGCCACACCTACCCCAACTGCATTCTGGCTTCATGTGTCCATGCTCCTTGCTTCTCCTCTGATACGGGCTGGCCTCATTGGCTTTTAGTGTGTTTTCTGCATAAAAGCCCTGTAGCAACTCTAGTGTTTCCAATTTTGGCAGTGTAATGTTTATTCTGGTATTTGTTTATCAAAAAACCAAGTTGTTGGAAACTCAGTTTATTGCAATGTAGTATTCCAGTTACTGATTTTAATAGATTTTAAGAAACACAATTTTTTAATCATAAGATGTCAAATATAGGTATCTTTCAGTCCATGGGAAGAATTTGTGTTAATTCTTTTTATTTGAAAATGCGTAATAAACTGGATGCCAGAAGATTAGCCATGATGTTCTCAAAACAGTCTAGTTATCAATGGCATAGACACATCACCTTTCTAAAGGACTACAGGTTTTCTTTGTTTCTGATTAAAAATACATTTGACCTAATATGGCCATTCTCTGTGTCTAAGGCTGTCATGCTGTAAATGTTTTCAAGTTTGATTTTAATAGTAATCTGAATTGAATTGTCTTTTTAGTTTCTCTATTTTGGTTCTCTGGTGTGAGTAATTCTGATGTGTTTACATGTGTTTTTCAGTGTTAGGTGGAATGTATATATTCTAAAAGTCCTTATGACAAGATTGACACGGGATTTTTTTGTTTTGTTTTCCAAATGTGGAGAAAACCACAGAGAAAAAGGTTTAGAATATGTTTAAAGATGTATATAGTAGACATTTGGTATACAAATAACTGGATGATCTGGGGAAAAGATGGTAAATTGGTTGGTTTGACCCTATGTTTGAGAACTTCTAGCAAAGATGATAAACATAGAATCATAGAATGTTAAGGGTTGGAAGGGACCTTAAAGATCCAATTTGGATCCAAAAGTCCAGTTCCCCCTGCCATGGGCAGGGACACCTTCCACTAGACCAGGCTGCTTAAGGCCTTATCCAGCCTGGCCTTGAACACCCCCAGGGATGGGGAATCCACAACCTCTCTGGGCAGCCTGTTCCAGTATCTAAGCACCCTCACAGTAAAGAGTTTCTTCCTAATATCCAACCTAGATTTCTCCCCTTTCAGTTTGTACCCATTGCTCCTTGTCCTGTCACTGCAGTTCCTGATGAAGAGTCCCTCTCCACCTTCCCTGCAGGCCCCCTTCAGATACTGGAAAGTTGCTGTGAGGTCTCCGTGCAACCTTCTCTTGTCCAGGCAGAACAGACCCAACTTTCTGAGCCTGTCTTTGTAGGGGAGGTGCTCCAGGCCTTTTATCAACCTCATATCCTTCTCTGGACTTGCTCCATGTCCTTCCTGTGCTGGGGACCCCAGAGCTGGATGCAGCACTGCAGGTGGGGTCTCACCAGAGCGGNTCTCAGCAGAGCAGAGGGGCAGAATCCCCTCCCTGGCCCTGCTGCCCGCGCTGCTTTGGATGCAGCCCAGGACATGTTTGGCTTTCTGCGCTGTGAGTGCACATTGCCAGCTCATGTTGAGTTTTTCATCAACCATCATCCCCAAATCTTTCTCTGGGGGCCTGCTCTCACACTTCTCCATCCAATCTGTAGCCTGGGATTGCCATGACCCAAATGTGGGATCTTGCACTTCACTTTATTGAATTTCATGAGGTTTGCATCAGCCCACCTCAAATGTGTCAAGATCCCTTGGGAGCTGGGCAGCAATGTTTCAATTGAAAATTTGGGAAGGAAAAGGTAATCTGACTTAACTCCTAGCATTTTTTATTTTTCCAGTCTGTGACTGCTAGGTGTGCTTTTTCTCCCAAATGACTCTATATATTCTTTTGTAATCACTAGAGAGCATGCTGTATTAATTAGTCAGTATGCATGCCTTACGTTCCTACAGACTACTGGTGGTGTGCATTTGCAGCAGGTGTTTTGACCAGTATCTGTTATGTATATTAAACTTTCATATTTACAATTAATTAAGGGTTTTTTTTAGGAATATAAAAAGCACTTATTTTTCTAAGTTTCTGAGGTTTATCAGCATCCTTTTAAGGTCAGTGTTTTGTAAAATACTGCACTTACTTTACATCTTTTTTTTGTTCTTCTCTTTCTGCATATTTACATTTCTCTCATTCCACAGAGTTAAAGAAGTATCTTTCTGTCTGTCTTCATAGCATTGTTTGAAGATTTTGCGCAAAATTTCATAGAACCTGTTTGCAGGTGTCGCTACAGCTTTTTCTATTGACAGGAATGCAAATCTTTTAGATTTAAGTCTCCCAGCTGTAGGGGCTAGTTTGGAGTTCCCTCACGTGGTCAATACAATTTCATTTTCAAGCTTCTTTCTGTTGGGGAAGCTTGTCTGCGTAACACAACCCTCTGGCACAGGTTTCAGAAAACAGTATGACATACATGAGTACTCTGTTCTGAAAGAGAACTGAAAGACGCCATAAATCATGCATGTTTGTGGCATCCTAAAAGGGTGAGAGTGTTACATTTTCAAAAGCCCTGTGTCCATTTTTCCTGTATTTTCAGATTAGTTCTGCCTTATTTAGGTAGGCACAATTGCCACAAGTACCCAGGACTTAGCTGGCTGTACCAAATCAGTCTTCCTTGCATACATATGATGAATTAGTAATTCCTTCATAATGGAGCATTGTGATGATAGCTGCTTTAGAATTTCACTTCCTTTAAAGCCTAAAAGGGTGAACCCTTGGAAGTGGATAAAGGGCATTGTGAATGAGAGGTGCCTGTGGAAAAAGAGACAGGAGCTATCTTTTTTCAACATGTTACAACAATATATTGAATTCTAAGATACCACCTGCCTGCCCTGCTGCTGATGGAGGGTGGTTTGCAAATGCAAACAGATAAAGAAAATAAATTGTAGGATACCCGGATTAATCACTAAACCTCAGGACTTCAATTTCTGCAGATTGTTTTCTTTTTTTTGTCCTGACCTCCTCAGAGCAACTTACTATAAACATTTTGTAGTAATTGTTAAATTGTTCGTTGATCATGGAAATTGTTAGTTGAATCATATGGAAAAGCACTATTTCTTTCTTCTTCCTAAGAGGAAGGGAGTTTTTTTCAAAGTGGGTTTGGGATAGGTATTTGCTATGTCTGTGCCGTATGCATCTTACACTATTACATGTAATTTGTTTATCTGGTAACATGTAAATGAATACTAAGACATAACCTAGCAAAAACAGTCAGTAACTTCCAGATCAGTAGATGATGTAAGGATTACATTACAGATGCATATACTGGGATCAAACTGCTGAATTTTTTAACCCCAGGAGAATATCATTATTCCTTAATGATTGTGTCAGAGTATAAGGCAGTGTTTCAGCTAGCAAACAAAGTAAATTGAAAAAATTCACAATCATAGTTTTCTCATCTGTAATGTTCGCAATTTAGTGACTGCCCATGTTTGTAACTGTACAAACCGATTAGTGTTCCTACATGTAGTGTAACATTTAACATGGTTTAGTTGGAATTGCAGTGGGAGTGTTAGTGTACATTTCAGTTATTGGAGCTTTTAAAAAAATGTTTTTAGTCTTATTAAGAGAAGAATAGGGGAAAGTATGACTGATCACATATTCAAATAAGTGAAATTCTTGGTTTTTAACATATCAGATATATATGTAGTAAGTTGTGCCTGCAGTCTCTCACTGCTTATTGTTAAAAATGTCAGGGTATCAGTCTTCCTTTTGTATTTATGCATAATATAATTTTAAATGTTAAAATTACTTTCATCTTTCCACAAAATATCATAATAATATGCTCTGTATTACCTGTGTAGTTATTCTGTGCTTGTGCTTAATAAGTGCTGTTCTGAATAGAGATATAATGTTCAGTTTTTGCAGAGCCTAAATAAAAGTCCCTGGCCAGAACTTGGAACTTAAAAGCTTGAAAGAACAGATTCTTTACATAAGGAACTTTTTACTTGGGTAGCTTCTATTTCCTGTGCACATGGTACTCTGTGTCACAAAGAACCTCTTGAAAACCCAAAAGCTTGGAATAAGAGAGTAGAAGAAAATATTTCAGCTGTGGGGGACCTTCAAGAATCATTTAGCCCAGCTGCCTGAGCACTTCAGGGCTGACCCAAAGGTAAAGCAGGTTGTTGAGGGTGCTGTCCAAATGCCCCTTACACACTGACAGCTCAGGGCATCATCAGGCTTGACCAGCCTCTCTATAAAGAAATGCTTCCTAATGGCGAGTCTGAACCTCCCCTGGCGCAGCTTTGAACCGTTCTCACACATCTATCACTGGATCCCAGGCAGAAGAGATCAGCACCTCCCTCTCCACTTCCCCTCCTCAGGAAGCTGTAGAGAGCAAGGAGGTTGCCCCTCAGCCTCTTTTTCTCCAAACCAGACAAGCCCAAGGCCCTTAGCAGCTCCTCACAGGCCGTGGTGTCCAGTCCTTCCACCATCTGTCTTGCCCTTCTGCAGACACCTTTGAGGACCTTCCCATCGCTCTGAAATGGTGGAGCCCAGACCTGCACCCAGCACTGAGGGGGAGGCCCTGCCCCAGCGCCGGACACGGAGGGACGGTCACCTCTTTGGACGGCCGGTGATGCCGAGTTTGGTGCAGCCAGGATGGGTTTGCTGCCCTCCTGGCTGCCAGGGCACGCTGCTGGCTGCCACAGAGCCTGCTGCCAACCAGCACCCCCAGAGCCCTCTCTGCAGCCCCAGAGCTGCCCCTCTCCCAGTTTAGGCTTCTGTCTGGCGTTTCTCTATCCCAGGTGCAGAATCTGGCATTTTGACTTGTCATTTTCATGTCACTGGTGATTGCCCAGTGCTCCGCTGTATCCAGATCCCTCTCTCTGCAAGGACTCTTGTCCCTCAAGAGAGTCAACAGCATCTCCCAGTTTGATATTATCAGCAAACTTACTAATGGCGCATTCAACTCCTGTATCCAGATCATTGGTAAAAATATGAACACAACTGGCCCTAGAATTGAGCTCTGCAGGGCACCCATAGAGTAAAACAAGAAAGAGCTGTAAGTTTTCAGAAAGGGCAAGTGAATCATTTAGTGTCTAGAAAATCTGTCTTCAAATCAATCATATTTTATGCTCAAAAATAGTTAAGAAGTAATTTTATAACCTACATGCAAAGATGGTTTCTGGCATTGTAGAGACATCTGTCAGGTAAAGGTGAAAGTTCATTTTATCAAAATTTAGTCTACAACTGGTGAAGAAAATAATTAGTAGTGAAAACAATTTCTCTTTAAGCTTGTCCTAGTAGAATATGGTGGAGACTAATTTTAAATATAGATCCCATTTCTGAGCACGATAAAGTAAATAATATGTTTTAGTGGTAAGTAGTGTTGCTTGGCTTATATTATGCAGTTAAAGTGAACACCGATTCTTTGCCTTCAGTGGCCATGCCGTTGAAATCTACTAAAAGAAACTCCAGCTACAAAAATCCCCCAAATGACAAAAAGCCCAACAGTTAGCGCCAAAAGCCACGGAATCAATATGGCAGTGAAGAATGAGTGTCATCTGTAATGCCACTTTTCTTTTTAAGTGAAAAGACTTCTTTTTAACAGATTGGTTCTCTGAACAAAGAAGGCCACAAGCTGCAGCAACAAAATGAGAGTAGGGCAGTAGTGGCAATGAGCAGCAGGTGGTGTAAGCCTGGTGTACAGTACTGCTGTGGATTAAGCACTGTGGTACATGTCACCTAACGGTCAGATTTAGGATTTAAATGTCTGTACAGTCTTCATTGTTTGATTGTAGCATTTTGTTAGGAAGGGAGACTCTGGCAACAATATGTGGTAAACTGACCATATGATTATCTTTTCAGCTTGTAGTTTTTATCTTGCGGCATGCTTTTAAAATTTGATCTTTCCTGTGTGATTGAATACTTTGACCTCATAGTATTTTCCAGTGAAGCAAGTCAGTGAAGAAGTCAGACTGAAGAAAAAACATTATTGCCAAGCAAGAGTGTTTTCTTACATAATAATTGTGTATATTTAATAATGTACCTTTTTTTAAAGACTTGAAAAGCTAATATTACACAGTTAAAAGAAATCACTCCTCACAGCAAATACATTAAAATACTTGTCAATTGCCCTGGAAAAAAAGGAGAAACTGATTTTACAGGTAAATTCAAGTATCAGGTGTAGTAGTTTTCAGTTTCTACTATACAGAGAGTAAATTCAGCCAAAATTGATAAATTATGTCACTAAAATTATGATTAGTACTGTGATATTTGAAGTAGGCTAGAGAGGGCTCATTAAAAATGTTTACAGAGATAATTATAAGTGTTTTTAAAAAGTGTAAGTGGTGGTTTCCATTGCTTTCATTTTGGCCATTTATTGTAGCTGATAATTGTGTGCCTTTTCTTACTGTGCATTCCATTGTCTCTGTCATTTTCATTGTTGGTTTTTGCTCTTCTGGCCCCCCAGATAAATTACACTTAGGTTTTTTCTTTAATGTTGCTGTTACCAAACTGATCAAAATCAAAATATCCATTGTTATTAAAAAAGAAAAGAAAGAAAATGGATGTGGGAGTAATCATACATTTGCATTTGAAAAAATTCTACTTTGTATTTTAGTTATACTGTGTTTTCTTTTCCTTTTTAAAAGCAAAATCATTGTGAACAAATCTGCTTTTCCAAAGGCTGGATCCTGCAGTCTGTATAACTCCTGACTTTCCATTTACTTTGACAGCTGGGGATCTTCAAAGGGTGCTGGCAGCAGTAAGGGTTGATGTCCTGTCCCAGTGAAGCTAATAATGGTGTAAAACCTATTGCCAGTGAAGCTAATGGTGTAAAACCCTACTGAATTACTTTGGTTTGGGACTTGATTCTGTGATTTCAGATAGTTAAAGTTTTGTTTCTAATTCAATTCTTATTGCGAGCTCTGCATGTCTCTTCCTGATCTAGTTGAGGGCAAAACATATGGAGGCCTTTCTCAAAATCATTTAGGGATTTTTTTATTTAACTTTTTTTTTTACTTTAATGATTATATTTTTGTTCAATCTGGGTTATTTTTATTTCAATGCAGCTCACCAGTAATTCTACTCCTTTGAGCTCATTCTGAGCAGCTTGGAAGGTAAAATGAACTTTGAGGCTGTGGTCCTGCAGTATACATACAAGCAAAATGACTCTCTGACCTCACTGAGGAGGCTTGTGTTCACTGGGACTCTAGAATGAGGTCTTTTAATAAAATATATGCCCTAGCCAGGAATAAAGCAGGCATTTCTGTTGATCTGTAAGGAATCTGTCAAAACTTCTCTGATCAGGCTTTTTTACTATCCCATCTTGAGTCCTTTTTTTAATGACATCTATTATCAGATTGAAATGGCGATTGAGACACTGCAAAAGTCTGATGGTCTGTCCACTCACAGAAGCTCTCTTCTCAACAGCCATGTAAGTTGTCTCTTCTTCACATACACTCTCTCTTGCTTGTTCTGCATGCTTAGCCTGCCTCTAAATGTTTGTTTTATTTTATTATTACTTTTTGCTCTTAATCTTCCCATCTTAGTTGCTTTTAATCTTCTACTACACCTCCCATGGCTTTATTTTGTCAGATTAAATGTCTTTATGGTATATTGCAGAGTGTTACCTGTTTCCTATGCTCTACGCCTGTGTTAGGACAAATTAACACGTTTGACTGTTTTGCGGGTTACAGTGTAAATGTCAAGTTAAGGTTCAATTAATTCTAAATTAGCTGGCTTTTGGCATTTTAAATAAAGTTGTCTACATTGTAAGAACTGTGTACCATGTACTAATTTTGGGGCATGTGAAAAGGAAGAGAAGAAACAAAGAGCACACCTAAATATTATACTTAGGCTATTCCTAGGTGTTTCTTCATTTTTTCTGACTAGAGAGTTTATTTTGAAATTACTTATTTAAGAATCTTAAGGATCCTTACAATGACCTGGTAAAAATTGAAAGCATTGTCTTAATTTGAAGTACACAGAAATGTCTTATTCATCTGCCTTTTACTTTGTTCTTACCCTGCAAGTCTTACAGTTAAGAACTTTTCATAAACAAAGTTAAAAGATATTTGGGCAAAAACATGATCTCCAAATATAGTGATAAGTTCATTATATGTAACTTTAAAGTAAAGGAAAAAGCCCAAGTTAATTTTAGATTTATATAAATAATATTATTACTTTGTAAGTTGTTAGTATTTCCTGAATTTTTTTTTCTGTTGATACTTATGGTTTTGCATTTTGTATTTTTGCCATATTGATTGGTTTGTATTCATCTTACTTTTTTTTCATTCTCAGCTTTACTTACGATATAACTTCAAATTCTCTTATTGCTTTACAGAAGAAATTGAAATTTAGTTTGCAGTTGAATGTAGAATATGATGGTAGAGATCGTCCTTTGGAAATCAAATTAAAAATGTATGCTTTAGAAGATTTGGGTTTGGATTTTGGATTTTTTTTTTCCTGTAGGGTTTTGGTTTTGTCGAAGTTAAAATTAAAAATGTTTTGTGGAGAATTTAGGCAAACTTTTTTTTTCTTAAAAAAATCTGAAATTGGAAGAGGAAAGCTATAATATAAAAAGTTACAGAAAATTATATGCAGAAGGACATTTAGATTCCACCTTGTGTGTTTACAAAATAATTATTTTAACAATAAGATGGTATCAAAATTATTATTTAAATAATAATAGATAGTATTAGACCGATAATATCAAAATCATTGTTTAAATGTCATTTTTAACAGACCATAACTTTTTTTGGCAATGTTTCAGAAATCTGTGGAAAGACTTAGAACACTAGAACTATTTTAAGTTTCTGCTGCAACCCTTTAGGAAGTCCAGAGTCTTGGTATAAAACCAAGAAAGATTACAAGATAAGCTGCAGTGCCTCGGTAAACTGTGTTTCATTCATTCCTAGTTCTGGGCACTATTCACAGTGTCTTCCTAATAACGAGATCTGCACAGACGATCACAGTCTTTCCAGCTGTGAAGACTAATCATGGTATTTCTTGACTGTGAACGCTTTGTGAAAAATATTAGAGATAGAGATGTATCTTTGACTCTATGGGGAAAGAAAAGTTTAAAACAACCCTCGTAAAAATTTTTGTGGCAATAAATCTTGCCTGGTTTTGGTCATTTTGAAAGAAATTTAAAATCTAGATCAAGCCTACTGGATGTTTTGCCTGTTTTTAAAGCAATGCTTATTGTCTTTAAACTCAAGGACGGTATGGAGGAAGTTTAAATGTAGACGTAGTCTTTGTCTCTTTACTTTTCTTGATTGACTTTGCCTTCTAATGGTTTGGTTTGGCCTTTATTAAAATAATTGGCTTAACAGATTTTAAAATAGAGTTCTAAACTGTATTTTTAATTAACTTACACTTTGCAGATGATAAATTAATTTGTGGGGAAAATTTTAGTTTGGGATTTAAATTTTCACCCTTTGATACCTCAATGAGGTTTTGTAGGATTTTTTTTCTCCTAAATACATGAGTTCTCATTTTAAGGAGTTTGTAATTTCTCCTCTGTTTTCTTTTGTTTCTTGATGTGTTTCTGCATGAGATCAACTTACTCAATTAATTAATAGTTGAGTGTTTTATGAACACTGCAGCTTAATTGAAGTCACACTCAATAGAACAGGTCTGGCTCTGTAAATATTTCATACCTTTCCCCCTCTTACTAATACATTATGGTTAGTACTACAAATTTATAAGCCAGGACTCAAACCTGAACAGTTCTAGAATTGTATTTCAACTTGGTAGAAAAATGTTCAGGTTCTTTAAAAAGTTGTTTACAATAATGTTTGGATTCAATTTTCTCTTAAAATCATGAATTAAATGCACTTTTTCTTTCAGGCTATAATCTATCAAGTAAGGATTTCAAGCCCTTGCTACTAAGTAACTCCTTCCAAGAGCAAAAATTCTTATATTGCACTTAACTTTTGATTTGGTTTTTTTGTGTGTTGAATAATGCAAGTTATGTTTGAAAAAACATCTGTTAGAAATTCATATAATTAATGAAGTGCACTCAAAGTGATTAATAATAGATTAGAAACCATCTGGAGGAAAATATCTTTAATGCTACATACCGAACTGAATTACAAAATAATTATTTTTTGTTTGTCAGTCTTTTGGGATTGACAGAGTTTTTCCCTTTGGGGAAAGAAGAAGTACTTCACATTCTGTATAATTCTGATTCAATTCTAGATGTAATAATATATGAAAAATGTTATATAAATGTATTAATAAAAATACAGATGTAATAACAGATTTTCAATATGGATAGATTGCAACTCTTGAAAGTTATAATTACCTTTGTAAGCCAAGACAGGCTTATGTCAGGTCACCAGTGAAATGAGTTTTAATACATTCACACAAAAATCAGATGTTCACAATTATACCTTTTCTTCAGCTTTATTTCAAAACGACAGATGCTCAGTTTGGAAGCACTTGTGAATGTTAGTACATATAAAATAATGATATCATAAGTGATGATTAACTTTTTCTTTTCGTTTTGTTTATTTGAAATCCAAAATTACCTGCAAAACAGGCTAAAAATTTTGTGTCTTGGAAGCATTTGCATCTTTCCTCTGTATTTTTCTAGAGCTTAGAATATTCTAGGGATCCATGACAAGCACTGGGAAAAATAAGGAAAATGTTGACTAATCAAATAACTAAAACAATGGAATTTTAATGTATTCTCAGACTATATTAGTTTTGATCTATTTTGTCATTTTCCTGTAATATTAAATCTAGTACTATTAAATTGTCTTTTTTACTTTTTTTGGATATTAGCAACAGCTAGAGGTGTTTCATGAGTCTGCTCTGCTTAGGACATTCAGTGATGTTACATAAAGCCTCTTCTTGCATGTTTCTAATTATCTACCACATTACATGAAAAGATTACTATTTTTTCAAGAAACTCATTCTGTTCCTTCTGGAAGTCAAAGGCAAGCAGGCTGCAGCTGAAAGGGTTTGTATCCCTAATGATTTATAGATGTACCAGTTACTTTCCAACGTTACCTAGGTAGCTCTTTGACTTTTATGCAATAGCTTTTTTCTTATGTGTATCTTAATGTTTTTTAATAACAGGCAAAGAGAAACAGTATAATATTCCCGCTTTGCAAATACATTAACTATTGTTAAGTGTAACTACCAAGGAGTTTGTTTTCTGCAATTTATGTGTATTACATTCATGATTACTTTATTTCTTTGTGGTACTAACAATTTGTCTCCAAAGTATAGAATACCTTTATCACGTGCTGATGTGTGGTACTGAATAAAAAATATTTTATGAAAAGGACACTTTCCTGAGCTCATAAGTGCAATGAGTTCTTCTCTTTCCTGGTAATTCTGCAGATACTAAAGCATTAGTGTATAACTAACATTTAAAGACTCTCTGAGGAAGGATGTAATTTTTTAATAGACCTGAAGAGTGGTTCCAGCTGTCAGATGTTAATGCTGTATGGCTACAATATTTTTAATGAAGTATATAATAGGGGTTTTTTTTCTGTTTTGTATGTGCTATAGCTTCAATGGCTTTTAGACAACTATGAAACTGCAGAAGGAGTGAGCCTTCCAAGAAGTACCCTTTACAACCATTACTTACGACATTGTCAGGAGCACAAGTTGGATCCAGTCAATGCTGCCTCGTTTGGAAAACTCATACGGTCAATCTTCATGGGATTACGGACCAGAAGACTGGGAACCAGGTTTGCGTTAATAAAATCTTAAAGTTTAACAGAAAAATATCAATAATAATTGTGAATATGAAGCTCATATGTTAAAAACAAGCAAGGAAATAAGCAAATAAAAATATTTAAAACCTTTCTGTTAAGGGAGCTGCCAAATCCAGCAGACTTCAGGACTCAGGGGACTCCTGGTCTGCTATAGCCAGATTCTGTGTACTCTTCACCCAGATATCTTCCATCTCAGTCCAATGGATGCAGCTACTGCTGTTTCCATTTGCAGGTCCAGATAGTAGTGAGACTGAACATGTGTTCTAAAGATGCAGACAAACACACACATGACACTAACACAGCTAACCATAGAAGCTAACACAGGGCAAAGCCTATACCAGTACCCATATAGACACTCTCATAAACATGAACACAGATAGCCCAGTTCCGTTCTTTCTTTCCAGTTGACCAGGACTGAAGTTGATTAGTGAAACATTCACAAACCCTCACTCACAAGCATACCCCATTTATGGAATTGTTTTATTCACCATGACTGCATAAGTAATTTAGTTGGTTTTTAATTTACCTTATTCTATTTAAATGAAGCCCAACAGTAAAGTGCTGGAAAATATAGTTTAAGTGAACTGATTTTCAGAAGCTGGTGGAGTTATATCAGTTTTATACCAGAGTGAGAGGAAAGACAAGCCTAACTATTATGTACTGTTTTCCAGTCAAGGCAAATGTTAACGTGTGATGTATATACAAAAGAAACAATGTTATTTTTGTTCTTTCATGAAGGGGGAACTCTAAATACCATTATTATGGGATTCGTGTCAAACCAGATTCTCCCCTTAATCGGCTACAAGAGGACATGCAATATATGGCCATGAGACAACAGCCCATGCAGCAGAAACAGAGGTAAAGTGTGAAACATAACTATGTGCTAATAGTTCTAGTTCATCAAGTCTTACTTTTCCTTACATGGACAAGTTGAAATTCTAGTTTAGCTTTTCTGCTGTGAAAATAAAAGTGTGCTGGATATCCAGTTGATGTCAATGATGTTAGTTACAATGTGGAAGAATATTTACCTAGAAATTGTCATAAATTTGCAAAAAATAAATAATAATAAAATTACCTATAACATGAACAGACTCTTCTTAACTATATTGAATTCTTGTCCCACAAGCTGAAGAAAAGCAGTAAGAGCTTTAATTTCAAATATTCCTGTTTCTTTTCATTGCTGTATCATTTTATGTACACGCTTCTTATCAGAGAACATACTATTAAGTTGGTTAGTACTTATTCCATCTCCCTGTGAGGAATTAATGTGAACACAATGGTTTGCCTCTAAGTACATGTAAGTGTGTTCCCGTAGTATCTGTTGATCCTGAGGAACCTGTGAAAGCTCAGAAGCAGTTGAAAGCAGTAGCACAGGGCTGTACTGGTGGTGAAAGAATGTCTGAATATGCATATTAAGAACTATGTTAAACAAAAAATTTTAGGTGAAAAAGATGGAAATTAGTAAATTTCTTTGAAATTAATTTTTATTTGAGTGGTGTCACTAGCCTCCCATATTATCTTAAAGTAAAATACATTAGTTGCATAATTTCATGACACTGATAGATTGGAAGAGCAGCCTATCAAGCAAGTCACCTTTAGAGCAATTATGCCCCTCCAAAAAAATTCAGTCAAATGAATGGTTTGGTGTAGTGTACCAAGCATATTTTGTGTCCTTGGACACAACTGAGATATGGAAAACACAACTTCAAACTTTAACTTTGAACACAAAGATCACTTTGATCGGAAATTATTCTACTGTTGTTTCCAGACAGTACAGATTAGTTACAGCACTAAATGAAAGTTCATGGTTAAGATACATGATCTTAACTATCTTTTGCTGAGCATAATACAGGAGCATGGGATGTCTCATAACACATCATGTAGAAAATTTTTGTTACAAAAACCATGGTAGGATTATATAGTAAGGAATGATGATAGATATTTACAAAATCTCCCAGCAAGCTCATTTTATCAACTCAATCTCATTCACTTAGAGGTTTCATTCACTTGCATTCAAAATTACACATGTGTACCAAAATATATGCCACAATGGTCTAACTAGAATTATTTCTGGAAAAATTATTCCAGTCAGCTAAACATTGTCATATCTCTTGTCTTCTTCTTGATTCACAATGAAAAAATTATTTTGGAATTTCATTATATAACTGTTAGGAGTGGATATTTCTTTTTGTATTATTTGCTTTATTATTTTATTTAACACCACCATATGTCTAACGTAGTTCCCTTATTTTCCTTACCTAAGTATGTTTGGCATCATTTCCTTACCTGTATGTCAGTATGTTCCTTGATTATATCGGAACAAAATCACATGTATGGCACTGTGTGCAGTTAGTGCACACTTCTCCTGTGCCCATGTTTTGCACTTGCACACATGTACCTGCTCCAGCATGCACCCATTCAGGCTCAATTCACACTAGTCCTAAGCTCTGCTGTGAGAATCTGTAAAGGTGTTGATGAGGCTATAGGAGACTTAGTATTTAACTTCAGTGTTGAATATGTCTGTATGTGTTCTTATCATTGTTATCCAAGTGTATTGGATAATTCTAGCAGGATTTATTAAGAGAGGACTGAAGGACTGAATATTGTCATTTTAATGATTATGGTAATGTTGCTCTTTTGTCAGCTTATTATTTCTGGTGGTTCTTTTGTCTTTTAACTTAGTGGTAAATTGCAGTCAATATACTTTTTTTCTTGGTAGTTATACCAATTCTGCCACCTCTATTAGAAGGTGGTTTATCTAACTGGATAAACACTTCTAGTCCTCTTCAGCAACACCTGTAGACTGAATGCGTGCCACAGACCATTTTTATTCTTTCCTTTTCTTAATTTGGGACCCATGCACCTTTTTTATTTGCATAACTTCAGTATCCCAAAGTGCTCGTGTTGAAGTCTTTGTTATCCTCAGACAGTAATGTTGTTTCTTCTTAAAGTAATGAAACATTATCTTTGTATTACAAAATTATGTCTAGCCATTTGAAAAGGGAAGGATTTGATTCTTTTTGGTATAAATTTGCTCGTCTTACAATATGCTGTTACTAAGCTAAATTCTACCAGAAATTGGGAGTACTGCTGGAATACCACCTTTGTGAATTCTGTAATGCATTGTTAATACTCTAGCTTCCTGTAGTGGTTGTTTCTTCTGTTATTTACAAAATAAGTGAGAATCTCTAAATTCTTTTGTCACTTGTCCTGAAAATTTTATTTTGAGATGGAAAAACCAAACTCTGTGTTCCATTTATGAAGAAGTAAACAGAACGGATAATTTTGTACTTGATATTTTTGCAGGTATAAGCCTATGCAGAAAGTGGATGGAGTTGCAGATGGCTTCACAGGAAGTGGTCAACAGACAGGCACATCTGTTGAACAAACTGTAATTGCCCAAAGTCAACATCATCAACAGTTTCTAGGTATAAAAGCAGGTTTTATACTGCTATATAAATAAATAAGATGAACTTTGCTATCACTGTGAATATCAAGCCACACAAGTAAGATAGTTGCTTCTGAAGTTATCATGCCCTCTTTAAAATCCTTACAACAGAACAGACAGGCACTTAAATTTCACGTGAGCTTTCTGTAATATTTAATATGCATCATGTAAGTATAAAAGGAAAAATAGGGTGAGATATACTTCATATTACATAAATGAAGTTGCTTTGCATAATTATATTAAATGTGCATATTGAAATTCCTGCTATGAAAGTTGTTTCCTTCATGTGCATTACAGTGCATTTTATTTCATAAAAGCTGTGGTAGGAGGATGGCATTGCACTACTTTGCAGGTTAGCCACCCCCTGGGCTGTTTTGAAAGGGTGTTTTAGTGTTGTACGTGGAAAAAGACAAATAGTTTCAACTGAAATCCCAAAGGTCATGTTTAAAAATATCCAAATTGTGGATTTGTTGGTCCAATTAAGCGTGTATTCCCCATGGAAACAAATCGTAATTTAGTTAATTTTTTATGTAAAAAGAGTCCGTGGCTGTGCTGATAGAGTGTGCTATTAGTGTAGGCTTATTTGGTTGGGATTTTTCAATCACCAAATCCTTTGGCCCAATTTTGCTTTTACTAAAACCATTTGGAGCAGAAGGATAGCATTAAAATGTTTTGAATCTTCTTTTCCAGGTACCTTTCAGTCCAGCATTTTTATCTTAACCAGCTTGTCTCTCAGAAACATTTGCGACAAATAGTAAAAGCACATGTTGGCTCTACTTGAAAGTCTAGTAAATGTCAAGGAAAAATGTATATTGAGTTTATTAAGCCCCATCACACCTGGCTGCATAGAAACTCTTCAGCTGAACAAGAAAAAAATTATTCAAGGATTAGTCTCTCCTGCACTGACTTAGATATTTTCTTGCACCCTGTAATAGTCTGAAAAAGTGTGTGTTAGCTTCTCTATATAGGTGTAGTATGTACATGATAGCATTTTATTCTATTCAAGTATAATTTTGTATTTATTTTTATTAAAAATACTCATTTATTAATTATTTTGGCATACAACAGGTATGAAGTACTTTCCTCTTTGAATATTATGACCTTTTCGAATTTATTTCTTTGTATAATCCTTAATTTTTTTTCTTAATCATACTGTAACTGGCACCTCTTTCATTATGTTGTCATGACAACAGATGCATCTCGAGTACTGCCAGAGTTTGGAGAAGTTGAAATATCTTCTCTGCCAGATGGTACTACCTTTGAGGACATCAAATCACTACAGAGTCTTTATCGAGAGCACTGTGAGGTATTTCCTAAAAAAACATTTATTTTTGAAAGTTCATGAGTTTTAGTGAAGGCCAGTACAAGAGAACAGTGCCAAATATATTGCAGCCATGATAGTGGTATGTGACTTTCCCCCAGGATATTTTACTTATTTCATTGAAAAGGATAGCAAAAACGGGTTTCTGGAGGATCCCCTTTACAGGGGAAAAGAGCAATATGTCATAGATACTGAGAATGAAAGGTTGTTACGCGTATGTTTTTCAGAATGTTAGACTTTAGATAGTGCATGCAGATACTTGGTTTAGTCAATAGGAAATGTAAATCAGGTTAGATTATAATTTTATTTTCTTTTACATTAAAAGCAGTAACTTTTTTCTCATATCAAAGAAACGTTGAGACATTTAAACCACATTTGATACTGAAAAACATGTCTTTTAAAATTATTTTTGAAGGTGCTTCCAACTTATAAGGCATTATGAAAATGAGTAAAACAGCAGATTTACTCTTTTATTTGCAGTAGCAGTAAATATTTTCTATGCTTAAATTCTTGTGATATGTTTACATAGGCCATACTAGTTCCTGGAGGCTTTCATGCAAGCCTTATGCAAGTCTCTATGCACAACAGTTTATGGTGCTGGATAATTTATGGATATCAAAGGTATTAAAACAGATACCATTTATAACTTGAGAGTTTACAGTTTGCCTTGGTTCCACTATGTGATGAAGGAAAAAAGCTATAGATCTAGTTGGAGCTGGGAGAGGAGGAAAGCTGGGTAAAACATGATATGATCTCATGTTTTATTTTTTCAGGCAATACTGGATGTGGTTGTTAATCTTCAATTCAGCCTGATAGAAAAATTGTGGCAAACTTTCTGGCGCTATTCTCCTTCTGCTCCACCTGATGGCACTCCTGTTAATGAACCAAGGTCAGTAAATGTTTCTTTGCTTAATGTGTCTCATGGTAATGTAAGTGTGAAATAAAAAAAATTATTTTAGTTTTAACTTAATAGTAATAATTTTTTCTCCTATGATTATTTTCCAAATTAAATTTATGTTGTCTGGCAGTTTTGTATAGCCTGGGTTTATGCCAAAGGGCAGTCTTGAAACAGTTGTGTCATCCATTGGGGTATTTTGCATGGACAAATACAGTAAAGGTGTCTCTTCCCAATACTCGATCCACTTCTTTTAAGCCAAAAGGATCATTCATATGTCTGCACTACTTATGAGCTGTAGGAGAATTATGGAGACATTTCTTAAATCCATTTCCATGTGAGACAATGTGTAAATAAGTTATATTGGGTATAGCTGAGACATCTATGATACCTGTATAAAAAAATACATTTTAACACCCATTGCAGGTTTTTACTTGCTGTAAATCATGGAATCATAGAAACTTTAGGTCAGAAAAGTCAAATTCAACTGTTAACCTAGCACTGCCATGTTAACTGCTAAACCATGCCCCGAGGTGCCATAAATGCATTATCATTTATTAATTTGCTACATTTTTTTTTAAAACCAGCAATCTGAGTGAAATAGAAAGTCGACTTCCTAAAGCAAAACTGATTACTCTGTGCAAGAATGAGTCTATTCTGAAATGGATGTGTAACTGTGACCATGTGATGTACCAGGCTTTGGTGGAGATTCTCATTCCTGATGTCCTTAGACCTATTCCTAGTAAGTTGAACACCTGAAACATTTTGTAAGGATTTTTCTGCAAGCATGTGTATGGTGGAGGTGTACTTGGGCCTCACAGGGCAGCTTAAGAAAAAAGTTTGAAAGTTACACAAGTACTGTGTATAATTTCTCCTTAGTTTTGTTGTGTAAGGACTTGTGCTGGGAATTGACATATGTTTTGAACTCTAAAAGTTGGAAAATCTAGTTTTTAGATACAGTGTCTTATTAAAGGTACTTCTTTCTCTATATCTATTATATCTTCAGGTAAAAATGTTTTCCTTTTACCCTGGCTCTAGGCTACCTGATGGAAAGAAATCCCGTGGCCCTGTGGCAATGTGCACTAGTGTCAGTCAATCCTTCCACTAAATTCAGTAGTTTTCAGTTTAAACATCACATATTAGTCTTTGATTAGTCTGGAAAAGAAATATGGTCTTTGTGATTCCATGCTTGGAGAGTTGGTCCTTTGTCCCTGACTGCTGAAATCAATTCTAATGACTGTTTAGGCAATGAAAAATTCCTAGTCAAATTTATTATTCCAACCTACTGTTTTTTCTGTCATACATTCTGCATGAAAGAGTGAGTAATTGTCCAGTCATGCCACCATTACCAGGAGTAGAGCTTTTTTTTCAAATTTAATTTTACTAGAATCTGTCGTTGCTCTAGGAGTGTATTTCTATGGCTATCTTTGGTAGAAAACAAATTTATGTGAAGAAAGTTGAACTCCTTCATGAAGTATTTATTGTCTCACATATACTGTCCTAAATATAATAAATCATGTTAGCAACCCACTAAAAACCTCATAACTCCTACATATTATCTCCTTCCAATGAAAAAACCAGTATTCACGTTTAAAAGTTGGATTAATAGTTTTTAAAAAATTAGGGCTCTAAGTAGTTTTGCAGGTAACAAAGCTATATTGTCATGCTGTGAACACTTATTCTGCTATGGTGACTCCAGCAGTAATAAGCACTCCGTAAGAATATTTGGTGGTGGTGCCTTGCAGAGAAGTTTTATTGACTTCTTGCTTGCCAGTGGAATAAAATCAGGTTTTAGCAAATTATGTATAATACAAAAACAATTGAAACTGGAAATGTATAAAATCTGAAGGTTTGCCATTTACAAAGTGCATTTTACCTTTTTTTTTGAGGAACGATTAAGTGCTTGTTAGCAATTGACATAATTTGTGCATCTATATATCAGAGTAAAGGAAAAATGTTTTCTCAAATACATGTAATTATTGACAGCTATTACTTGTGTAAATTATTTTGCACTGGTTTATATTTAATCTTTTCCTTCTCTCATGACAGTACCATTGGGTAGGATTTTAGAGTAGCATAGTATATCACAAACAATCAGGCAATGACAAAAACCCCCACAAATTTAATCATAACATTTAATTGGCTGAATGAAAACTCTCACTTGCAAAAGCAAGTTAATTTCTGAATAAAAAGGTAGTGCAGACACAGCTTTTCATCAAACCTGCTCCTCTCCTTTTCAGTTGCTTTTCCTGCAAAGCCTGGTAGTCTCTAGAGAAGTGTTCAAAAGACAGCTATACAGCTCATGGTGTCTTCCTGCCTTGCTTCATAAGATGCATTGGGCATTGCCAGTACAGGATTTCAAGAAAATGGAGCAAAATCAATTAATATCAATAACTAGAGGCATCATGTCCTTTTTATGCTATTTCTTTCTTTCTAGAATTACCAGTCATATTTGAATAATTAATACCTACTGTGTTTGACATTCCTGTTTTGGGGATGGTCATCAGACTGTTGGATTCAAACACATCATTTGATCCCAGGACAAATTCATCCTAAGAGACTTCTGCTTCCTTTTTGTGAACAGTACAGTGGTTTTCTGCTCAGAATTGCACTCACTGAGCTACCTTTGGAAGATAGCTAACGTATTTTCTTACTTTATCCTTTAGAACCAGCTAACTAAATGTCTTTTTTTAGCAGCTTTCCTTTAATGATGGACCATCCAAGTTTCTTCTTCACTGTTAAATGGTTAAAATCTTGTGATTTTTTAAACTCCTGCTTTTGAATAAAAGCATCTTCAGTCATTACAAGAGACTGAGATAATGGCTTAAGGTTGAATATAACAAAAATGCAGCTGGGTGAAGCAGAAAAATTCATCATCCTCTGTGGGAAAATAGCAATTTGTAGGAAAGTTTGGACTCTGTAGAGGAGCTGGGACTGTAAATGCTTCATTAAAGGCATATTTATGATTTTTTTCTTGAATAAATGGGAAGAGAGCAGCAGCTGCTCAAAAATAGGGAAAAATATTAATTTGAAAAGGGCTGGAAGAGAGCATAATGTTTTCAAGTTTGTTTTTTTTTTTGTTTAGATCTTCAGTGGTTTTTCTTTTAGACAAGTCGTATTGCTGATACATATTACTGGAGTAGAAAAAAAGACTGTTGAGGAAAAAAATTGTTTTATTTTTAACCTCTGTATTAAATTTGTCAGCTGAAATGTTTAGCACCCACAGAATGAGTGAAGAATTGCTGTGTATAAGACAACAAAATTCCTTTTCCTAAGAAAACTGAAATGCTGTCCATTGGAGTCAGGAATAAAGACCATCATTATCTAGTGTCTTTGGCAATATTAGACTGGAGCTATTACGTTTTAGAATGCACATCTTGCATCTTCACAAGTAGCAGAATGGACAGCAACAAATTCGCTGTTGAGCTCGTTTCCATGATAGGCGGAGAATTTATGCAAAATACACTTCCACACTATATTATACAATTCCAGACAGACAAAAAATTAAAGTACTGGAAAGTCCGTAAAGCTCAGTTTTGTACAAATCATAGAGGTTTTGGTTCAGAAGTCAATCTTTTTAGGTGCTTATCGAAATCAAGCTTTCAGTAACTGCCATTGCCACATCATTTAGTGTGTGACTAGTAACACTTAATGATTTAGGCCATTTACTTTGCACTATGCTTATCATGCAAAGATTCTTTAAAAGGGTTCAGAGGAACTTAAAAGTTCAAGGATGTAGGTAATTAAGGTTTTGATAATGGCTAGATGTGTGCTTAAGGATATGAGAAAAATTCTGTATTTAATATATCTCCAAAGCTCATTAGAAATTCCTGGTTGTTCTGTACAATACTGATGCCTGATTAGCTACTTTAGCTATTTTATTTATTCAGAACTTAGAATTCCTTTTATTTGCTCCTTTTTCTTACTAGTTAGGCCTTTCTTAAGGCCTGAGCTGCTTTTCCATATTTATTTTTAAAGGAGAACACCATTACACTGATGCAAATAATTTTGTAATATATATACTTGGGTAAAAAAGAGTAGTGAGAACATTAGAAGTGAAAAAGCAGTAATATTTTTCTTAAATGTCCAAGTACCATTCATACAGTATTTCCATTATTACTTCCATCTTGTCATACAGGTAAGAAAATATGAGTGAATACATAGTCAATTAGTAAGTGCACATACATAATTTACAAAGCAGCACAAGTGAGCTAGGGGATTGACAGGGATGAGGAAAAAGGCTTGTTCTTCATGTGTAAACCCTAAAGGAGAAAAAAGAAATGATACCATAACAGGGCTCAGCTAACACAGATACTTTGTAAGATCAAATTGTGGTCAGCTGAGTGTCCAACGGTGTGGTGAGTTATATACATTACCAATATGGATTCTACTGCTTATGACTGCAAGTTTGAAGACATGTGAAAAAGATATCACAAAGAATACAGTCTCTCTTTTAGTAAATTTACATTTCTGGTAGAAAGCTTTATTTTTAAAAGGTATTAATTAAAAAAAAAGTATTACTTCCTTAGGTTTTTTCCTCTTCACTTTTGTAGTTGCATTCATTCTCTGGTAGTCTTCAGAAACCTGTAGCTTTTTGTCTCCTACTTTTTGCAGCAGTTTGAGTGTTGCACTGTTATGTCAATGTGCAAGGGTTAGGTGTGGGAAAGCTGGATTTCTATCACTCAGAAAATATGATTTTATTTTTTCCAGGTACAGTTCCTTGGGACAATACTTCCTGTCTTCCTCTTTTGAAGAATTAAAACTTCTGGTTTTAGTAATGCAGAATACTGTAGGGGCTTCTTCAATGTCTGTCTAAATCTCTGTCAGCCATTCAGCATTTCTGTGGATGCTATAGAAAAGAAACAAAATGTACACAGATTTCACAGTCATTTGAATAATTTCACTTTCTGTCAGTGAAACACACTCCTATATCTTGCTTATTGACGACATCCTTAAGCACTGCATGTGAATGGAATTTGTTCTTTAAAACTGAATTAAGCAGCACTATGACATGGTTTAAGATTACTTTGGACTTACTTGAGGATACTGCTGTATTCCTGTAAGTGGATTTTTCCCCAGACTTTTGCTTCTTAAAAGAGGTGCTTAGGTAAAATGGAAAGCGGAAGTTTGTGATGGAAATCTTCATCACAACTGCTGCAATTAGTGTTGTTCTCCTATAGGAGTGCCCAAAACAATACTGCTAGTCACAGACTTCTTTGGAAGATTGTCTGGTGAAGAAGTCAGAACAGCTTATTGAACCAAAACTAAAATCATTATTGTGTCATCTTTATCTCAGTGAGGCATTTTGAACCTAGACTAGATTTGTCTAGTAAGTAAATGCAGCAGACCTGAAAGCTGAGTACAAGAGTTCTGAGGATGCAAAACATTTCAAAACAGGTGCACTGCTTTCTTTTCATTCTGTTTTTATTCTCTGATGCACAGGTGCCTTGACCCAAGCCATTCGCAATTTTGCAAAAAGCCTTGAAGGTTGGCTTTCAAATGCCATGAACAATATTCCACAGAGGATGATACAAACCAAGGTAGATGAAACTGTTGAAGTATTCTTGCAGTGGCAAACCAAGTGGGCAGTAGCATCTAAAAGAAGAAGCATTTTAACTTTAACGCTAAATTTCATGTTTAGCATCAAGCATCAAGTAATGGGAGAGGAAATAACATTATTTGATCTGCTACATGGTACAATTCAAATATGAGGACTCATTAATAGAAACTATTAAAATGAAAGTAAATAATCTGTGGTATTAATCTACGGAGTACAATATTTAAAAATATTAAATTTCTTTATAGGTTGCCGCTGTAAGTGCCTTTGCCCAGACTCTGCGAAGATACACATCTCTTAATCACCTGGCTCAAGCAGCTCGTGCTGTACTTCAAAATACTTCTCAAATCAACCAGATGCTCAATGATCTCAACCGTGTTGATTTTGCCAATGTTCAGGTAAAATTTAGTTTTGAATAGCAGAGTTTTTAAAGTGTTATTTCCTCTGCGATTTTGAACGTTATTGTCAGGTGTCATTCTGTCAAGGAAGTAAAGTGCTAATGTTTCGCTCATTCATATATGTAGTGATTCAGTACAAATGTGACAGCTTATGCTTTAGGAAAGTAAGAGCTCAGAACCATTACCAGATTCCATTTACTCTCTTGAAGTGCACATATTCTTCCAACTTCTATGCAAATGTAGAGCAAATACTTTCTTAGAATGGGCACCATGAATCGTGTCTTACTAATCGCAAAAATGGTATTTTAGGATTAGATCTCAGTAGCGTATCTTCTGAATGTCTCTTAAAGTTATTAAATGCACAGCATTTTCAGTAGAGACTCTCTCCATTATTTAAAATCCCATACATGAGTATGTTTTATCTAAGTGTCTGTGCTTAAGTTTACAAGCTCTCCTGAATAATGGATTGGGTTAGATTAGTATGGTTAGAACCTATAGAGCATATATTATGTTTTTACTAATCTTAATTTCGCTACATGTTTTTGCTCATCTGAGGAAAAATACTTTTGTCCTTTTCACCAGCAAAGTAAAAGGTTTCAGATTCCTGGTAGTTCTGTTTCTCTTCTTTGTGAATGAGTGTTTTGATGTACTTGTTAATACTCTTAACAGAAATCTAGTCAAGAGTTCTTGACCAAAGATACAATATATTAAGTATAGTAATATGTTGACATGGATATAGAGTCTGTGAATGAGGTGTTAACTTGGCGCATACAGCTAGAGTTTAAATGGAAATGGCTTGCAGTTAGTGAGCTGTCATTTTTTTCTCATTTTCTGAATTGAACAGTTAGCTTTATTTAAATTTGGTAACATTGGCTAAATTGCTGGTTATTTTATGCATAGTGTATTTCTCCACTTGTGTGGAGCTTATGTTGTCTTTAAGTAATGTGTAATCTATTACAGCCTAGAGTCAGCAAACAGAACAATCCTTGTTTGCATACAAAGTTTCTTTTGTAAGATGATATAACAGGATTTATCTTTAAGCTTAACTACTTCTTCAAAACACTAAGGAACGTTGCACTTGATTTCTTGCTACTTCTTTTATTACTTTAGTCCCCTGCTTTCGACTCTTCCTGCTTGCCCTGCCTGAAATCTGAGAAAAAAATGACAAGATATAAATATTTCAGTAGAAAAATGATGAAAGTAGAAGCCTTTTTTCACAAATGAATGTGGGAAACTACAACAAACTTTTGTTGCTTACATTGTTTGTTCTAATTTCTTTATTTGATGTCTGTTCTTTTATGCTATGCTTTTGCCACCTATTTGCTTTCAGCAAAATTACAACAGATGTAAAATAAAAACTAATTCTTAGTCTGTCTAGTAAGTGGGTCCGGTCTCTTTCATCCGTTGAACAGCTTAATCTTTGAGATAGAACTACATTCTGTGCTTTGGCTTATGTATTGTCAATTCAAGAGCTGCCATGTGCTATAACAGGAGCAGGCTTCCTGGGTGTGCCAGTGTGATGACAACATGGTTCAGAGACTAGAAACAGATTTCAAGATGACTCTTCAACAGCAGAGCACTCTGGAGCAGTGGGCTGCCTGGCTTGATAATGTAATGATGCAAGCATTGAAACCGTATGAAGGAAGACCCAGCTTTCCTAAAGCAGCACGGCAATTTCTGTTAAAATGGTCTTTCTACAGGTAGTATTAAATAGACTTTAAAACATTCTAACTATTCTATTATTTGATGAACTGTGCATTGTACTAAAGTTGACAAATCTAATATCAAACAGTGGCTTGGTACATCATGAAAAAACATAGGGTTTTTTTCAGAGTACTTCTGTTATTAACCTTGAACTCAGGGCTTTTGGCAAATGAACAGGGACCTAAATGACCCTTGTTTACTGCTTTAAAGGCCATCTGAAAATGAATGCAGGTGTAATTTTGTCCAGAGTTAGAAACATACTATGATTTTTTTTTGGTTAAAAAACTATGCAATTATTAAGCCACTACTTTTAGTACTACTTATTAAAACATTGTGGCATCAATGTTTATTAGATAAGAAAGACAAAAGCTGGTTTTAATATATGAGAAGAACATTAAGACAAGCATTCCATGTTAGCTGCTTATTGAAACAGTTATCAGAGTAAACCTTGTTCTTTGAACCTGACTGTAGCAACTGCTTGCTGAAGATACCAGAATTCGTTGATGTAATATGAACACACAAGTCTATTTTTTTTTGAATTTTAAGTTTCGAAGCTGTTTAAATTCTGGCAATTAAAAGCTTTGTCCAACAGACACCATTTAAGGAATAGTTTCTTAAATAATCAAATGGTTTTCTTACCATTTTAGTTGTTTATGTTTTCAACAAAGTTTCTTTCAAGTTAAGTTTTACGCTTGCTCAATTATTGGTAGTTATGCATAGGTCAAAACCGAAACCAAACCAGTCTGGTTATTTCTTATGTGGTGTCCAACAATACCTTCAGAGAAAGGAGAGAAGCAAATTACTGCCCTTTCCTGGTCATCCCTTTCCGAAGATACCATAAATCAGACATTTGTGGATAATGTTGCTTTTGAGAATATTGGTTTTGAGGTGAAATGTCTGTCTACATGGATAAATGTTAAAATGGCTGTGACATATAATACATAAACATATATATACTTTTTATTTTCAAATAGCTCAATGGTGATTCGGGATTTAACCTTGCGCAGTGCTGCTAGCTTTGGCTCTTTTCATCTGATCCGCTTGCTTTACGATGAATACATGTTTTACTTAGTAGAACATCGTGTTGCTCAGGCAACAGGAGAGACACCTATTGCAGTTATGGGAGAGGTAAGATAATATGTAACAGACTAGATTGATAGATACAGCGATGATTTGGAGAAAGTGTTTTTGCAAATTTTTAAGCATGTATGTAGAATGGTAGGATGTTCTGCAGTATAACAATAGACTGAGTTACCAATATATACAGTGGTTTCAAACTTGCTTCACTGGTTCATTGTCAGAGTACTAAAATCACATTAAATTCTTAAAATCAATTATTTCTAAATTAACTTACTCTTTTACAAATCTGCACACAGATTCATGTGTGTAGTTTGAAAAATGTTGATCAACCTACAACCATTTTCCACTTTTTGAGACCTGAATATTTTATGTGAAAATAAAAGAGCATAGTAATAGGAAAATGTTACTTTTGTGGATTTGTTTACATGCCTTTGCACACATAATTCCCACACAAAATATATACCCTCTTTGACATTAGAAGGCTGGTTTACATGCAGAATTTTGGCTTGTAGAGTACTGTTCACACCCCAGTGCAGACATATATACAGGTTTGCAACACATTTGATTTTCATACAGTTGTTTCAAAGACTATTGGTTTAAAAAGCAGATCTAGAGTCTCAATTCATAACAATCTTTTTATACTCAGCTATGGCATCTACAAGGCAAAGTCTCTCTTATCCCTCTTCAGTAGTTCATCTGACCTTTTATTTTGAGTGAGACAGTAAGGAAGCATGAATTGTTCCCAAAGAATTATGCGTCAAAGGTGCTGGAAAATGGATATATTTGAAAATATACTAAATTGTTAATAGGATGGATTTGTTACATTTTTACACTTGCGAGTCACTCTATCATGTTCTGTGTTACCTATAAATTGCAGGTAATTTTGCTAGTTGATTTGGCATCAGTTGTCATTCTTCCCACAAGATATATCAATAAGCTTATTAAATATATAAAGAGATGATACACTTTCAAGAGAAACTGGAAAATGTCTCAGCTTTCTTTGTCAAATTACTTTATATCATGTGTCATGACATGTTTCAGAAAAATTAAATAATGTTTCTACTTAGAAACCGTCAATATATGTGCTCTTATATTTCTTGCCTTACATTTGCAGAAAGTACTACACAAGTATAGTTACTACATTCTTGTTGTCTGCAGCCCTTATATGTTAGACATAAATGTAGCATAGGGTCTTCTAAGAAGTTTACGAGACTGAAGGTGGAAATACTATAAGTAAGTATTGCAAAACTTTTGGAGGTGAGGGGCAGAATAGAAGTTAAATGCAGGTCTTCTTATGTTTCTGTGTATTCAATGGCTGTGACTGAAATAAAATGAGGAAGACTACAGTGCAACAAGCACTGTAAGACAGTATAAACTGGTTTCAGCTGAGAAAAGCATTCTCATACTTCTCCCTTCCTCTTCTTCCACCCTTGGACACAGGTAATGGCAAAATTCTTCTGGAAAAGACTGGTACCATCATTTATGGTTAGAAATGTTATCTCTCTAAACAGTGTGCTCCTTTCATTTGATATCCATTGGTGGCATTTTACTCTTCCAAATTTCACACAAGAGAAATGGAGAAAGGAAAGGGAAGAAGGTTTCTAACTTACAGCTTCTTTTAAAAGGTCTGGATTTTGTTGTAAATCAGTTATCAGGTTTTAAACCCTTTCTCAGCAGTACCTTTCATCTACCTTACAGGTAGATTAGCAACAGTGTGGCACACATTCATTTTTGTTCCAGCACAATTAAAATGGTGCCTGGGAAATTTTAAAAGGAGCTTTTTGTTAAAATATTGGCAGTTCAGAATGAATATCCATTACAATTTATGGCTTTATAAAACTCAGAAATAGCTCACTTCAAACAACAAAGGCCCTGATGAAGCAATCTTTTACAAAGGTTGTACTTCTCCAGTCTGATTTTTGAGGGTTTACTTAGTGATAATTGTCTTAATAAGCACAAGACAGAAATGGAATGGGAAATTGCTCTTCTATGGATGTGGCTGCAACTAAGATCATGCATTTAAATGAATGCAACCATCAAACCACTGGAGCACAGATTTCCTACATCACTGATATTCTAAGTTCACATTTGCTTAAGACTGTGTCCATTTCTCTTATTGTTTATTTTGCAGTTTGGTGATTTAAATGCTATATCCCCTGGAAATATGGATAAAGGTAAGCATTTTAGTATCTCCAGGGTATAATTCTGTGTAGAGCTAATGTGTCTCTGAGCAAAATAAATCCTTATGTTTTAAAAACACAGTCAAACAGAATTTAGAGCTGTATCATCCTTTAAAGTGCATGTATATGTTTTGTGGATACATTGATATAATACAATAGCTATGTATTGTAATATCCCACATGTAACATTGACTTGAATATTGTAGGTTTGTTTTAAAATAAGAGTATTTTAAAGATGTTTATTATTGTCACAGAGAAATATTCCAATTTTTATGCAATTTTTGTATTATCTAATAGGACAGAGGAGGGTAACAGCTGTGTGAACAAAGACAAAAATACGCCTATGGATGTTTAATTGTAGTGAATGTTTTGCTATGTTAAGAAGCAGAATTGCATGCAAGTAGTCAGGGAGAAATTAGTTCCTTTTAATCTCTTCAGGCCATATTTTGACATGCATTCTTATACTGACTGCTTGAGTGATTTTCGGTGATTTGACCTCAGAACACTCAACTAGTGAGTATAAGAATGTCAAAATTTGGGGTCAAGTCACCAGAACTCTCCTTGATTCAGTTTCCCTATCTGTAACTAAAAGTAACAACTCTTGTTCATCATGTTTAGGAAATGAGGCATTTTCCAATATGAAGTTAACATTGTTTGCTAGACCTTTTGAGATTGCAGTTGTGTTTTCCACATCAACAGTGTATAGCTCAAGTGATCAAACCCGGGTCTGTTTATCTATTTGAGATAATAGTTGACTTTTTGCCATTAAAATTTTAATTTTCAGTTTGTGCTTTATCAGATTGCTCTCTTGTATTTCAACTATTACATGCAAAATAAAGAGCCTTGTATTAGAAACTTTTCCCTTTGTGGTAGTTACATGCTGGTTTGTTTGTGCAGATGAGGGCAGCGAAGTTGAAAGTGAAATAGATGAAGAGCTGGATGAGAGTGGAGAACCACAAGCCAAGAGGGAGAAAACTGAGCTAAACCAGGCATTCCAGGTGGGCTGCATGCAGCCAGTGCTTGAGAGTGGAGTACAGCAGAACCTCCTGAACCCGATTCATAATGAGCACATTGTTGCAACTACTCAGACTATCAGACAATGCAGTGCTACTGGAAATACATATACTGCAGTCTAATGTGAAACCTCCCCTGGCCTCCGACACACCCCATTGCATTAGCCGTTTAGGTTTAATATGAAAAAAAGAAAAAAAAAATAAGAGAGTAAGTCCGAAGGTTGACTGTTGTCAAATGTAACTGTTCTGATCATTATTTTGTTGGAGTTGTTCAATGGGATGGGTGTATGTATTTTGCCAGGTCTGTTTGAAAACAAAAAAAGTTTTGTAAACAAAATCATTTTACATTGGCCACTCAATATGAAGAGGTTTCTTTGTATCAAATGCAAGGAAGATTTTTGCAAAGTTTAATGTTAATGTTTTGTCCTCTTATAATAATTTAATTTTTTCATAGTTTAAAAATATTTTAATGTTAATTATTAGTTATTATGCTGATTTCATATAGATAGGTTTTTAATTAGATGCACTTCTGTGAAATATCAAAAGAACTATTTTCTTTGATTTACACTGGAGGCATACTTATTTGACAGCAGATGTATCAAATTTGTTATAAAAGGTGCTTTTCATCGTACTACGAGAAGACACTATTTTGATAAAATTGTGAGTATTCAGGGGGATTTTTTTGTAATAATGCTGGAGGGTTGAGAAGATCTCCTAGTTTCTTTCTGTGAGGAAGAAGCTGTTTAAATGACAGAATTGTGTCAGAATGTGGTAATCTCTATGGCATAAATGTACCTAATTATCTGAACATGATGTAACAATGCAAGCTTCGTTTAAAATCAACAGTTTCAGCTATTATTTGCATACCAGTTCCTCTGTTTTGAAGACTACTGACTCTCTGTGTGAGGCCACTGAACAGATGCTTTTGATTGTTTAGTGGCACTGTAGTTGTTAGAAACTGAAGCTAAAAAAGAAGTGACTTGATTATTGTTAATTTTAAGTGTATGTGCTACTTATGCTGAACTGGACATACAGGAAAACATTCCATTTGGATGACTTTCTTCTATTCCAGGTCTTTTCCTACTAGTGGTTCAATCTGCTGCTCTTAGAAAAGATGATTTATAGAATGCAAGGAATGTAGCAACCTGCATCATTTTCCTTTCAAAAACATTTCCTTGTTGGTAAAGTGGATTTAAATTTTTACAAAAATTAGACAAGGCAGTGTAACTGGCACACCTCACTTGTACTTATTCCCAATTGTGTAGAATTTGAATAGGTGGCTAGATGGACCATTGCCATTTAAGAATGTACATCAGGGATCATTGTACCTCGGCTATTACATGGTGCCTTAAACAGAACTGAAGCTAAGACTTAGTACTTTTTGTTATTCTTAACTCTTAAATTAATTCAACAAGGTGTGCCTGTCATTTTCAAATTCCCTAAGAAATAAGGACAGGTTACATAGCCTTCAAAAGAATAAAAGGATTTTTTATTATGAAATGATTTTAATATCCCTCTTAGAATGACAATAGACCTATTTTTTCTCGTTTCTAGCTGGATTTCACTTTAATACAAATAAAATTTGCTTGGGAATTTGGAAAGCAAAAATAGCTTTAATACCAACTTCAAATGTCAAAATAGATTGACCATAGTCCCAAGCATGATTATATATTTTCTAAACCCTTGCCTACTTTTAATTTTAAAAACTGAGAAGAAATAAATGAGCAGGTACATAATGCAGTGCATGTTTTCAATTTCTATATTTTGTGGTGTATCAGCCAGATATTACATTTTAATGGTTAAATAATATCAGTTTATAGAGACCATAATAATTGACAGTAAAGAACTCAAGTTTTTCTTCACAAATATTTCATTATGAAGACACATGAATTTGCTACACTAAAGTAGTGGAATTAAATAAGAAAAAAAAAAAGCCAAAAAGTGAAGGAGAACACAAAAATATCAACTTTACAGAAAAGACTGTGTAAAAAAATTAGGATTCTTTTATTCTGGTTTATCTCATGTGTCTGAAAATGACTTTAAAGTCATATATACCAAATGGGAGAAGAGCATGTAAAATGGAAGTGTATTTATAGCAAACAAGTTTGTTGCTAGAGTTTACATATGCTCCAAATACAGCTGCACATAAACTAAAATGTCCTAACATTATTGGTGCACAAAAATAAATTTTAATTCCTTTGCAGAATTGTGAACCCATCCAGCTCATTCTGTGTAGGCATAATTCCTACTAATGTCAGTAGTTGGCTTTTGCCTCAGTAAAAAGTAAGAGTAAGGTTTATATTCATTATTTCTAAACTCATAACTGCACTGAATCTCATTATAGATTTTGTTGTCACATATATCGCTCAGTGTGTCCTGATTTTTCCTTAGAAATCAGCACATCTGTACCCTTCACCAAAAATGCTAAAACTAAGCTGTGATAAATATTTACTCCCCTTCATTGTGCATTATAAGATGTTTACAAGTAAAATAAAGTGAAATAATTCAACATTTTTTTCATTTTCAGCTTTTTTTTTAATATTATAGTACTTGTTTTAATTTTTGTGTTCGTTTGTGTTTTCTTATTCTTATCCTTTCTTGGTTTAATGTTGAATTTGTTGTTGCTGAGAAAAGAGTACAATTGTAAAGGTAAATCTAGATGGCTAAATATGGTAGGACTTGAGTATCTTTCATTATTTAGCTCTCCACTCAGTTGTTAACTGTCACAAAGTGAAAAACAAAACTGAACAAAAATCTGAATATAAAAAACGGAATTTATTTCATAGCTTCTAAAAATAATTATCAAGACAAATTGGAACTTCCACAGGTTCAGAAAACTGACTGGAGTCTGTATTCTTATGCTTAAATTCTAAAGATTTTACCAGATTTTTTTAGAGCAACTATCTTACTGTGTTGTAAACTTACAGATTTGGGGGTCTTTTGTTTTGTTTTTACTGAAATTTTAATCAAACGCTTAGATAAAACATTTTGCACACTCTTGCTGTTAAATAGTTGGGTTTTAGTAATCATTGAAGTAGAGAGATGCGAATACCTCAGTGTGTATTCTGTAATGTGTAGCGTGCGGCTGCATTGCCACACCAGCTCTGGAGTCTGTTGTCAATGCTATGGAGAGGTGTAGCGTGTGTCCACAGGGTAGACATTATGAGAGTTGACATGATTTATGTGTTTTATCTAATCTTGAAATGGAATCCAGAATAGCTATTTTAGAGGCATTTCCCCCATTAGCACAAAATAGCACAGTGAACAGTGTGGGGGAAGAGGTCTTGTAGAACTACCTTTTCAAAGCACAGGGCCCAATTTTCAAAAGTTTTATATTTGTTAAAATGTTTTGTTACATTCTCATCTTTCTTGCGGTAAATCAGTTTTAAAACATCTTCATTCTTTTTTTCAGTTTTTTTCTCTTGTACTGTAGCATGCTCTAAGCACCTTCATTTTTAAAAAGTTCCATAAAAATTTCAAAAATAGATTTAAATTATTTGCCTATAAAATGATGATTTACAGCATTACTGCCTTTAGTTAAAAAAAAAAAAAGTAAATAATGTTCTGTCATTCAGGAATGCATAGGTCTATATACAAATTTAATTTAAAGCGAGGTATTTTTAAATATCTGAAACACTTTTTTTTTAATCTTGTTTTCCCTAGGAAAAATGATCTGATATCTTTGTCATTCTCACCAATTGACATCTGCACTGTTTAGAAAAAAATTCATGTTAGAGATGCACTGCAATCCAATTTAATTCAGAATGCTTTTACAAAACAAAACCAACCACTGAGAGCCATAAACGTGCTGACAAAAACCCCAAGTTTATTAGTAACATAAGTATACAACAATAATTTCAGAATTTAAAATACAAATTTGAGAGAGTAAGATGAATTTCTGAAAATTGGGCCCTTGTCACACTAACAGGACATGCTCTTTGTATACGGTTTAAAGCAAATTGATACATGGAATTCTAGTATCTCTGCTAATTTGTTTGGTGATTTAACACTGACAATAAAAACTGGAATAGAAGCATAAACACACAGTGCTTAGTTCTAATATTAGGAAATTAATTTGATATAATGCCTTGCATTAACCCTTTGAGCATTGTAAGTAACATGATGGGAACAAAGATTCTTAGATAATTTAACTAGTCCACTGAGCATATACTTTGAAATAGCTTATAGTGTTGTAAATTTTTTTTAACTATGTCTAAAGTAAATACTTGCATACAATATGGGGATTTTTTTTATTAATAGGGGGCTCAGTAGATGCAGGCAAAATATTCATTGCCATTGATATGTACTGTGTAATGGAAAACAGTACTTCAGCTCCCTGGTTTTCATAATTGCATATATATATACAAAGAAAATCAAACATGATTCTACAGATAGGAAGTTGTCTACTTTAAGATGCCTTTAGAAGATAAAGGTTTAGAAAAATATATTCAGCTATTTTGAAAATCTCCTGAGATAGATTAGTATTGGAATACTCTGGTACTGTAAAAGAGAAATCTTTAGGATTAAAAGACGGTTTAGTAATAATAAATTTTGCAGAATATTTGATGTGTTTGCATTGAAACTTTTGGCAGTGTTTGTGAGAAACAGGAACAAAAAGTGCACAATTATGTTGATATTCCTTTTAAAACTCAGTCACTGCAATAATGACTAGCTAGAAGATTAAGGTATTTTATTAAATTTCACATACAAGGGTACAGTTTGGATGGCCCTTATTGAATGTCAGAATTTTAAAAGCAACCTAGAAATTGCACGAGCAAATATTTTTAAAAGCCCCTTTGTTCTTACAATTACTGCTTACAGGAACAAGGGAACAAGTGTAGCAGCAAGTAAAGATTCTTTTAACTTAGAGATACTGATGCCACCTTACTAAGTGAGAATACAGTACAGTTTCTACTGGTTTCTTGCAATATCAGTCAGCAAACACTAAAGCAGCTGTACTTATTTAAGTCTAGCTGAGGGCAAAGAAAAATGGTATCATTTAAAGTTATTTAAGGGAATTACGTCAGTAGTATAGTGCAAGTAAGTTGTAAACATTTTTAGTCAGTTAATGCAAATTAATGCATAATTAATTAACATAAATGCAATACTCAAAGGGTTTTAACAACTTTTTTTATTCATAATTTACTGTAAATGCTTCTGAGTTTGCATGCCTTGATCATTGCTGCTAGTGATTTTATGTGCCAGTAGACCTGAGTTTAATTTACCAGTTTAACTAAGAAATAGTAAAAGCCACTTACAAAGTGACTGCCTAGTGTTTGTTTGAAGTAAAATATGCCTTAGTTTGAAAACGATCATTTTAACTCTTGTTTTATTCTGATTTTTTTCTCCTTCTCCTGATGAAAAAAATAAATTGGCATTTTGGGATTGGAAGCCCTGAGTAGTTAAATATTTGGTAAGAATTGTTCTTGAAGATTGCTCATTAAGGCTGAAATTCACTGTAGAAAACAAGGCCCAGAAAAAGCCTGTGGGCATCAAATGAGCCTCACTTAACACTAAGTCAGGAAGATGTTCTTTGTATGTTCCTAAGCACTTTCTTGGTTATGGTGCAAACATCTTACAGGAATTTTCAGTTCTAGATTAATTTTACTCTGAAATAATAAATGTCTTTTTAGGAGGAATTTAGACTTCAAAGGAACCTTGAATGGATTGGTTTTTACCAGGAACTCAGTTCAATTCTTTTTGACTCACTGATACCAGCAAAAGCTTTTTACACAAAGAATATTTAATGGGTTCCCCAAGTAAAGTTTCCCTCTATACAATATTAAAGTGACTGCCTTGTATTTAAACATTAAATACCCATCTTAAAGTAACCCAGTTAAGTAACTTAAAATATGTTGGAAAAATATCACTTTGTACCAAAGCAAGTTACCCATCTCCACTCATACCCACTGAAAATTTGGATTTACAGTTAATAACCAATGAGGCTGTTAAAGAAACTTCGAGTGCCTTTCAAAAACTTGGAAAATTGTGCCTGAGGTGGTAAACTTTAATTAGGTTAATCTAGAGCTACCAATCAGTAATTTTATCATCACTCAGGGCTTTCTTACCTTCTAGGAAACTTCCTTTGTTGCATTTATTTTATACTATATTTTTTTTAAGTGCCATCATTTAAATTTCACTTAGTAAGTGGCAGATTACATTATCCAGTCCCACAGCACAGAAACATCATAACACTAGGACATATTCAAACTCTTATTTTCCAGTTGACTGAATATATTATGTAAATGAGGTAAGCAACTTTTTGTAGATTGTATGTGTGAGATAATGTAATGTTCTTTTCCAGTTTTTGGGCTACAGTTGAATATACTTTTTAATTATTTAAAGAAGACATCTTTACAGAATAACGTGATGGTTTTTTTTGTATAATGTATTTGATTTTGTAAATACGTATTTCCTGATGTGATTTTTGTGACAAATGCTAAATCTTTTAGTATAATATGTCCTCTCAAAACTGGCAGGAGCTAAATAATAGTTTGTTGGCAATTTGTATTGTGTACTGTACAATAACTGGGGACCTTTTATAATTATAAAAATATATATTAACTTTTAGTGTGTTGTATAAAAAAATGACTGGAACATACTAAAGACAGTAGGATTTTTCTGAATATTTCAGACTTGAACTCAGGCTAGCTTTCTTGTGTTTTTCAAAACAAAATTGTGTCTTGTCTTTTAAAATCAATAAATTTGTTTTCTTGTTACAAACATATCTGAATTGCTTCAGTTTTTATATAGCTAGATAATTTGGACTGTGATACTGTTGATTTTGAGAGAAAAATTATTGCATTTACACCTTTGAAATAAGACCACATTTTTTTATTTGACAACAACAGAACTAAGTAACAAGTGTATCTCAGATGGCAAAAACCCCGAAGTATTTTGAATCACAGAACTGCTAGGGTTGGAAGGGACCTCTGGAGATCATCTAGTCCAGCCCACCCTGCCAAGGCAGGGTCACCTAAGAAGTGTCAGTTCAACTGATTTTGCTGTCATATTCCCAGTAAATAGAGACTGTAATATACTTGCTCATTTCAGTGTTAACAGTAATTTCCCATTACAGACTTAGGTAGTTGGCAGCTAACAGTGACGGGGCATGCAGACTTTGGCCTCCAGGAATTAGTAGTGTCAGTTTGGTACCAGCAGAACCTACTTCTGCAATTTTTGCTCTAAATATTCTGCAATATGCTAATGTGTTAGATGTTTTGACAATTTCACAAAACATAATTGAAGGCCTAATCTTACCGGTTCATGTATCCTATGGGTCTCTAGTAAGTGTTGCAGGCACAATATATGTTTCATATTATGTTTCAAATAAAGAAATGCTGAATTTTATTTTAATGGAGGAGGACCCACGAAGTGACAGATGCTAGAACATCAAAATAACTATTGGATATCAAGATTAAAACAGTTCCACAAAACTGTGGTAAAGGCAGAAGAGTTGCATCCTAAAGCTTACTTTTCTCAGGATGTTCAGCCATAAATTATGGTCCACTCATTGCCATTCTTTAATTTCAAATAAAGACCAAAAGCTTAGTATAGCACAGTATTGGTCCCTGCATTGCATCTTACTAAACAAGACTACAACTACACTAGTGACCAGTTGCAACTAAAGGGTCATGGAATTGTTAAGGCTGGAAAAGACCTTCAAGATCATCCAGTCCAACCGTCCACTCAGCACTACCTTTATCACCCCTAAACCATCAAACCACATCACCAGATCCAGATACCTCTTGAATACCGACAGTGCCTCCACCACCTCTGTGGGCAAACTGTTCCAATCTCTGACCACCCTAACAATGAAAAAGTTTTTCTAGTATCTGAATCTCCCCTGACTCAGCTTAAGGTAATTTCCTCTTGTCCTCTCACTGCAACTACAGCAGAAGAGATCAACCCTCACCTCACTGCAGCATCCTTTCAGGCAGTTGTAGAGAGCAATGAGGTGCACCCTGAGCCTCAAGACTAAACAAATCCAGCTCTCACAAGTGTTCCTCATATGACGTGTTCTAAAGCTTTCACGAGTTGTGTTGCCCTTCTCTGGACACACTTCAGCACCTCAATGTCCTTTTTAAAGTGAGGGGCCCAAAACTGAACACAGGATTCGAGGTGCAGACTCACCAGTGCTGAGTACAGGGGGACAATCCCTGCCCTGGTCCCACTGGCCACACTGTTGCTGATACAGGCCAGGATGCCATTGGCCTTCTTGGCCACCTGGGTACACCCTGGCTCATGTTCAGCTGCTGTCACCAGCACCCCCAGGTCCTTTTCCTGTGGGCAGCTTTGCAGCCACTCTGCCCCAGCCTGTGGCGCTGCCTGGGGCTGTTGTGACCCAAGGGCAGGACTCAGCACTTGGCCTTGTTGAACCTCACACCACTGGCCTTGGCCTGTGATCCAGCCTGTCCAGATCCCTCTGCAGAGCCTTCCTGCCCTCCAGCAGATCAACACTCTCTCCCAGCTTGGTGTCATTCTCAAACTGACTGAGGGGACACTCAACTGCAACAGCCAGATCATTGATAAAGATGTTAAACATTCCCAAAAAGAGCCCTGGGGAACACCACTGGTGACTGGCCACCAACTTGATTTAGTTCCATTCACCACCACTCTCTGGGCTTGGCTATCCTGGCAGGTTTTTGCCCATCAAAGAGTCCACTCATCCAAGCCACAAACAGCTTTTCTAGGAGGATTCTGTGGGAGAGGGCATCAAATGCTTTTACTCAAGTCTAGACAGACAACACCCACAGCCTTCCCCTCATCTACTAAGCAGGTCGCTTTGTCATTGAAGGAGATCAGGTTGGTCAAGCAGGCCCTGCCTTTTGTAAATCCATGTTTTCTGGGCTTGATCCCCTGATTGCCCTGCACGTGCCACGAAATAGGGTTCATGGGTCTCTTCCATAGCCTTGCTCAGAACTGAGGTAAGACTGACAGTGACAGCCCTGTAGTTCCCAGGATCATCCTTCCAACCCTTGCAGATGGGCATTACATTTGCTAATTTCCAGTCAGCTGGAACTTTTACAGTAACCAGAACTGCTGGTTGTTTGAGAGTGGTTTGGCAAGTTGTTGTACCAGTTCCCTCATTACTCTGGGGTTGATCTCATTGGGGCCCATAGACTTGTGAGTGTCTAATTGGCACAGCAGATCACTAACCATTTCCTCCTGGATTATGGGGGCTTCACTCATCTTCCCATCACCAGTTTCCAGCTCTGGTAATTTCTCAAGTTGGGTATCCCAAGGACAACTGGGAATGATATTAAAGACCAAGGCAAAGAAGGCATTAAGTACCCCTGCCTTTTCCTCATGCCCTGTCACTACACTACCCTCTGCATTCAACAAATGATGAAGACACTCCTTGACTGTCCTTTTGCTATCACTGTATTTATACAAACTTCTGTTGTCTTTAACTGCTGCTGCCACCAAATCAAGTTCTAGTAGGTCTTTGGCCCTTCTAATCTTCTCCCTACATGATCTTGCAACGTCCTTACAGTCCTCCCAAGTTATTTGACCCTCCTTCCAGAGATGATTCCCTTTTTTTCCCTAAGTTCTCTGTTTAACCAGGNAAGACACTCCTTGACTGTCCTTTTGCTATCACTGTATTTATACAAACTTCTGTTGTCTTTAACTGCTGCTGCCACCAAATCAAGTTCTAGTAGGTCTTTGGCCCTTCTAATCTTCTCCCTACATGATCTTGCAACGTCCTTACAGTCCTCCCAAGTTATTTGACCCTCCTTCCAGAGATGATTCCCTTTTTTTCCCTAAGTTCTCTGTTTAACCAGGCTGGTCTTCTTCCCTGACGACTTGTCTCTCTACACAAGGGGACAGCCTAATCCTGAATATTTAACAATTCCTTTTTAAAGCACATCCAGCCTTCCTGGACTCCTTTGTCCTTCAGGACTGACTCCAAAGGGACTCTGTCAATCAATGTCCTAAACAGGCCAAAGTCTGCTACATGGAAGTCCTGCTGGTGCCCCTCCTTACTCCACTCAGTACTGAAAACTCTAATATTTCGTGGTCTCTCTGCCCAAGACAGCCACCAACTGCATCATCCACTAGTCCGTCTTTGCTCACTGTCATGGTTAAAGCCCAGCCAGCAGCCAAGCCCCACACAGCCACTTGCTCACTCCCTCACCACAGAGATCAGGGAAAGAATTGGAAGGGTAAATGCAGAAAACTTGTGGGCTAGGATAAAGACCGTTTAATAGGGAAAGCAAAAGCCATGCACACAAGCCAAGCAGAACCATTTATATTCTAAGCATGATGCCATATGGTGTGGAATATCCCTTTGGTCAGTTTGGGTCACCTGTCCCAGGTGTGTCTCCTCCCAGCCTCCCCAGTCTCCCATGCACCCCCAATCCCCTCCCCAGTGTGGCAGTACCAAAAGCAGAAAAGGCCTTGGCTCTCTGCAAGCCCTACTCAGCAATAACAAAAATATCTCTGTATTATCAACCCTGTGTTCAGCACAAATCCAAACCACAGCCCAATGCCAGCCACTATGAAGAAAGTTAACTCTACTCTTGCCAAAACCAGCACATACACAAAAAAACCAGGTCCAGCAGGCCATCTCCTCTGGTAGGCTCTTTCACCAGCTCTGTCAAGAAGTTACCTTCCACACACTCCAAGAACCCCCTGGTCTGCTTTCTCTCTGCTGTGTTGTATTTCCAGCAGACATTTGGCAAGCTGAATTCATACACAAATAAAAGGGCAACCACGAGACTTCTGCCAGCCACTTGAAGAATGCCTCATCTGCCTGTTCATCCTGGTTAGGTGTTCTGTAACAGACTCCCACCATGACGTTTGCCCTGCTGATCTTCCCCCTGTCCTTACCATAGGCACTCAGCCTTGTCATCTTCATCCTAATCATCAATTTCAATACAATCACTCCCCAAGAGTGCTACCCCATGCTATTCTATGTTTACAGAATACTCCTAATTGGTTTGCTAATTGAGACGAGGCTTCATTTTCTAGCAGGTGCCTTGCTGAGAAATAGGTTTTTCTCTGACACATACATCGGAAAACAATCTGTTGAGGGACATCATCCCTAGAGGGATCTCACACCAACCAACTCTTGATATAGCCAACAGCCTACATTGCTCAGCTCTTTTCCACTGACAGTGTTACCAGGAAGACCCTGCAAAATTCAACCTCTGTTGCTGTTCATATTAATTGAACTGATTTAATTATGAAAGTTTTGTTCACAGTAACACAGATCCACGGATCAAGACCTCAAAGCATGAAGTACAGATAAATTGTAGGAGAAACTTGAAAATACTGGGTATTGTAAGAAAACAGGAGTGTAAGGTAATACATTATTTCTATTGCTTCTGTAAGATAATTTTCTGCACACGGTTAATATCAAATAACTAAGATATATTCTACATCAAGCTATTTTAAGTGTATTTAATTTGACTTAATTTACCTAAAGCATTCATTTTAATTATGTAAAATCACACAGCAATCCAGTGTGTATCATTTGTTTAATTCATATCAAGGTCTATGCCAAAAACCACATGAAATAGAAGTTATTTTTCCACAAAAACATCTGACCAAGGCAAGGAAGAAACCTTGATCTATTTTTGGCGCTGTTAATAGTATGCTAGAGAGAGTTTTTATTCTGATTTGGTTCTGCTGTTCTCATTCAAAATTTTGCTAAATCCCATTGTACATGTACTTCCCCAATACATTAACTAACCTAACACGTAGGACTTTCCTGTTCAAAACCCAAAACAACCCCTTCTTGACTGAAATGTGCTACTGCTGACATTTTATTCTAAATGTTGTCGAACTGTTCTAGAAATGAGTAACTCTGTGTATAGGCATTTGCCACGGGCACACTGTGCACAAGATCTGCTGCTGCCTCTATGATCAGAGTTCATGGCAGATGTTGTAGGTCAGTGCCTCTTTAGTAACCTAGTTGTTAATAAAACAGACATATTTTCAGAGATCTAGATGCAAGAGGTATTAGAAAACTGCTGTCTCAAGCTCTGCAGCTGGATGTTACCTTTCCCCACAATAGATGGTGTCCTGGCAGAGTGTGTCAGAAACAGCTGAAGAAGCTGCTATAGCAACATGCTGAAGTTAGGATCACAAATTGTGTTTTTGCAACGCAAGCACTGAACTTACTGGTCCATGTGAGTGACAAGGTGACTGTTGCTCAGAACAGTAGCAATCACTTCATCAATTTATTTCCCTGGTATTCAATGGTTTCTAATGCTGAAGAAAAATTTAGACTTCCCTTCTTCCTCCAGTTTCACCCAAGAAGTCAAACAGCCAAAATCAAAAGGTGCAATAATTAACATTGCAAGAAAATGGGACAGCCCTAATTATCACCACATAAATGATAGCATTCCCTTCCTGTGAACTTCTTGGTGGACCATTTTGTGTGTCTTTGGGAAGCATGATTCTTCTACCTGTACACTTTATCTCCATCCACTTATTATGGTAAATTAAAATCCAAGCTTTACGACACCAACAAGTAGACAAAAAAAGCCTTGGTTTTGGATGTTTCTGCTGACAAACTTGCCAGAATTACTAACAAAATCTATGCTGAAAAATGTACCCCAATCAAACTTGTTTTGTCTTTTTCCTATTAAAGAGAATTTAATTGATTTAAATTTCCTTAGAGTGTGGGTGGACTTTTCTTTTTGTTAAAAATAAAAAAGTGGTGAAATAGGTAATCCATTATAGAGAAATTCTGTTGTGATGCCTGAAGGGGAAAGAACTGGTCTCACTTAACACCACCAGATCTGATACCTTTAAAGCCACTAACCAGGATTGTGACTGTAGTTGTACTCAATTTTAAAAGCAATGAGGCTCTGAAGAGATAACAGTCCAGCTGGGAAAGACTGTGAAATTCAAACCTAATTCTGTGTTACAGCACAGGATATGCCTGTGGAACAAACACTGGTTGATCTGTTCTAGCCTTCAATGTCAAAGCAGCAGCAAACAATAATGTTTCATAGAACATATTGTTGTACCTCTAGACTTAAATTTGGTTCTAAGTATAAAATATTTGCTTTAGCAAGAGACACTGAAAATCTAGTTATAGCATTAGTGACAAGCTAGTTGGTAGCGTTAACTTGATACTACTGATACTGCTGCCTTTGTTGATGGCCAATGAAAGACAAAACTGAATTAAAAACTGTTTTCCTATTACTTCCGCAGATCAGTTTTGAAACAAAAATGGTGCACGCACAATAAAGCATTCACAACAAGGTAGCAGTTTCAGGTGAGCAACATCTTGTATAGTGTTTAGTGTCAAATTTTGATGGAATTCACCATATGAGGATTATGGTAGCAACTTGTTTGAGCAACAGCTCTTGAAGTTATTTCCTCAGATTCTTGAATAATACCATACTTCAAAGAGACTGATGGAAATCTGGATAGGAAAATGATCAGATATTACAAAGGCAGAACATAAATTGATATTCACTTGGGTTGTTTTACTGATTCACCTAACGATTCAAGATGTGCATTAAAGGCTAAAAGGAATGATCAAAATTTCCTGTCTTCAGTAGTCCAAGTTCATACTAGCTATTGTTCATACTAGCTATTGTTGTTCAAACTTCTAGGAATACAGGTGGGATTTTTCAGACATTGTCCTCTTACTTGGTTTGATAATTAAAACTAATTTATGCCTTCAGAAAATACACTTGCCCAGTATACCTTTTATAAAGGGCTGCAATGCAGAAACTACCTCAGACCTCTTCCCCACATGCCCCCATTCCCTGCTTCCCTCCTCAAAAACACATATAGTTGGTTCAGGAAGCAAGCTTGCTACATTACACTCACTGTTGCAGCTAAAAACTACTGTACCGGAGCCACAGGCATATAGATGTTTAGTGGTTTAGTGGTGGTGCCTGAAGCTGGAACCAAGGCTGCAAGTCGAAGCTGAGGGGGTAAAAGCAGCAACGGCCATTGCCTGAAGTCAGCCTCTTCTGTGGGACACTGTTTATCTTCTGTGGGCATAAGAAGCTGCTGAGGACTAGGTGGCCAGTGTCACACTTTTACTGAGGTGAGGTAGTCATCCAGTAAAGAACCTGGTAAAAAAAAGATACTCTTTTGTCTCCTTTTACGTGCAAAAAAACCTTACCCCTCCAAACTACCCTTGCCACCATCTTTTTCAGAGCACTGTGAGCAACATCTTGCCTGTTGCTCAATTTCATTACTGGTGTGCCAACAGGTTCTCGCATCTAGGAGAGGTAAAATCTATCTGCGTGTCACTTTCCTGCTTATCCACTAGACTTCTATCACACTTAACTGGCATTTGCCCTGTATTTCAGCTACTTATATATACCTTCTTCTGTGCTAAACAAATGCAGTGTTGCCTTACCTGTATTTATTCAACCTTTCACTGCAATAATGAACTTGACAGCCCGGAAATCTCTGTTGTTTGGACTAGATGTTAATTAAGAGGCTGTGGAATTCGCTTTGGGTGTAAGTAATCCTGATGAGTGCCGAAGCACTTACTGTGTGCAGTAAGCTATGCACCTGATGGCACATGCAGACAGCCTTGTTCCTCCTTCATACAGGGGTAATATCAAATTCCCTCATAAAAGAATCAAGAGGTTATTGTTATAGATGAACCCTCTCAGTCATTAGTGCAAACAGAGTTTCAGAAACATGTGTGCCACTTCTGTACCTTTTGTGGCTAAAGCAGCTCAGAGGAACAATTCTCTCACGAACAATTCTCTGTGTAGCTGGAGATCACAGCTTTGTACAACTACACAATACTTTGAATGCATTCTGGGTGGGTACACCTGCTTCCTTTCCAGGCAGGATAGCCCAAGTAATTATTTGGGTCCAGAGATTACTGACATACATACTACAAAAAGGTCTGGAAACACAGGGAGCTGAGGCCAACTTAAACTTCACACAGTACTTTTAAACTCAAGAGCACTTCTCGAATATTAATTAACCTTCCTAGCGTATTTTTGACACAAAGGCGTGCATACGAAAGTAATTAACAGGGTTTGGGTGGTTTTTTTTTTTTTCCTTTTACACGACGGGGCGGGGGTGGCACTACCTAACTCCGACAGAAACTACACAATCCAGGAAAAACTTCTATAGCAAAACAGCGACACCCACCGCTGGATATCATAGTAACACCGTTACGCTCCTCGAAAATAAAGCGAAGGGATAAAACGCCAGAGAGGGGGGAAGCCAAACTCTCAAGGGAGCAAACCTTCTCCCTGCATCGCTGCCAAGAATCTCAGGTTCCAATCTCAACACAGGGCTGCCCCCAAACGCCGTGGTCGCTCAGCAAAGAGAGAAGGACGGAGGGAAAAAGGGTCTCACGGTGTCACCCCCTCCTGGCCTCGTGTGCCCCGCTGCCTCCCCTGGGCACAGCGACACGGACAGGGGGACAGGCAGGAGGCGCGGGATCACGGCCCTGCTGTCTCCGCAGCCGCAGCGTTGAAGCGTGGGGATGCTCCGCGCCAGGGAGGAGCTGCCGGCGGGACTGCAGTTCGCCAGCCCTGGCCAGAACGTCCTGCAGCTGGACAGAGGAGGGCGCGGACGTGACTATCACATTCGGGTAAGTACCGAAGCCCTTCGTCTTTTTCTGCTGCGCATCGCCGCCCAAGGCGGGCTCCGCATCCCGCTCCGCCGGGAAGCAGCTGGCCCCTAAGGGCACCGGGCACTTCTCGCTGACAGCTCGCCGGGAAGAGGTGCTGTGGGTCACGGGCTGTCAGCACCGCACGCAGCCCCGGTGCGGTGCCAGAGGCTCCCGCCGCCTTCCCTCGCCTTCCCCAAGTGCCGGCTGCGGCCGTGAGCGCGGCCGGGGGACGCCGGGGCCGCGTTTCTCCCGGTGTGCCGTGGCTGGCGGCTCGGCGCCTGCGCCGGGGGACGCCGGGGTCGGCAGCGGCAGTCCTGGCCAGGCCGGGGTCAGTTCAGCCCTTGGAGCAGCCCTTGTGGCTGTGCGAGGGGCTTTCCTCGGGGGCGGACGTTGGTGCTGGTGGTGAAGATCCAGCTGGCACTCGAAGGAAGATCAGGCAGGCAGCCGCTGGGAGCGCGACCCCGCGGGGCGCTGCCCCGGCACAGCTGTCCCTGCTACCAGCGAGCCCAGCGGCGGGGAAGTGCTTCTCGGCTGTCGGAAGCTGCTCCGTCGGGGAAAGGTACAGACTGGCGTGTCAGGATCGTTTCTCCTCCCTGTTCTTGAGTTTGTAACTTCAGGCAGGGATGGTCGGAAGGGGACTTTCCTCCTTACCTAAAGGACAGGGTCGTTTCTTCCTATGGAGGCAAATGGGAGAGACAAAATAACCAGCTGGAAAGGGAAGGAAGTAATGGAAGCAAATCTGTAGTTGTATGAACTACGCTTGTTTTGCTGCTGCTGCTGCTGGTTGGACTGCTGTGCTGAGAGGGCAGCAGAGCACAGCAGTGCCTTGGGATGCACTGTGCTGCTGGGAAAGTCCAAATTGGTCCAGAAGGGTAGTGCTTAGCCCTGAAGTAATTCTCTCTGTCTCTGCTATTTGTAGGTAGACTGGCTTAAGATGCACGAGTGATATCTGCATACACACCTTTACTGACTTTCTTGAAAGCAGTCTTTCAAATTCGTGTCTTTACAGGGTAATAGCATAGCTGACATTTTAAAATAAAACTAACTGCTTGGATCTGAGAAGATGGTGAAAAAAAAACCTACCTGAAATTGGTGTATGTATAGAAAGTAATTAGAAAAGCCCTTCGGTGAGGTGGATGAATGAGACCAGTCTGGAGCTGTTCTAGACATGCAGTGCTTGTGGCTTTGGTTTTTCAAAATGGATCCCAGTAACTTCTGAAAGGATTGATGGAATAGATGTTTCACAGTTGTGCTTGGTTTTTGGTCAGCAATGTAAATGAATCAGTATTAGTACTGGCATATGAATTTGTGTTTTCAGTCATCTAACATGCCATTTGAGAAGGCATGAGTGACATAAACTGACCACTAACCACAGCTGATACGGGCTTTTGTCTTACATTTTATTACTTAGAAGACTGATCTGTAGTTAATGTTCTCTTGGTCTTTCCTTTTATACACATATATTCTTGCATGTGAAAGAAAAACCTGCTGGAAGCAGAGGGAAATTCAAAGTTAAATAGTTTGTTGGTTTTGGGATTGTTTTTATATTAATGGAATGGCTCACATATGACACAACTGAAAGCTTTGATGCTATAGTGTGTGGGTCTATTGAGTGTTTTTGCGTCCAACAACACTGGGCTTTAGTTTAATAAAACCACATTTGAAAGTTTTGGATGAGGGTGCATCAGTGTCTTGTTGCTAAGGGAGGGGAATACTGCAAACCTGTTTTGAGGTTCTTTCTTCTTTTCCTTTCATATGAAGATGTTCAAGCTATGCCCTATCAGACCCTATGGGTAATACAAAACTTTTTAATCATATCTGGTAGTTCAGCAACTTGATGCTTGAGTATTTTGTGCGTTAGGCAAGAGAAGAAGTCTGAAAACAGCTAGATGGTACAGCCTATTATTAATACTGCCAATGTAGTGTGTTTTTCTAGCACTAGTATCTGCTTATTAGGATGATCTCACTAATGTTTGTATTGTCTCATCTAAGATGGCAAATTTTGCTGTGAAAAGATAAACTTCTCTTACAAATGCTGAACAGACTTGATCATACTCTAGTGCCTTATGTTGGTGGTGGTAGGCTATATGTTATTTAAGCAATAAAAGAAATTTACATAATTTGAAATCTTGACTTTTTTTCCGCCTCTCTGCTTCACATTGAGGTGATGAAAATTACTTTCTTTTCAAACTTCCTACCTAAATATATGTCCCCAAACTATGTATTGGGTAGGTCTGGAAAAAAAATTAATAGTTGGACTCAGTGATCTTAGACCTCTTTTCCAACCTAAATGATTTTGTCATTTAAGTAACAAACAACAAAATGAAAAAATTCTAGCTTTTGAAACCGTCTACTTTCTTTACCAGTAAGACAATATTTTTTGGGAAATATTTTTACAGAGAATGAAGCATGCACTTTTAATGTGTATTTTCAAGTGATAAAACACTCCTGGTTAAACTGACTGGTCAAAAATTAATCCAAGTTCAGACCCATCAGTACTGGATATTGTTTCAGCACTCAGTTTATCTGCAGTTTTTATACTTCATGTATCACTGCTGCATTTGTCTGCATCTTTTCCATTATTGTCTGTAATTTAATAATAGTAATTAAGTATAGAGCTAAGAATGTAGACTACATTGCATAGCATAGTGTGCAGTATATGGTTTATTACTGGTAATCAGAGTGATTTTAAAGTCAAACAATTGAGTGGGTTATACTGTGGGTGATTGGCTGCTGGACTTCGTGCTCCTTACTTGCAGTTGTCAGTAAGAATTCCACCAGCTCAGGCCTTAAACATTTACCCTTCATGTGGATGCATGCTGGGGCAATACAGTGTCTAAAGTCAAGGGATATAAATACATCCACTCTGTTACCCAGAAAGGAACCCTGAAGCAATGGAATTTCTCCTTAAGTGGAACAACTGGCTCCTGTAAAAACTGACAAATAAATACAGGATGTTAAAACAAGAAAAAAGGTATCATTATGCTTTTTCAGACAATAGACCTGTTTCAGCTGTGGGACAGTGGAAAGCGAGAATCTCCACAATGCAGTATTCCTGTGTGGAGAAAGAAGGAACACTGGACTTTCTCAAGTACAGGGGCCACAGGCAGCAGGTGAGAATACTTCTGAGTGTGGTGCAGAGGGGCCAGCTCTGAGTTGGAGCTGCTATGGTTTGGGAGGAGCATCCATCAGGGAGACTGTGGATTCTGGTGAGCTATGAACTCAAGGAGAGCTGCAGACTCTTGTGCTTCTTGAGGCTTCTTGTGGAGCAGAGGCATTGTCAATGAGACAGATGATCACTTGGTCCGAATTATTATCTGGGACAGTTCATCACTGCTGATTTCAAAATGAAAATGTAATTTGCAAAGCGACTCTTGAAAGGTAGGCTGCCGCTGCTGAGAGGACTCTGACCTTCAGGAAAAATATTTTTATGGGTGCTGAACAGAAGAAATCCTGCTGTCTGACACAGTGCATTGCTTTGGGATGTGATATTAAAAATGTAATTTATAGCTGGTTTATGGAATTATCATAAGAGAATTGCAGAAGTTCTGGTAAAAATAGGGAGAACTTCTCAGAAGAAAGTAGAAAATTGTTGTCCAGGGAGTGTTCCCAGAAGGCCATGAGAAAATCCAGGGCTGCAACCTACTTGGACCTAAGAAGCTTAAGAGCAGATAGCAGAGTGTCCTAAGATGCAAATATAGTAATGTGGTGGCTTCTCCAGGGCTGCTAGGCCTCTTGGATTCCCTATCCTTTATAAATTGGTATGTAAACAGATCTCAGTGATCTTAAACTGAGGCCACTGAAGTTATTGAAAGGTTCAAACTTTGGCACAGCAGCTCTAATTCAGTTATACTGTTGCTTAATTGCTCTGAAAGACCATTAGCTACAGTTTGTCTGAAGTATTTTTTTTCCACTTTATCTGACAAAAGAAGCTTTCTTGAATACTTTAAAAAACATTCTGTAGAATCTTTGGAACCTTGTAATGATTTTGGTTTCTTCTGTTGATTCATTACTGTAATTTTTTTGTCCCTTACAAGTATCAAGGATATAAACACAGACAGGATTTAAGCTTCTAAAGAAAAAAACACATCCAGCTTCGCTGTACCTAGCAGAAGTAGATAACATTGTGCTCAGTCATGGTGCTTTTAATACAAAACAAAGTTTAGAGCTGTTGAAGGTCAGAAGAAGGACCTATTAGCTAACAGCTGCAGAACACATGTATTTCTGCATTAAAGTGCAAGTTTCGTACAAAAGGATATTACAGCAGCTCTTCACTCATTATTTGTTTTGCCTGAGGAAAACACTAGGAAAAACAAAATCCCCGATACCTTTTAAAGAAAGGGTTATTAGCTGTTATTAGTAGTTTAGAGTGAGTGAGGGGGAGAGAAAGTACTATTTTTCTGACTCAGCAGATACTTTGACAAAATTCAACAGCAGCCTAAAAGATAATGTAATTTTTCTCTCTAGTTAAATACAGAGTAAACTCACCAATGCCTAGGTAAGCTGCTTTTACAAACTGTCTTTTTATTCAAAGGACATGGACAGGATGGTCTAGATGAAACTGGAAGAGTAGTCCTTATTTTTGTTTTAAAAAATGAGCAAACAGTCTTTTTTGAAATCCTGATTTTTTTTCTTTCCCCTTACCTTCCATGTATGAATATCTGCAGAAGTCTTGTAAGTAGTAAATGACAGACCTAAAAACTGGGAGGGCAGCAGATTAGTTTCTCTCTTATCTGTTTACAGTTATAAAAAGGTTAGGAAATCTGTAATAAATTTGTGGTTTGGTCCTTATATGTGTTAGGTCAAGTCAAGACAGGGAGTAAAACTTAGGCATTACATGTGCAGGAAAGACTAGTGGGTAAATGCTGTCTTTTTTAGATTGTTAGTGTCTTCATTTATAGAAGGCCATTAATTTTGTAAGAGTATAATTAATGAAAGCCTCAGGGAAAGTCTGTTGTATTTTACTACGTATCATTACTTGTATTTGTTTAAGATCCTTCACATCCTCCTATATTTCTTTAAGGTCTTTCACATCTTCCTTGAGAGTTGCCTCTCTGAGCTTTATAATTTTGAATGAGTCAGGCACAAATCCTCATCCTGCAAAAATGTATACTAATAATTTTTCTGCTGTGATTTATTGCCATTGACTTCAGCTGGCATATACTTGGAAGTATCACGGGTGGCATTACACTTGCACGTGTTTATAGGATTAGGTTCTTTTATGCCAAAGGCAAATTGCAGCTGTTTAATTTAAACATCTGGAAAGCAAACTTTCTGTGCTGAGGTTATGATGATCTGATCAGTTCAGTGTTGTTGTTCTGGTTGAAATCTAAAGGATCAGAAGTCATGTATCATCACAACCTTTTCTTGGTAGTTTCATGGCAGCTCATTCTCTAAGTCTTATTCACATAAAACTATAGTTGAAATTTAATGATATTCTCAGAAAAGCGTGGATATAGAATTAGCAAAAATAAAGTAAAAAGAAATATATCTGTAATTAGAAAAGGGGTATGGCCTTCTCTTTCTGCAGATTTGGTAACTTTACACCAAGCTCTTCCCCGCCAAGATTTTTTTGTATGAAGAAGGAGGTGCACTGACTCATTAAATGTCAAGTTGAGTAGACAGGAGCAGTGTACAATCAACTTACAAATAGCAGTATGAGGTTTTGCAGGAGTTATGACAATACAGTAAATACAATAAAGTGGCTGAGGAGCATAGCTTCTGGTTGTTGTGTTGGAGCAGTTTTAGGTTACGTTGTGCTTCAAATATTAAAAATCACTGAAAGAGCTACAGTTCTAATTTCACCAAGAAGGAAGCAAGGCAAGTAAGTATACTACTCCACAGCAAACAAGTTATTCAAAATAGAAGAAAAAGAAAAATCCTGCTCTATATCACATTAGAATGATCAGTGAAAAATAAAGGCCCTCTTCCAGGCACAAGGAAGTATTTCTAGTGCATGTAGCTGGAACAGGTGGTACTTGAAATTACGTCTCTGACAGTAGATACTGCCCTTCCACTGCCTTCAGAAATGCATTTTCTTATGCTCAGTGTTTTCTGGTGCTCATTGCTAGCTGTACAATGAATCAGATGCTCCCAATGGAAAAAGTACCAGGAATCTTCTCATTAATTGGTCTCCTCTCTTATTGTGGCCTGGGAATTAAAGGCTTTTAAAAACAGATACTTCTCACCAAAGCAGCTAGACTGAATTCTGCTTGCTTCTTTTCTATTCAAGCATCAGATGCTTGAGTCTCTTGGGCTATTTCTAGCTCTTCCAAAACTGTGTTTCAGATGAATGACTACCCCTTATCACAGACACTGTGGCATTTGCCTTTTGACCTACCAAGGAATATATATAAGGTTTGCTTGCTTTGCTCTCAAAGTGGGCCAGATGACACCACTTTAGTATGAAACTTGAATCTGGTTATTTGGAGATTTTTTAACTGCCTGTGGAAAACTGTGGACACAGTAGAAGAAAAGCAGTATTGACAAGGCATAGGGCATGCACTGATTGGCAATTTGAGAGGGAATTTATGAGGAATGGAGGAGATGGCACCAGGACCATGTAAGTGCAGAAATAACAGTGAATGTGTTATCTCAGTAGCTCAGACACTTAGGAGGACTGAGGCTACTCATAAAGAAGCATAGTAAGAACAGTATGAAAGTACTGGTGTTTAATTACTTAAAACAAAAAAAGTCTCTAAAGGATGTAAAAATGGTCAGAGCTGACATCTCAGGAGGATTTAATTTCTCACAGCAAACAGCAATCTAGACTGACAAATACCTGCTCTGTCTTCAGCTCAAGTACTTAATTCAGGAACACTGAAAGCTTTGGGGGTGCCTTTGCTTTTGGCAATCCCTGTCACTTGTCCTTAGATGTCCAGAATTTGCCTTGCCTGGCAGAGGCCTGCAAGTCCAGCAGAGGTGTTTTGGGAGCATCGCACTGCACGACACCTCAGGTAGCACCTTGGCTTTGTTACTGTCCTTACCAGAGGCACTGACCTGAGGTGGGACAAAGAGAGAATGACAAAGGTATAGGAGAGACAAGGGACTCGACTCTTGCTTTCCCTACTGTCATAATCAATTTTATACCAACGTTTCCAGTACAGATGAACCTGTCCATTTCTCTCCAGAAGGCAGTGGTCTAGGGAAATTTGGATCTGATAAGGCTAAGCAGGGGTCAGAAGAGATGTGAGAGCAGCACAGGCAGAGCAGCAGGATGGACATGCAGCTCTTGCATATGCTGTGAGCATAGCTTGGGCTAACTGCATCTAGGACCACCTCATTGCAAGGCTTGTGAGTAACCACATCTTGCAGTCCATGGCGAAAGTTAGATAGATCAAAGCCTTATCTAGATCATCTAGATTCCTCTAGGCATTAACATGACCTATTAAAGTTTCTTGATATCATATCTTTATGAGGTTTTAGCTCATCTAGAGCAAATGCGGCTAACCACAGAGACCTTCAAAGTAGAAGTTCTTCATGGAAGTAAGGGATTTTCAGATGTTTGCAGACTCCTGAAATGTAGACTCTGTGTGGTATGGCAGCAAGAAAATATTTGTCTTGTGCAGTCTTGTAACAACATTTGAGTATTTCCACCTCTTCCTGTACTCAACTGCCTTAATAAATTAAGAAAATGCCACCACCCCAGTCTTACAGAATAAACTGAGGGATGGCACAGCTATGGCTTACTACTCATTATAATAAGAAGGTTGGTTTTGGGACCCTTCTGCCACTAGACCAGTGACTCTGATTTTGCTTGTGAAATGACAAAGAAGAGGCAGCAGGGCCTGTGGGAAGAAAGAACTGTTGAAAGTCTGTCAAATATGGTATAAGTAAAGTTGATCTGACTTCAGCATTCCAGACATCTGTCTGATTCTGCAGCTTTAGTTGAGGTGATAAACAACCCCCACAGGTAAATGTGAATATAGCTATATCACAGGAATGTGCAATCAGTTTTCAAGCTTTTGCCTGAGTAAGCAGCAATTTATTTGAGACAGTTTGCAGATTAGCCATTAGAAGAAGTCTCAGACATTGCTTCCAGACTATTGCATTGGATGCTTCAATACTTTTGAAGATGTGAGCTTGTGCCTGAGCAGACTGAGCTTGGTTCACTTATTTTATTTAAAGGAGTATTTTGTTAAAGATAAAAAGCCCCTCCTATGTGAGGACCTCCAGCATGACAAAATAGTGTTTTGCGACCTCTGACAATTTGTTGGGCCTATTTCTTACAAAGCAAGTTGAACCCCTTTCTCTGACCAACTTCACAGAGATCACTGGCTGGGCTCTGGATTGCAAGCAGCTGTGTGATGAGGTTTAGGGGGAGGACAGCAAAGTTCTGTCTCTGGGCTGGCCCAGTGCCAGGCCACCTGCTTTGTAAACTAAGAGCAACTAGTTCTAGTAAAATGTAATTGCCAGAGCTGGTCTTGCCTGCTGCTCTACTTCACTGCTGCCAGCTGCAGAGCCACTGTACCTCCTGCTCCACATGTGGAGGCAAAATCGTAATACACTTGGCTCAGCATTGGCCTGTGAGTATATGCAGCCTCCACCCTTTCTCTGGCTGCAACTTTGGCCGAAGTCAGCAGTCAGTAGTGTTTTTTCAGGTTTGTGTGGTTTTCCTGCTGTGAATCCAGGGAACAATTAGTTTTTTCAGGGTAAGAGCAAAAGTGCTGGCCCAGGCAGACTGGTATTTTTTGGTAAGCTTTAATCACACAGCCAACACAAGTATCCATAGCTAAGTTTAAATGGAGCAGATAACCACAATATTTGCAGGTGACAGTGGGAGTGCTGTCTCCACCACTCATGCTATTTTGCACACTGGCCTCTTCTGCGGAAAGGGCAACCAATTTGCAATGACAGTGACCCCAAAGTCCATACAATACTGGATTAATCCCTTTACTCTTCAGTACCTTCTTGGCTGGCTAATCTGGTTCTATTGAATTTTGGCCAGAGATTGCCCACATACTACAAGACTGTTTCTCTTTTGACTAATAATGGCTGAGCTGTCTCTCCCTGAGATACTGCTGACTGAAAACCAGTCTCCTTCATATCCCATATTATGGAAGGAATTTACCTTCAATCCCCAAATTAATGAGCATGCATGCATGCAAAAACCCCCCAAAACCAACTACAAAAGAAAACCATTTAAGGACCTTCTGGAGGATCAAGGCATAAAAGCAGATTCTGATTATCAACCCACAGCAATTGCATTAAAATGTAAGTCTATGAGCCTTTCTTTAGCATTTCATAATTGTGGGCCCTGAGTAATTTTTGACAGATAAATATGCAGCACCTAGCAAGTAGATACCACATGGCAACAGAGGCAATTAGTCATGCATATCACATTCCAGCAACTGTGTTGCATTTTATTAAGATAACTGCCCAGGACATTGCAACCAGCTTCTGATTTATGTTTCACCACTTCCCTTTCACATTCTGAGTCAAGAGCACAAGTGTCTTTGAGGCTTTTCTGAAAGTCCCTTACCCCATTTCAGGGTGACTACATCACTCCTATTCCCTTTGTTCTGACACGGAACATTCCTCATTGTTTTTTTTTTCCTGCTGCTACTGAAGATCTGCAGTCACTGACCTGCACTGCTCAGTATTGGTTCCCAAGACAGAGGCGATGCTCTGATGCACCTGGCATAGGTGACCTTTAGGTCTGAGGAGTGGTTGATGGTCTGTGCTACCACCTCTGCAGTGCCCAGTGCCTCTGCAGAGTGAGCACAGCCAGTCTGTCATGCCCATGGCCAGGCAGGGATTCCCTCTCACCAGCACTGGGATTGTTTTCCATGTCCCATGAGCTCTGAACCCCTTCCCATGAGGGCCACCCATCCACCCTGCATTACCTCCTCAGCCAGGTCACTCAAAGGAACAATGGGAGCTGCTGGTGGCACTGGGGCACTGTCCTCCTCAGGGACGTCAGGGCTGAAGGAATTGGGGATCCGGTGAAGGGAGAGGAGGCTGAGGGGGCTGGGGGCAGCTGAGGGGATGGTGGGGCTGAGGGGGCTGAGAGGAAGTGGTAGGGCTGAGGGGTCTGAGGTAGCTGAGGGGGATGGCAGGGGCTGGAGGGCTAGCAGGGATAGCAGGGGCAGAGGACTGAGGGCATTAGGGTGTGGGCTGGGGACACTGAAAGGACACAGGGAAACTGATGACGTAAACACTCAAAAAGCATATTGTTTGCAGTATGTCAGTTGTGACAAAAAAAACCTGAGACCCACAGTTTAAAGTTTCATAAACCATAAAAAGGTTTTCTTACCAAGGAGAGAAGTTGCTCAACCAAGACAGCAGGCCATGAGCCAACTCAGAAGTTATGTCTTCAGGTGAACTTGTGGCTATGAGAGGATAAATGAGGTGGGGGCCATCCCACAAATGATCACCAGAGACCCTCTTGAGACCATTTCCCAAATTGTATACACATGCCCAACTAAAAGGTGTACAGCTTTGTATATGTAAATAAGTTCTAAGAAGGGGGATGAGAATTCTGGGAATTTAGATTAGCAGGTAGAGTCTGTAGAGAAAAACGACAGCTTTGGAACTTTGCTGGCATGTGTTAGGAGCAGTGGTCCCCCATGCATCCAGCACTGAAATAAAGTAACGCCTGCTTTCTAATACTGAAATTACGGTGTTAGAGAGTTGTAGTCTTCCCGACCTTTCAGTGACGCTGTGGGCAGTGGGGTGTGGGCTGGGGGCACTGGGGGGACCGGAGGGCTCTGAGGG
>VWZW01003298.1:158535-247019 GCA_013397115.1 Edolisoma coerulescens
GGAGAAGCTGGACGCTGGCCTGGAGGTGACCAGCCGCCTGCCCTACGACTTCCAGCACATTACTGGACAGGGACTTGCTGCTGCCTCCCACGTTCCTCTGCAAGGCCGTAAAGACTGGTGAGACGGGGCGGGTGGCGGGGGGCCGCGGCCGGCATGGGGGTGGCATGGACTTAGAAATCGGCACAGCCCTGGGGGAATAGAGTCACCTGCCGTTGCTGGTGGCTGCCCTGTTCGCACGGTGTAAGAAAAGGGTTGTTCTTCAGGAAGGTAGATCTGCCAGTAAACACAGGGAATGCAGTTACGGATTGCTACGACTGTGCTGCCTCTATATAAATANCGCTACGGCCGCCTCGACCTCCTGCTAAAGATCAAGAGACTGACCAAGACCAACAAGGAGAAGCTGGACGCTGGCCTGGAGGTGACCAGCCGCCTGCCCTACGACTTCCAGCACATTACTGGACAGGGACTTGCTGCTGCCTCCCACGTTCCTCTGCAAGGCCGTAAAGACTGGTGAGACGGGGCGGGTGGCGGGGGGCCGCGGCCGGCATGGGGGTGGCATGGACTTAGAAATCGGCACAGCCCTGGGGGAATAGAGTCACCTGCCGTTGCTGGTGGCTGCCCTGTTCGCACGGTGTAAGAAAAGGGTTGTTCTTCAGGAAGGTAGATCTGCCAGTAAACACAGGGAATGCAGTTACGGATTGCTACGACTGTGCTGCCTCTATATAAATACACAAATATCAATATATGTATCGGAATATTTGTATATCTCTAACTATGTAATTCACAGGTCCTGTTTGTATTACCTGCAATGAATTACATGGTTCGCATGTGTTTCAGTGTGCCTGTAGGCTGCCAGCAAGGACCTAAAACAAATATACATGCCAAATTGTCCTTAGATAAAAGGTGCCAACATGCATCCTTCAGTATGTTTAAAATCTTCGTAACAAAGAAAAAAAGTTACCCAAAACACAAGTTCAATGTGCTTTGAAAATGAAAAGAAGAGGCCAATCAAAAGAAAATTCCGCAACAGTTCTGCTTTTAGCATCTTGTATTTTCCGCTGTGGGAAACTGTATACAACATAGAGAAGAATTGAAAGGAGAAAGGAAGACTTTGAGATCTACTTTAGGAAGACACTAATTTTCAACATACTCAAAACAAATTTAGGAAAAAAGTTCATAGAAAAGTCAGTTATTATCTCAATAAAATCTTGCTCAATGCAATATGCTAAGAGCTATTATTCAACACATTCCAGTTTTCTAAAATATGAATTGAATATGAAATACGCATTTACATGAACTGAAAATATATTCATGGATACTTTGTAAACTTCAAAATCGTGCTTTTTCCTACAAATAATATCTCATCAGGCTCTGTCTGTCTTCTTTGTTTATTCTGTTTGAAATTAGTTTCTGATCTTATTTCACATTACTCACATTACATAGCTGTTGGCCATATTGCTTTGGCAACATGAGGCCTGCCTTAGATATCTGAAAGACCTTTTTCACCTTTCATCCAAAGAAAAGTTCCACAGCCCAGGACATCACAAACAGTAACACAATAACCTGGTCCAGCACTGTGATGGCTGAGGATGGGCAGGATGCTGATTGTGCAGCTCAGCAGAGACCGATATGACACTGGTGTCTTGCATTAGCACAACAAGGAGAAACAGATGAGATAATCCAGATTTTCTTGACTTTGAAATGGGAATGAGCTCAGAGAGCCTAGAGTTTTTGTAAAGCTTGTGCAAAAGGCTGTGTCTGATTCACATCATGAAGGAAGCTGTTTCTCTGCAATATGAAAAGACTGGCTGTGGTCAGCCCTGTCTCATTGCTCTCTGCTCCTACAGGCAGTTCCTACCCAAAATCTTCAGTCTGTGTTGTCATCTCTCTCCTCTAAGACCATTTCATAATAGTGAGGAGAAACTGAAACGAAGTAAAGTAAGACACTCAAACCTGCAAAAAACCTTTTTTTAGAGGCTTAAGTACGGTATCCAAATAGGCACCTAATTCACAGCTATGAGGTGTCCTTCCACGAGTTTACTATTGCAAATCACTGAGTTCTGGTGCTACCTAAGGATACCATGGATCCTCCAGATCTCACAGTTGCTGTGCCATACATGGAAAGAAAAGCTGGAGCAATTTATGTAAACTTAATGTGTTCAGGGCAGATACTGTTAGAGAAAGGCCCTATGGCTTTTACAATTCTGGGGTTCAGATTAGATGTTCATAACGCTGCTTTCTGGGCTCAGCTCCCCTGAATCAGAGCCAAAAATCACACATATGAGGTTCTTTAAATAAAGATTTAGAAGTCTAATTGTTGCAACACACAGTTCATCAGTTGTAAGTCACTGACTTGTTTTGGGGTTTTTTCTCCTGATGTCCTCATAGCGGACATAAATGAAAATCTTCTGGCCGACACTGTCTTTCTGCATTTTACCTGGAGTGGTCATGGCAAACCCCTGCATGAGGAAGACGAATGAAATTATCATTAACCACAGTTAATGTGCCTCTGACATGGTGAGGCATTTTAACTACATTCTTAAAGAAATGTTCCTCTTTTGGGGGAATCACTCGTACCTTTATTGTACTCAATGCAAACATATTTTCTGAGGTAGAGACTATGGGAAGGAATGGGAGGGTTTCTCAATCTTTTAAAAAGCACACAGAAGAGAGATGTCTGAAGAAAAATGCAAAATGACAACTACTGCATACTGTCATCCCACCAAATACATATCATCTTACTTCGTGCTGCAAGTGGGAACAGCAACTGGCAAGTACAGTTGAAGTGTGTTTAAAAAAACCACCAGTCTACCCGAAGATTTTAACGAACCTTGGAAACCCACTATGCAGGGGACCACTTAGTGCCACATCTTAGCTGGCTGCTCAGGGTACAGAAACATCAGGATATGACAACAGCCACAACAGAGTGAGTTTAGCCAGTGTCAGAAAAGGGGAGAATACCATGGCCAGACTCCAGACACACCAGAAGCCTGGGACGGAAAGCATCTTCTGGAAATTGAGGCAAATCAGACACATACAAGAATAAATGCTTATCTGAATTGGAAACAAATTTAAAGAGATACTGGTGGCCCTACATTGTGTTTAGGACTGCTGCCACCCAGCAGAAGTTCTGCTCTGCCTCACTGCCTGCCAAGCATGGTGTGCCTCTCCTCCTGAAGCCGATGTCACTATCAATGCTGTGACATTCCTGTCCTTCATTCACACAAGTCCCTGTAACACAGCAGAGCGAGCAGAGTTCACTTTGACCTGTGACCCCCTGGGGGACCAGGTTGCTTAGGGATGATGCAATGTCCCTGCCTCTTGTTCTGCCTAATGAGACCCCACATAGTACCTCTCACTGCATACTGTGATGTGTTTATAGTGCTGCTGAGTCACAGGCATGACATCTTCGTAGCAAACAAGTTGTGTTTGCCACTGATCTATGAAGATATCGAGAAGCAGAAGCACAACAACTCATTCAGCATTCAAATGCAAGTTTTGTTGGCTGATTTAAATTACTTTTCTTTCAGCTTCTTAAAGGTCAGCCACTTCTGAGTAATAGTGTAATTCATAACTGGAGATCTAAAAATAGGCTAATGGGTGAATGACCCAAGGGATGGATGGATGGATGGGTGGATGGATGGATGGATGGACACAGATGTATAGGAGAATGAATAGAATGTTTTCTCCATTCCTAACAGCATTATTCCAGCACACTGAAGTCCTGTAAAAGCATACTGTACCATCTCAAGAGACTTCGGCCAAAATGCAGAGGGAATGAAGAAAAACTGAGACATTCATCTGTATTTTAAAAGAATGATATTGTTCTTTGGTGCTACTAACTGTTGCAGTTCCATTGATTTCTTTACAAAAAAGCTGAAAATCTAGTTTTTAAAAAGGAAAAGACTAGTGAGAGATTTTAAAAATCAATCGGTATGGCCAGAAAACTGTTGCCAAGCTTTCCAAGTTTTGAGAACCCAAAAACCTAAGAACATAAAATATTCAGGTAATTTTTTTTTCAATCGAGCAGTCACAGTGTTGCCCTGGAAACATCAATTAATCTGTATTCTGTATTTGAATTAAGATGTTTATAACCCCCAAACTAGCTACTGTACAATATACCTTGTTTCAGGTTTTCTACCTCCTAGGAGCAAGAATCAAAACGTAGGTAGCAAATGCATGTAGATAAAGGACTTGACTCTTTGGTAATCTCTGTGCAGGACATTTCCAGCGGCTGAGCTGATGTGTGGTCATGTGTTCCCCCTGGAAAAGAGAGACGTTGTAAGTTGGATGAGCAACAAGACAGAAAGGCAAGGGAGGTCAGGAGGAGCTTGTCAGGCTTGCAGAGGAAGAAGCAGGGACATACCTGCACACCACACTATGAAGGAGCAGAAGCAAAACTCACACCTGGATGTCTGTAACAGGCTAGGCTTCTTAGTTTAGACAAATCGCCAGCAGAGATTAGAGCAACGTGAAGGAACATCCTTAAGTGCCAGAGAAGAAGTTGGTATATACTCTACTTACTGAACAGTCTGTTGCTGACCTGTCTGCTGCAGGTCCATTCATCATGGGCAGACTTACAGCAGAGAACGGTGTTTGAATGGTCTCAGTGACATTTTGGCTCTACTTGAGGTCAGTGGCCAAAGTGCTACAAGGCTCAAAAAGGTTAATTCTCACCTTCAACCTGTAAGCCATTTATAAATCATTTATTAAATACAACTCTTTAAATTGTTAGACTGCTTAGTGTTTTCACTGCCATGTGTGTGACATTAATAAAAGTGCCATGGAATCTAGCTGGTGGAAGGAATATAACTATGTTATGGTATTACTGCTGACAAAAGGAATATAGACTTTCTCCAGGATTTGATTGTCCCACTTGAAAATAAACAAAGCATAATTGCACTGTCTTTTTTTTTTATGAAATGTAAAAATCACAACAGCAGTTTTTGTTTCTGAAGAACACATTCAGAATTCCGATTTGCAATTCCAAATGTTCATTAGCTTTAAATCAACAGTGTTTAGCATCTTGATCAATATTTCAAATAATTCTGTTTAAAGAATGGCTTTTTCTTCTTTATTCATTAGTATCAGCCATTGGACTGCTTAGATCTTGTTTCTGTTGGAGCTTTTGTTTCAGTTATGTGCATTTTCTGTAAATGCACCTGTAATACCTTACTGTAATTTAGTTAACTATTGTCTTTATTTGTAAATCTGTTATTCCATTTATTTATCAGCATTACGATCAGAAAAATAATGGATAAATATTTACTTACAACTAACAGAGTAGGAATAGAAAACCATTTTTAACCACACTCCTTAATGGCTCTCTAAGGGGATAAAACAATACAGCAAGTAAAGTTTAAGGGTGACATATGAGGCAAGCCCTAACATAAGTTCCAGTGGACATAATATCTATTTTACTGTAAACATTTGATTATGCCCAGCCCCTACACTAAATGTCATTACAAATTGCAAAGTCAGCTTCTGAGAATTTGAAGGCGTGTTGAAATTTGTACATTGAAAGTTTGTGTCCAAGAAAAACACTGGAATTAAAACCCATCTCACTGCTTAGCCTAAAAAAATCACAGTAAGGAAAATTGCTCATGGTCACCATTGCCAGAACTGGATAGAGACTGGAGGGCAGCCATTGCCATACCACAGTGGAGCAGAATTTGAATGGGAAGGGACATCTCATCTGTGGGGTTTACAGACATTTCTGACAACAAGAACAGAGAGCATTCCCAGTCTGTGTACACAGCCCGAGAACATAAAACAAAGAACTTCCAGAACAAAAAGTTCAATATTTTTAAAGCAACTAAAAAGTCCTGTAATGTAAACTACAGTGTAAATTTACTCCATTGACTGCTGAAGCTGTTAGTTTCACAGCAACACTAGTGGAGTCCTAACCCGGAACAAAGGTCACAAAGGCTCTGATTGAACAGACAGAAAGGCAAATACACATACGGAGAGCTGTTACCTTTTAATAAAAAGACAGAAGACAGAATAAGACATCATGGGTGCCCTGGATGGGTGGGGGTGGAGGGCTGTCCTGCAGATGCTGACAGGGTCATGGGTGTCTAGATGCTGCAGAACCCAAGACTATGGCCCCATGGTCCACATGAACTTCAAGGAGGAGCTGTGCAAGTTCCACCTCAAGAGCTGCACCTGTGTGGGCAAGCTCAGCAGGTGGGATTTTTACAGCCACCTCCAGGACTTCTGAGGTTTTGTGGGGAACCCTTCTGCCTCCCCCTATGGCTGACCTCAGGGGACAGGAGGGACTTCACCCTAGCCTGAAGCTTGGAGGGTGGGAAGTGTTTCCTCTATGTGGGAATGCATCTTGGTTTTGTCTTGGTTATTATGATTGGTTTTTTACATTGTCAATATAACTCCTTCAGGAGAGAGAACAAACCTGGATCCTGACCTGTACTACAACACAATGCTACACTACAATACAATGCCGGCTGCTGGGGGTGGGTGCTCCCTGATCTGGAACTGTAAGGTGGGCACCAGGCTGGGCTGGAAGGGTGTGGAGGCTTGGGAAAAGGGAGACCAGTTGGCCTGGGAGAGGGATGGAATGATGACTTCCCTGCAGACTTGGAGACACCTTCAGGGGATGGTGACTGGGGCAGGGACAAGTGTTGGCCCACTGACTGCTGCCCATGTGTGGTGGTATGGCAGCAGCATGGCTCTGGACACCCCACTCCATGAGAACCCTCTTCCTGAGGATGCTGGGTTTGGTGGGACCTCCCGGACACTGACACACCCCCATTGCCTGAGACCCCTGGTGTAGTGACACCCTCTCTCCATGGGACAACCAGGGTAATGACACATCTTTCAAGAGGGCTGGCTGGGCTCATCAGGACCCTCAGGTCTGTGACACCTCATCCCTCTCTCTGGGATCCCCACAACCATGTTACCCCTCTTTGGGAGAGAGGGGGCTCCTGAGCTTTGCAGGAGCCCCAGGGCTGTGACAACCTCCCCTTTTGGGGGAACAGGGCTTGGTGGGACCCCTAGGGCCATGGGACCCCAGCACTCCTGCCAACCCTGTCTCCTCAATAGATGTGGTCACCCTGTCACCAAAAGGGGTGCAGGCCCTTAGCACGAGGGTTCCCCCTTCTCTCCCAGGCAAGGGCCCTCCCAGTGCCAACTGCTTCAGTCACCTTTGGTGTGCCTGTCCTCCCTGCAACTTCCTCAGCTCCCTGCTGAGTCAATGACATTCCAAGACACTCTGGGGGCATCTTGTCCAGCTGCCCCCCAGAGACCCATTCCCTGGGTAATGGTAGCCTGTTTTTCAGTGCTGGCATTTGCCTTCACTTTGGTTTATGTCCCCAAAGAGAATCTATCATTGGCTGAAATCACTCTGCAGCACCTGACTCCCTACCTGCTCCTTTCCCTGCACCTCCTATACCCCAGTGCCCACATCCTGCTCCATCTTGATGCCACATGGAAGGATTTCCATCTTGGAAACAGGATTAGTAAAAGCAGGAAAGATTAAATCACTTGAATTGTGAGATTACAAGTACCTATTCTGCTTCCCTAATATCATTCCCTTGTGCTAGAAATGTACAAAGGTTTTTTTTAACATCTTAATTTTTATTACTATTTAGATAAGAGGAAATGTGAAATGTTGGAAGTTTTAACTACATTCATAGAATCATAAAATGGTTTGGGTTGGAAGGGACCCATCTAGTCCACCCCCACTTCCACTAGACCAGGTTGCTCAAAGGCTCATCCATCTTGGCCTTGAATGCTTCCAGGGATGGGGCATCCACAGCTTCTCTGGGCAACCTGTTCCAGTACCTTACCACCCTCACAGTAAAGAATTTCTTCCTAACATCTAATCTAGACCTACCCTCTTTTAGTTTAAAGACATTCTCCTCTTGATAATATTACAAGATATCACATCTCCTCTAATAAGCAAGGCTGCAATATCATAGCTGCTGAGTTGTTAAGGTCCAGCACTGGCAAATTTGCAGATGACACCAAGTTGGAGGGGAGTGTCGATTCTCTGGAGGGTAGGAGGGCTCTGCAGAAGGACCTGGACAGGCTGGATCCATAGGCCAAATCCAGCAGTATGAGGTTTAACAGGACCAATTGCCAGGTCCTGCAGTTTGGCCACAACAACCCCAGGCTGTGCTCCTGGCTGGGGACAGAGTGGCTGGACAGTGACCAGGCAAGAAAAAGACCTGGGGGTNGGTGTAGCCAGGTGGGGGTCAGGCTCTTTTCCCAGGCAACCAGTGACAGGACAAGAGGACAGTCTTAAGCTGTGCTGGGGGGGTTCAGGTTGGACATTAGGAATAAATTCTTCACAGAAAGGGTGATTGGGCATTGGAATGGGCTGCCTGGGGATGCGGGGAAGTCACCATGCCTGGTGGTGTTTAAGGAAAGATGTGGCACTTAGTGCCGTTGTCAAGTGGACAAGGTGGTGTTCGGTCATAGGTTGGACTCAATGATCTCAAAGGTCTTTTCCAACCTAGTTGATTCTGTGACTCTGAAGATGGGAGTAGAAAAGATAATCATCAGGGACCATACCTGCAACTTCTGTGCAAAGACATTCAAATTAATGACTGGACAGCAGAATATCCCATAGGATCCTGCTATTGGTAAAGATCCAACACTAGGGAAACAAGGTCACCATAGTTTTAGAAAAAGAAGCTAACACGAACAGCAGGACATTTCAGAAAGGAAAATGGGTGTCAGTGCACAAGTGCTAAATACACTCTTTCAGTACAAAGAACATTTGATCCAGGGATGTTTTTCACATTTTTGTCTTGTTATGTGCTAAATGAGAGCTTGTCATCTCAGAAATAGGACACTTTTCCCAAAAAAGCATCTCATTCTTGGTTTTACTATGAATTTCTTATCTCCTTACTCTATGTCTTTATTCTTAACTAGTTATTTTTCTGGCTCTGTATCACCATTCACATGTCAACAGAGCACATTACTCCTCAGCCTTGCCATTTGCTATGTTCCTGTACCAAAAGCCCTGTAAACTTAGAGGCCTCTTTTGATACTGGTTATCCAGCGAAAGTGTATGGGAATCTCAGATTGCAAACATATGACACAAAATAGTCTGGTTCAAATTACTTGGGTTTTGAGCATGTTTGTTATCAGTGTGGGGTACTGAAGGACATAGCATGTTTTGTTTCTTTGCAGGTTTTTTTCTTTAAAATGTGGTAGTTTTGCACCTCAAATTCATCATATTTTAAGTTCAAGTTCCAGATTCTTACTGTTCACTGTTGCAACAGCTAATTCATGTATTGCTTTTGTCTTGGTTTTGGCTGGGATTTTCTTCCCAGCAGCTGGTGCTGTGTTTTGTTCTGCTGCTAAGCTTATGTAACAATACCCCAGAAAGGCAGTTCAGAGACTTGTCCAAGAGCACAGGCAAATATAGTGTGAGAGAAAAAATAATAAATCCTACTGCACTCATGCTCCCTCTTTAACCTTTCTAATGATTCATGTTGTTTAAATTAACAGCATCTAGTAGAGACGATGCTTGTAAGATTCCCTAGAGAAACTGGGGAAAGAATTATTTTTGCAAAAAGCTATAAAAGAACAGTGCATAAAGAAAATATCATTACTAGCACAGTGCCCAGGGGTTCAGATTACAACAGTAAAGCATGTAATTTGTAGCAGTAAAGCATGTACATATTGTTCCTCGTGTCCAACAGAAATGCCATTATATAATATAAATATATAATATAAAAAAAGATACTGTAGGGAACACAGGATAATCATCAAGCTACAAGGAACAATCATCTTGGGCACATGAATGATTTCTTAGTAGTTTTAGTCTGTAACTTACTGTTTAGTATCATTTCAAAAAAGAAAAAGGTATGAAGTGTTGGCCATTATCTCCTGTGGCAATAAGATACCCTCAAAAAGATGTGCAGGAGTGCTTATAGCACAAACACAGCTCCTTAAGGAAAGTGCAGTATGGCATCACTCTTACTGCTATGGATTTTGCATTACAGAGGCATCTCAGTGATACTGCTGGATAATGGTGGCTTATGACTTCTCTGAATAGATTATTAGATTTTTTTTTTCTGCTTGAAATTTTCCATCCTTATACTGCAATAAAAATGTTGGAGCAACAATATCAGACTGCTTTACAAAAACTGATTGTCATCGTGTTTTTTCACAACTCACACTGCATGTATTTATGAGACTGAGAGGAAGTGAGAGCTGCTATGAAATGCAAGCTCTTGAAAATATCTTTGCCATAGTTTTCCTACAGGAATTTTCTTTCTCAGTGCATAGATAACAAATAGCATTGAAAATTCAGTGCTGTTCAGCCCTACAGTTCTTCTGTTACTCAGAGTTAATATTTTACGTAAGAACCACTAGTTATGATATCATTACCAAAGTAATGGCAATTTGTTAGTTGTTCTGCATTTCGTAACAATAACAAGGAATTCTCAACTTGGCTTTTATACAGTGAGACTTCTTGCGATGGATAAACTTTACCTGGCCAGTATGATAGTTTATGTTTGGAAGTAACATCAGAGGTGAGTAGTGTCTGTGGTAGCTGATAGCTCTGAACTATTCGTTAGGTATAGTTCTGCTTCCTAAAGGACAAAATTATGTGTCTGTGCATGTGTGCATTCTGAAGAGCCAGGTACACCAACACAGACACAGAAACTTAAACAGTTACCATGAACAGCAAACCAGGTTCACATAGAAAGAGCAATGCCTTTACTAGCACCCAAGTATCCATAACCACCACCTTCATGAACATCAACACAGTCCAGTCCTTTTCTGCCTTTCTAGGTGATCTGGATTGGATGTTTTCTAGTGAAACATGAACACACCTTCACTCTCTATATTCATAAGCACAGCATGTTCCTCAAATAACAGTATAGAAATTAATTGAAATTTATCCATGTACTGTCTATGGCTGGGTGTCAAGTTCCTTACCCAGTCCCTGGTGCAAAGCTTGGGTCTTTCTACGAACCATGTCTCCTGGGTCATGAAAGAGTCCAGTTTTTCCTCAGTGCACTACACACACACAAACACACAGACTGATCCCACCAGTAGGCAGCCTAAGATACTTTGCACTTCCAGCTGCTGTTTCCAAGATCTGTAAGCCCCCCATTTCTTTGTGACCTGTGTTCCCTTCTTTTACTGCACCTTTGCCCTCTGCTCTGACCAAGCACGGTTGCAGTCTTTTGGACTGACTCTTTTCTATTGTGCCTGATGTCTGCCCTCAGCCTAATTTTGCAAGTACCAGGTGTGGAAGTCCTTGCCTTGCACAGGAGACTGAATGGGACTGAAAACACCTCTAACAGTGAAATCGGGCAACTTTATTTCCACAACTTAGTCAGCTTCAGGATCTGTGTGCATGCAGAGGAAAAGCATGAGCAGGATAGAGCAGGCCTTAGGCACTGAGGCTGCCTTTGGATGAGCAGGCATTGCCCCAGAAGAAAATGGTCATGGTCCACTGCAGCCTGCACTGGGTCCTGTTCATCCTGCTTCTCTAGCCAGTTTTCTCCTTAGGACCTGAAGGAGTTCCTGCACCTGAGTAAAAAATTCCACCAGCTTCTGGAGTGAAAATGGGCAGGACCTAAACCTGTTCAATGGTGTTGGTATTGGCCTTGGCTTCTGGGGGGGTGTTGGGGCGGTCATAAAATGTCTCGATGCCCTTCTGTCTGGCTGCGGGTCTATCTGGACCAGGATCCAGTCATAGAACTGCTGAGTGGAGATGTAGACTCCGGGCTGGTTTGCTCTCTCACAGCCTTTTCCCCAGCTGGTCACACCAACGAGCCAGAAGTAGGCAGCATCATTATCTTTGCACACCAGAGGACCACCACTGTCACCCTGCAGTGGAGCAAGAGAGGAATAAGGTAATGTTGGGTGGCTGCTGTCAGCACTAGAGCTGTCTCCTTCTCTCACAGCCCCTGACAGAGCTGTATTCCTGGCAGAGAAGGTCTTTGCTCAGATGCTGGAGCCTCCAGAACTTTGGCTGGGAGCAGGTCAGGGGCTTATGTGGTAGGGCTGTCTCTCATCTTGGAAGTGATCCTGGATGTGCAGAGGATGGATGTTCTAGGGTTGGCATCTGGACTTCTGGACTGCCAAGAGCACTAGATGTGCTTTCTGGGCATAGTGCCAGGCCTCTGGGACGATGGGGGCACTGGGCAAGGATCTGCAAATGGGGAAGGGGAGGGAAGCCCTAACAGCGGTGGGAAGCCAGGGCTGGGACGGTGACTGGCCAGGCAAAGCAGGTGTTGGGCTGTGTTGGGGTGGTGCTGCTCAGGCTGCCCGTGCTGCTGGGGGCTGCGTGACTCGTCTCACACTCCTACCTGGCAGGGGTCGATGCCACCCTCTGGGTAACCAGCACACAAATTTTGAGTGTGGATGGCCCCTGCGTACCAGAGGCTGCTGTTACAGAGCCGGACATCAATGAGGTGGACCTTGGCCTCCTGCAGGACATCGCTTGGTCTTTGAGCTGTGAGTACAGAAAGGAATGAGCTTACAGCAGTTCCTTGCCCGTTCCCCTCCCCTGTTGGGGGGTGAAGCCCTTCCCTAGGACTTCCCTGGGGTTCCCTAGGGGAATACCGTGTTGCCCTGCTTTCCTCCTTCTGTCTGGCTTTGGGGAGTGGTCCAGGACCATCCCTCCAGAGGCACGTGTCCCACAGCTTGACTCTGGCTTTGGCCTCTGCTGTTGGGAAGCCCAACCCACCTCCCTGGTGTGCCAAGTTTGCCCTCATGACATGTGTCCTTTTTGGGAACTCACCTCTTTTAGTGGTGGAACCCCAGCCAGCAATGTAACAGGTTTTCAGCTCCAACACATTCAGTGTGGCATCAGGTATACAGCCCAGCTGTATGTAGTGGCTGCATGCAATCGGCTGGTCCAATTCCAGCAGGGCAATGTTGTTCCTCTCCTCACCAGGACTATAGTGTTCATGAACCCGTAGCTGCTTAATCTGGCGCACTTGCACCTCAGGGCCCAGCTGAGTCAACCAAGTGGCCCCGGTCACCACGCGCCATGTGTTGATGTTCCTGAGAAGCACATGGAGAAAGAGGTGAGAGGGAGCAGAGCCATGTGCTGCAGCAGCCCAGTAGTTCCCTGTCTTCTGCTTTGCAAGTCAGAGAGGAAAGCAGTGTATGTGACTGCCCTAGCACGCCTTAGGCCTGGAGGCTACTAGGAAGCAGTGGCAAGAGCACAGAGTGTTCTCCTGAGTTCTCAGCTGGGGTCTGCAGTGCCCAGGCATTGGGCACACTGCAGGGAAGCAGAATGGGAGTAGCACATGGTGCTGCCAACAGGGTACCTGTTGTTGTTGTGGAGATATACCCGTTCCCTGCTTCTCCTTACCTGGCATTGATGAAGCAGTGGGCGGCTGTGAGGACCCACTCTGTGTTGATGAGGGACCCTCCACAGATATGCCCTGTGCCTGGTTCCCAGGGATCTTGGATGCTGACAATCCCAGCCCAGGCCCCTGGCTGGACAGCTGTGCCACCCACAATGCGCAGTTCGCTGTAGTCTGGAGCCATGGGGTCATAGTCATAAGCCGTGGGGCCGTAGGAAGCAGACATGGGCCAGAGACCGCAGGTCCCTCTGTAAACAGAAAGTCATTGCTGTCCTGCTTGGTGGCTTGCTGCTGCTCAGGTTGAAGGTCAGCCAACTTCCCTCCCCACACGGCATTGTTTGCATGGAAGGAGAGCCAGGGAATCTCATGGGGCATGTGTCTGTCCACCCCTGTTTCTGCTTGAGCCCCATAGACAAGTTGTGCTGCAGCCTGGGTGCTGTCAAGGAACTGAACCTCCCGCATGGGGCTCATAAAACTGTAGTGTGGCCAGAGGGGACAGGGAAAACCCCCCAAGTGTTGTCCAAACTCCCTCCAAGAGCCTGAGGCCACTTACCCACAGGTGTCCCATATGCTGAGCACCGGCCTGCACATGGCCAGCAGGACAAGCAGGCACAGCAAATTCATCACTGCCAGTGGTACGTATCAGCTGCAGGGAGTGAAGGCTCATTCAGTGCAGCTGCCAACTAATGCCTGCAGTACCTTTGGCCCCGGGTCTGATGTCACAAAGCAGCTAGTTCAGTGTTTTGGGCACAGTGGCCTTAGGGGGTGGGAAATAGAGGGGCAACATAGAGTCATAGAATCATAGACTGGCTTGGGTTGGAAGGGACTTTAAAGATTATCTAGTTCCAACTCTCCTGCCTGAATACCATCCTCTAGAGCAGGATACTTGAAAACCCCATCCCACCTGGCCTTGAACAGTTCCAGGGATAGGACAGCTTCTTTAGACAGCCTGTGCCAGTGTCTCACCAACCATGAAAGTTCCAAGCAGGAAGGAAGGCAGAAGCTGGGACTAGACATTCCTGATAGGCCCCACTGAATGCTCTGCTGGCAGGATGAGGCTGTGCAGGCCTTGTGGCAGGCAGCAGCATCTGGCTTCCAGCACTGCCTGCTAAAAGCTCACAGGAACACACCCCATGTGGCATCACAACCTCTTTGGGAAGTTCACTGACACCTTGCTCTCTGCATCAGTTTGCCACCAGGTCCTTCCGAAAAAATATTCCATAGAGAGCAGTATGCATGTGTTTGGGTGCTGAGGATCCAATCTAGTTACAGCAATGGTGGGTAAGCAACAAAGTGCAAGCCCAATAAACCAAGAGTTCCCAAGCAGTGTCAACCTTCCTGCACAAAGCACAGTGAAACACAGATGCAGCACAGTCCATGCTGGCCATGCCAGCCACAGTAACACCATCTGGCAGACTCCATGTCCTTGCTGTCTATGGCTTCTCTTGCTGTTCTGGGCCCTCACTGACAACGATGGTTGTGGCACCTGGGGTGTGCAGCCAAGGACATGCAATTTGAAGCTGTAGACAGGGAAGAATGCTCCTGCTCTCAGCCCCACATGCCAATATGCATGGCTTTGGTAAATCCTGTACCATCCTCATCTCATCAGTCTGGCTGCTACAGCCTTGTTCACCTGCTGGAGTGCAGGGCAGTCATGGGAGAAAAGTAGGAGCCAGCCACATACACTGCAGTTGCTGAGCAGAGCGTGGTCCCTGGAGGGGAGGAGCAGTGTCTCTCTTCTGGTGTCTTCTCACAGAAGCCACCCCTGCTATTCTACCCTGTCCCCCTTTACAAGACTTTGCCACTTAAACCCAATGCAAGGTTTCAGAGAAGAGCCACGAGAACAACAGAGGGGTGGTAAAAAGGGCCTAATGACAAGAGACTCTGTCTGATTAACTTCTCAGGGAGAAGGTAAAAGATCACGAAAAGGAGCTTGGTACAAAAGGAGACTTCAGCATGGCAAGAAATACTTCACAGACTCTAGCTGATGTTAGGTAAGCTCAAATAGAAGGCAAGGTGAGGTTTGTTTTGGTTTTTTACCAGTAAGTGAAATTAGTGTTAAGGCAGCTTGTGAAAGTAAGTCAGGGACAACTAAATTTGAACCCTGCTGAGCACTGTCCTTTCTTGGGTGAATAATTTTTCTGCTGGTTTACTTTAAAGAAGAGAGTCAGTAACATTTTCCCAAGTGGTCTCGTGTTTTGGAGAGTAGAAGCCTACTCCAGGAGATTATTCCAAAGAAGGTGGCTCAGACAAGTGCAACTTTATGATTTTGTTTCAAAGCCCTCCTGATGGCCCAGCTGTCACTATTCCTGAAAGTCTACCCAGGCAGTATCCATACTTAGCATTAGGCCATTTTGATTTCAGTCTGAGATGCAAATTCTATTGAGGCACCACATAGATGCAAAGCACCCTAAAACCACCCTCTGTAATCCTTCACCAAGCTTGCTACCATAATTGAGTTCTTTGTGCAAGCACCACATGGTTCTCAAACATCTGCTTGGGAAGGGTTTTGAGGAAAAATACTTGAATGGAACATTTTGAAACATGGGGAATGTTTAAAAAATCTCATTTTAGGATAAAAATTTTTTTCTGTTGCTCCTAGAAGTGTTGAAAGTTTGCTTCTTTAAATGTTTCTGAAAGAGCCTATATTTTGCTCTTGTAAATGGTACTCACACAATGTTCTGTGTATCTATTTTGACAGGAGAGACAAGAAGACACGAAAGCAAATAGAAAAGCAGAACAATACATAGAGAAGATAAAAAGATGGGGGAAAAAAAGCGAGTACTTCAATTTACAAGAAAAGACCAAAGGGAAGTAAGGAAATGATCAATTGGAGATCAAATTATGTTAAAATCACAGATTCTGAAAAGATGAGTTGAGAAGTACACCATGATGTTTCAAAACTGACAAAAAAGGAGTTTTGTGTTAAAAAATAGTGTTTGTGTATTCATTAATCTCCAGTAACTGTTCCTAATAAAAAATGAAAATGTGTTTTATTTAATATACTTTATTTGCCTGGCTTGACTGAATTGAACTGGTAAGCATAAGAGTATGCCTTTTACAAACTCATCTTTCAGCTTTAAAGCTATTTGCAGAAAGGTCTATGCCTCAAATCAACAAGACATCTTCCTCTCTCTGATTCCTACCCCAGACTCTGTAACTGTCAGCACCACGTGTGTGAGCGGTGAGTGATGCACAGATTAGTCCTGAGCAGGTGCAGGCTATATTGGTTAGCCTGGAAAAAAGGAAGCAGGGGAGACCCTCCTGCTCTATTCAACCCCTGAAAGGAGGCTGTAGTGAAGTGGGGATTGGTCTCTTCTCCCAGGTAACAAGTGGTAGGACCAAAGGAGCCAGCCCTCAGGTTGCTCCAGGCGAGGTTTAGGTTAGAAAAATTTCTTTACCAAAAGGCTTGTCAAGCTTTGAAACAGGCTGCCCAGGGAAGGGATTAAGTAACCATTCCTAGACATATTTACAAAGCACAAAACCATTGTGCTTAGGGAACTTGGCTTAGTGGTGGACTTGTCAGTGCTAGTACAGTATAGCGAACATATGGAAAGGGGTAAAAGATCACTTGCAGTTAATGGTGTCACTTGATATTCTCTGTTGTGCTCATTTTAGTTCTTTCTTTAAAGATATCTTCTAAGACATCTTTAAAGCACACAGCCATCTGGACATCTTCCCTTTATGCAATTAGCATAGAACTAGTAATGCAGAATTTATCACTATTAAGGAATATTGCCAGAAGGGTTTAGACTAATTTATCCACTTTGAAAAAAGCTGTTATAGTTTAGAATTTATATGATGATGTAACAATGAGGACAAACATTCAAAGTTACCCTTTTTAAGTGCTTCTCAAGAAGTTAGAAGGTTTGACCATGGTTTTGTATCTGGATGGCACTTCTTCGACAAGGAGATGACCTTCCTTGCTGTTTCCCCTTTCCATCCCCCTTAGGTTATCTGGAAGTAAAGATACCTATTAAACTTCTCAATTAATTGATAAGAGGGTTGTGTGCAGGAGGAAGATTACTTCAAGCATATATATTTTCATATCAGATTTCATACTGGTAGTAGTTAGAATATAGATCAAATGCACATTTACGTATTGATAATATAAAAATTTTTATTTTCCACATTCTGTTGGTATAGGTTGACCTTTATTTTCTTATTTAATATTAATAAAAACAACAGATCTGTAAAAGAGGTGTCCTCATCCCTGTTTTGATTTATACAAGGTCCACTCCCAATTCTGGAAACCTCAGGATTACAAAAGTAGTTTAAGAGTGCCTCAGCCCTTCTCACTATTTTCTGCTTGGTGTGTCTATTCTTTCAGAGGCATGATGTGAAATGTCTCCCTGTGTCCATTCTAGGGGATCGTGACACCTCAGTGCTGTACAGTGTGCCTGTGGAAAGGTAAAGTAAGATTAGGAAGGCTGCAATTTGGCTCTTGGAAGACAGAAGAAAGGGAAAGAATTGTTTAACCACACTTCACCTACCATTTACAGGTGCCATTTACAGATATGGTGCCTGGGTTTCGTTGCAACCCAGCAAAAAACCATTTTTCCCTGAACACTTCTATGTGTTTCTAGGTACCAAAAATACTTTTATGGGATCAACCTGTGCAGTCTGTGCAGTGCAGCTGTGGATGAGTGTTTTTTACAACCTATTGTGGTAAGTTTGTATGTCTGGGATCTAATTTTTTGGTTTTCCCTCTCCCTCTCTCACCCTCTTCCCCAAATCCTACAGCTACAGTACTCCGCTTGTTTAACAGAGCACTGTGGCTGTTGAATAAAGAGCCACGAATTACCTCTACAAGTGTGAACAGAGCTGCTGGGAAAAGCTAACTACTGCATGTAATATTTCTGGTTTTGCTATTAATAACAGATGCCTAGAGATATGCACACATTGGGAATCAGAGAATCACAATTTGTTTAGATTGGAAAAGACCTTTTAGATCATCAAGTCCAATTGTAAACCTGGCACTGCCAAGTCCACCACTAAACCATGCCCCTAAGCATCACGCCTACATGAATTTTAAATCCCTCCAGGAATGGTAACTCAACCACTCCCCTGGACAGCCTGTTCCAATGCTTGGCCACTTTTTCTGTGAAGAAATTTTTCTAAATATCCAATCTAAACCTCCCCACAAGAACTTGAGGTTATTTTCTCTTGTCCTATCACTTGTTACCTGAGAGAAGAGACTGACTCCCACCTGAGTACCTTTCAGGCAGTTGTAGAGAGTGATAAGGTCCCCCCTGAGCCTCCTTTTCTCCAGGGTGCTCCTCATGAGACTTGTATTCCGAACCATTTGCAGGTCCATTGCCCTTCCTTGGACACGCTGCAGCACCTCAATGCCTTTCTTGTACTGAGGGCCCCAGAACTGAACACAGGATTCAAGTGTGGCCCTACCAGTGCTGAGTACAGGGGGACAATCCCTGCCCTGGTCNGCCTGTGGCGCTGCCTGGGGCTGTTGTGACCCAAGGGCAGGAGCTGGCACTGGCCTTGTTGAACCTCACACCACTGGCCTCTAGCAGATCAACACTCCCACCCAACTTGGTGTTGTCTCTGAACTGAGTGAAGAAGGCACAGCGAACAACTGTCTTCCTAACATGCAGCTAGCTTCCCTCATTGTTTCTAGGCTCTTAAACAAGTGATTTGACCTTGATTTTCCCGTCTATCCAAAAATGAAAGGAAAAGAGAAAGGAGCCAAATGAGCAGGTTTCTGTGTAATGAAACATCCCTTTTTAATATGTAAATATCCTTTGGTTTTTGGTAACTTGGACTTCGCACCCACCAGTATTCTTCTTTCTTATCAGTAAGAGCCTAAAGAGGACCTAGTTAAGAAGAATGTGGCAAAAAATCCTTCTCACCACTCTGGGGGGAAAAACCACAAATATTGGCTATCTCTAGGCTAAGTAGTTTAAGTAGCAATATCAGCTGCTGTTGCATGAAGACCCTAAAACCTGTCCAGAAATCTGGCAAGACCATCAGATTACTGATGTGACCTTCTGCACTCAAATGCTTTTGATACTGGAAATGTAGAAGAGAAAACTCTCATTTTTAAAAATAAATTTCAGCCTATCTTTGACTGCAGCATGGTCATTCTGTCTCTCTGGCTTTCAGTTAGACAATGGAGTAATCCCTAGGACTTGCAGCACGCACTTGCATCCTGAATGAAGTACATGTTTGGCTTTGATTTCTTGGCTGAGATTCTTCTTCCATTTAAGACCAGAAATGAATTGCCCAATAAAGGCCACATTAAATTGGTACTCCTTTTAAAAAATCACACATCTCCTTGCTTCACCTTTATTCTTAATATTATAGGTATTAATTATTAATCAGTTAATTTGGGGCAATGTGATACAAGACTTTACGTTATGTTTGCTTTATCTAAGAAAGTTTGTGAGCAATGATAAATTAGGATTAGGACATGTATTAAAGAATGAAAAATTAAGTGAAAAGATTTCATTTGCTGGCTGACCACTCCTAACTTTTTTGTAGAGCAATCTCAAAACCTAAGAAAACCACCTTTTATTTTTTATGAGTGATTAATTTTTGGAGAAAAGTTATTGTTTCTTGCTTGAATAGAACAATCTTTGATAGGTATGTAAAATATATATCAGGTATATCAGTGGTTCTTGGAACTAATATGTTCATACGTGAGTGCTGATTTTATGATATATTTCTGCAAGAGGGGGTGATGTTTATCAGTAAGTTCTAAAATGCACTTCTGTTTATTTGTGTTGATAAATGCCTTTTATTAGAACTGAAATTAGAACTGTCAAGAATTTAGACTAGTACATCCATTAGAAGAAAATGGACATATGTGGATTTGTATTTAGTTTAACAGCTGATGGTAACATTTTTCATGTTACAAAAGGAACCAGAAGCTCTACATCAATTAAAACAGCTGAGAAAATGGCAGACTTATAAGAACTGACTCAAACTATCTGCTGAGAAGGCCTCCATTTTGGAGTAGGCAATTGTTAATCAGCAGTTCTTTCACCTGTCTACAACTCAGGGAGTTCTTTATCTTAACACTTTGAAATCTCAGTCAATTTGGCACCCCATAATACCTGCATTATACCTTTTTTGCACTTATAGACCTTTTCAGTATATGATAGAAATATCTCTTGGAAGAGAAAACTAAGTATAGGACCTCATTTGTGAGTGTTACTGAAGGATGAAACTGCTATTGTAAAGAGTTATGTTGTCACATTAAAGACAAACCTTCATTTCCTGTGATTTCCTGATTTGTTGAAGTCGCCTGAGTGGTAAGAGGAAAGAGAAATTAGTATTCTCTGTCCTATCATTGCAAAACAAGATTAACTCTCCATTTTCTAGGTAAGAAATGCTTTTGACTAAAATATACCATTGTAGAGGGGTCACCTCTTGTATGACAGGAAAAAAAGCACGCCTACTGTAGAAGACCAAGTTTCTGACCTTACTATTACAGTTACAGTTTATTGTATTTGTGCAGGCATTGTTATTTTGTATTAGCAGTACCTACTTATATAAGTCAATATTCTATTTAGGCTGCGTGACAAAGAGCAAAAGAGAAAAGCTTTATATAACTACGGTAATGTTTTAGTGCTGTGACAAAATAGGTGACATTTACTTACTTGAACTAATGTGTATTTAAATCCACTGCTGTTTCCTGTTGTTACGTGTGACTAGAGGAACCAGCAGTATGCCAAGATGCACTCTGCTAAGTACATAAATTGGTGTTGGACATGAAGGACATGTCCTTTCTGTTTTAAATGCAAAGCAAGGAAAAAATCTATCTGCTGCAATCCATTCCAACCGAGCAGGGACCTTAATTAGGTGTTGTTACAGAAGCATATTTTGAAAGAAAAGCTGTTAATTACAGATCAAAACAAGCAGGGGGAAGGAGCCTTCAATTCTTCCAAAAGAAGAAGAAGAAAAAAAAGAGGATTTATCAGTAAAACAGGCTGTGCTCTGTTCTCATTCTTATGCTGTATTTGGCTTAAAAATATGCAAATACAGCTGGTGGAATTGGTTTTTTCCCAGAAGTACCCATGGAAAACTCATTAATTATTTCCTGTTTTGTATTTTTGACTCAGACCGATACGAAAATTCCACAGTAATGCTACAAAACAAATATCCGTGGAGTCTGATGAAAATTAATTAATTTTCATCAGCATATCAAAAGTGCAGCACTAAAAAATAAAAATTTCCTTAGTCTTGACCTGTGACATTGACAGTGCCTAGCTTGCTTATGTTTTTGGTTTGGCTAATATTGGTTTCAAGTCTAAAAGCTTTTTGTGAGGATAATTATGAGCAAGTTTACTGGTCTTCTAAAATCTCTGTACTTATTCTCAGCACCCATTGCATGAATGACTTTAAAGATGATACAAGTCCACTCATTACAAGCAAAAGAAACTTTTACTAAGTTTTGAAATTACAAAAAAAAAGTAGAAATCACTTTCAGACTGCTATCACTCATTTGTAAGAAAGCAGTGAGTAAAATGTTCAAGTTGTGTGTTACGTATATAGAAGTACCGTAAGTTATATGAAGTGGTATTCTAGTTTGCAAATTGAATGTAAAAGATAACTGTGTATTTTCATAGTTGCTAGGCAGTTAACCATATTGAGTTCAATAATGTTGACTACTGTTCTTATATACATTAGATCTTAGAGTGCTCAGTTGCGAAATCCTGCCACAGCACACTAACCGTATTTAATAGGCTCTCCTTGTGAGGCTTCATTAAGTCTTTTTTTTAATTGATTCTTCTCCATTCTGTCCATGCCCTCCCACAGCAATTACCAGAACTCTGAAAGAAAAAGCAAAGGCAAAGAACACTTCCCAAAAGAAAAAAAAAAAAAAAGAAAAAAAAAAAAGATTATTCAAAATCAGGAGATGACTTTCAAAATCAGGAGGTAACTTTCAGAGTATTTGCAAGGCTTAAAAAAATTACAGGTTTTAAACTAGGACACACTAATTCCTGTGCATGGTGGGACATTTTGCCAACAAATACAGCCTGACTCTCTTCTATGCCGCTGCTTCAAAGTCTCTCAGACGCAAATATTTATCTCTGTACCACATAGATGAATAGTAGGGAAAGGGCAGTTCTGGACACTTTTTTTCTCCTTTAAAATAATTCCCTACTAACTTTATAGAATAAGGTAAAAATAAAAGATTGGACTTCACTAGACAATGAAGCCTTTCACTTCTGTGAAGGCAATGGCCTGAGACGCGATACTTAAGAGCAAAAGAAAGTCTTTGCCTTTGCAAAGTAAACTACAGTGGATTTGACAGCATTTTACACTTGCTTGCACAGCTGCAAATCAAGATGAAAAGACTTACAATTCAAATTTGAACTCATGCTTTTTAACAAATCCAGTAATACAACAGAGGACTGATTTCCTGGCTTTATTCCAATGATATTTTTCTGACATACATTGGCTGAGTGTTGTGCTTACACTTTCAATTTCATAAAACTCTTTATGAAATACTAAAAAGCTGCCAATAGCTTTTACTACAGAGTAAAAGAAAAACTATATTGGAATGTATTAAGTTTACTTAGTTCAGCTAGTGCTGTAAGCTGTAGAATTGTGTATTTTTATTGGAAGTATTTTATTCTTTCATACATTAATAGGTATGCATAGAATATATCGTAATACAGCATCTGAAAACAAGACCTACTGCTGTTGTATAAAATCAGTTTGTAACTGTGCATCAGTGCATGTGAGTCACGTGAGAAAGGAATATTGTCCTTCCAGCTCTTTTGCTTTTTTAAATTGAAATTTAGCTTGCATTAACATTTAAACTTGAACTGCAGCAGGCTCAGTTTCATTCCTGAAAGTTCATTTGATATAAATAACTATTTCTCTGTGTTTGTTTTTACTGTTTTACAGTGAGCTCACATAGGTTCACTGGTCTTATTTTTTAAATATTTTTACCAGTACTCTAGGTTATTGAACAAAATCTACATCGTGTTTACAAATGTAATGCATCAAAAGATCTTTCAGCAGTATGCACCATTCATGCTTTAAACATTCAGCACCTGTTTCCAGGGGGCCCGCTCCAGGGCAGAACTGGTTGAGAATTCACAGGTCTCAAAGGACCAAAACACCCAGTGGTGGGTCAGTTCAGGCACCAAGGTTTAACCTTGTCTCCCTTAACTTAGGGTGAAAACCCGGAAGTCTTTGCCCGCTATGTTAATTCCCCTTATTCTGTTGGCCCATTGGTCCTCCACGCCTTTTACCCCATATATGTCTTATGTTCTGGAAAGTTCCTTGTTACTCAACACCCCATTGGTTTATGGTTCCCCAGCTCCATCCCTCTCCTTCCCCATAGGTCCCTGCCTGATCACCCCATGTTCTCTCCGCCCCCTCAACCCTCCAATGATTGGTTTATGTAGTTGCTCCTGCCCCTTGCACCACCCCCATATAAAACCCTGGACTGTGTGTTCTTGGTCTTCTGTCCCTGGACCCCTTTGAGAATAAACCCTTTGGAATTCCACACAGAAGACCCCTCCCGCCTCTTTACTTTTGGCGATGCAGCCCAGTGATTTTAGGCTTACGTGTGAGTGTGCACGAGTGCTTACACCGACACTGGTGTCCTGAGTGCTTGCGAGTGTGTCTGTGTGGCCTGAGAGCGACCCGAGCGTGACTGGACACTTTTAGGAAGGACGCGGCATTTAGTTCACTACCGCACCCACACCACGTCATAATCCTGTGGTTCACCACTAAAGTCTGTTAAATACTGCAATTTTCTCTCAATGGACTCAAGAATTTGGTTCGTTTTGAGACATGAATGTAGTCATCTTGCGTACACTTTGTAAACGTTCTGAGATTTCTCTATGCCTATAGAAGTCTAACAGAACATACTTGTAAATTCTCCCCAGCATAACATGATATAAAACTAAAAATGATAGGTTATGCGTGTCTTTCACCTTTCCTGAAGCTCTGTGAGAAGCAGTGATAGTGCAAGCTATAGAAAGATCTATTTTTATTTGTGTACCTAGCAAAGAAGAAATCTACAGAGTTTTAGAACAGATTTTAATGTGATCTCTCTCCATGTAATGTCATCCATAAGCATAGTGACTTTTATAAAACATGTTTCTGTTATTCACAATGTATGCCTCATCCTGAATGACCTACAGTCAAATCAGAAATGCAGATATCATTCTAATACCAAAAACATAACTGCAGTGTTACCTCTAGCACAATACAATCAGCCTTTACCCTTCCACATGCTGTTGAAAGGCTAGTTTGAATGAAAGCCCCAGGAAAACAGACCCTCCTCTGAGGAAGTTACATGCTGCTCAAAATAATTAAGAAACAGCTGTAGTGTCAGAGATTTTTCTCCAAGTCAACAGCCATTTGCAGCTAATTAAAGATAGTTTATGACATTAGGGAAAGTAGTCCCTAAACTGTGAAAATTGTTAATGTAACATGGCTGGAGCTTCCCAGGTGAAGCCATGAAACCAGTGAAGCTAGTATCAGACAATGATTGCCTTGTTATTTCTAGTAGCATTTAATACAGCAGGGGAGAGATTTCTAGTGTAAAATGAAGTTGGTACAATAAAAGACTGTATTGTTACACAGGTTTTTTTTTAAAAATACTATTTAATGTGGGTTGCTGCCTCTAAATTATAACAGAAATTATCATTCTACCCAGCACAAACAGTGGAATGAGATTTTTGATGCAATGTCAGGTAGTTGGTTATTTATCCTTCCTAAATTTAGTCCGTACAGGGATTGGTGGTCTTAGACCTGTATGAAAAGGAAACAAATCCAGGAACGTCAGAATCCAAATACCAGGCAGCCGTAGTTCAGTTCTCTAGAGTTTGGCAAGTTTTCCTCGCCAATAATGAAAGGAGTATATAAAATCTGAATTCAGCTTAGAGATTTGTTGTATCTCCTATTGAACTGCATGTCTGTCTTGATCTCCCATTTCAGTCTCAAACCTCTTCTGAAAAGTATCTGTACATTTCTTTTCTAGGGCGAAAAACCTTACACTGTGAATTTTGTGTAACAACTTCACATCCTTTTAAGGAAGAAAGTAAATGGAAGGGAGGAAGATGACAGCAGCAGACAGCACTGTCAGGTTGTGTATCTTTATTTAATTCCAGAACAAAACATCTATGTATCTAATAACTGCACCTTTAATATGTACAGAAAAGATTGTTTCCTTACACACAGGAAGTGTACAAAGTACAAGTACAAAGAATATTTCAGAGTGATTGTTACTTTGAAGTGATTTGGGTGATCCAGGACTGGTATTTTATTTCTCTCTACTTCAGGAATTACTTTATTCTGATTGTATGCTAAACCTGAAGAGAAGATTGACATCATATACTGTACCATTTGCGGTGTGAAATATGGTTCTATGACTGCCTTAATTTCTTTATCATGTAACATTTTCTTCCCTGCTTTGAGGCATTGTTGATTTTGATACATACACAGAAGCCCATCTCCAAGGACTACAATGAAATGTTTTTACCTTACAGAATTTTCTGATTATAAACATCAGAATAAATTTGTAAAGTATTTTTGAAACAACTTATCAATTAAAAATGTTTATTGATGCAAATGCTGATGTTTGGTTTCCATTTTTTTATAAAGGCAACATTACTGAGTGCTAGAGCATAACAGGAAACTAAAGCAGAACTGTGGGGGCTCTGGAGCAAACAGGGCAGGGATGGTGTACTTTTACAGTGTAAGAGTCTTGAACATTATTTGACCACATTATGAAATACAATGTTTCCCCACTTATAGTAAAATAGCTAATATAATTAATGCTGTCAAAAAATGATAGATTTTCTTGCATCCTCTAGACTCAAAAAACACAACAGGAAAGAAATCATATTAGGGAGCTACAAATTTGCATGTTTTGTTGGATCCATGGTCATTTAGTAGGTTCATCTTCAAGAAATTACAGCAGTAAGAAATGCTTTTAGTGGCTTATCTTTCAACAATTGTATATGGTTGGTTTTTTTACATTCACCCCAGACAGATACATGTAAATTTTTGTAAGCAGCAATATATACACAGCAATTCATGATAAATTGCATTTTCAGTACTATTCATTTTGAATGTCTATCTATGTGAGTTCTCCCATCTGAACTGATACTAGAATATTCTGTCCTTAGGAATAATATAGGAAATCAATGTGTTTACTATTAATTAGCAAGAGCTAATTAATACTATTAATAGCCATAGCTCTTAGCAGTTGCTAAGAAAAACAGTGATTTACTGCATGTTGTGTGTGCGAGACCCACAGAATTCTTTGTAATAATTATGACAACTATGATATCCAAAAGCAACTTTGATGCAGCTGGATCTAACTGCAGTGAAACAACTACATTGGTGCTAATTCGCTTAACTAAGTTTCTACATGTTGTGCTTTTCTTAGGATGAAAAAAAACTTTGAGGGGGAAAAAAAGGCATTTAGAGGTTGGAAGAATAAGTCTCCAGACTACATGCATTTTATTCTTCCTTAAGCCCTGGCATGTGAGATACAGGTTTCTACTCTTCGTGACTGGAAAACAATTTTTACAACTGTGTACTGATCAAGTTGAGAGCTAAAACTCTCAGGAAAGATGCACTGTCAGGGTGTAGCTGGAGAGTCAGCAGGATGGAGGACAACAATTCAAGAGGAGACTCCAGGCAGAAAATTACTTTCTTGCTGGAAGCATCCAAGAGGATATTGAATACCTGTTCACTGTTCAGGCTCAGCTCACCAGGTTCGACCCACACTGACTTTAATGATACTCAGAGGCAGATATTTACAGAAGAAAAAGAAACAAAAGAAAACCAAAGAAAAGGGAGTGGGAAGTCTAAAAATCTCTTTCTTTCAGTGGCTGTCCCTTCCCAGATTAGCCATTTCTCAGGCATGTCATCTCACAACAGTAAACTGAGATTTCAGCCTGATTTTGCTGGGACTTCAGCGTTTTTTTACAGGAGCTTTTAGATGTCCCTCATGTAACTGGTTAGTCTGTAGCCAGATATCCAATGGATCATTATTCCAAACTACTGCAAACAAAGCATTGCTCAATGGCACTGGAACTTATGATGATAAATCTTACGGCCTCTGAACAAAAGTCAGTGTTCGGTTTTTATTTCAAAATGCTGTCTTTCATTTGATTTTTTTTCTACAGTGAATATTTGTGAGTATCTGTGGAGAAATCCCAAACAATCTTTAGCATTTCTTCAGTGGTGGAAGGGGAAGCAGAAACTTGTTTTTAGAGTTACGGGTAGTTTTCTATGCTGAGGTGATACAGCTAACACTACAGAGATCCTCAAATGTACATTAATCAAACACTCATAAAAGCATTAATAAAAGAGGATGGTATCACAAAGTATGAAACACACCCGAGTTCAGGAAATAGCACAGAACTGAACATGGTACTTCCTCTAAAATAAATCACTATCACATAAAATCCCAGCAGAAAAAGTTTTCCTATGCTAATATATAAGTACATCCTGAGAGGAGGAACATGGATTCAGCTTTTCTGGAATACAGTTGGAATTTCCCAAGAATTTGAAGAGAATAGTGCTTTCTTCCCAAGATTTATTAGGAATAAAGGGCTCGGTCTGGTAAGCCAGTAGATCAAAGAGCACTCATGGTCTTTATACAGAAACCAATACAAGAGGAAAAGGCCAGTCTTCACTCACAACATTCAACTATAATGCTGGATTTCAGAGGATCTCAGAAATTCTCCCAGGAACGCAGATTCTAGGGCACACACATGTCACACTCCATCTGCTCTCGATATAGTGAGCTGAGAAATAAGGACGAATGACTCTACAGCTGAGTATTCTGAGCCAGCTTTAGAAAAGGGTTAAAATAATTCACTTTACTTGTCACGTGAATGAAACACTTAGCAGGTCTATCTAACAACAAACAACAGAAAGCAAGCAGTATCAAGAAGCCTGCACTCTATTCTTTTCAATAGGTAGCTAAGTTACTTTCACTGTCACTTCTACCAGGTCTCTATTCTTTGGAAAAAGACCAGAAGTTGATTCCTCTCTCATGCGGTCTAAGAATGGAAATAAAACAAAAAAGAGAATTAGTTTGTGGCTCTCAGTGTAACCAGGTTTCCCAAAGTAACAGACTGGGACTGCTATTAAGAATTCACCGTTTGTTTACAATTGCATCTCATCATCTTTTCCAGCTCAGCTGACTTTTAATGAACATTGCACTGAATTCTAAGTCCATCAGAAAATTAAAAATCAAGCTAAAAGAAGCTTGCAGGAAGCCACAGGGGAAAGCAAAATAAGGAGTAGGCAGTGGGGGGCAGCGAAACACCTGTGGCTCTGCTGCCTCCATTGCTGTGCCATAGTCCAGGGAATGGATGGTAACTCATAAAAACTCTACATGCTGTCTCCATCCGTCCCAACTTCAGCATGGCAGCAGGAGTAACTGTTCCAGGCTATCTTTAGCTCTCCATCTTTCGGGACCCTTTTGGGCAGCAAAATTCAGTTACGCCTACACATCAGCTGGTGGCAAAGAAAAAGAAAGGATTTTTTTTCCATGATGAAATGGTTGTATATAGTTAGTCAGAACAAAGTACCAACATTGTATTATTGTTACCGAGTAGAGCCTTCAGTGCATTTTCATTGACTAAAAGCCCTATAAAGAGCAGTGACCATGCAGTGACCTCATGGGAGGTTTTGAGTATGCAGCTGTATTAACTGCAAATCCGACTCAATTTCTATTTTCTTCAGACCCAACCAGGAGCTCGTGACACAACTTCCATCGGAACTGGGCAGTCTGGACCAGCTCTTGAGGCAGAGAGCACCTGACTCCTTCCAGAACTATCTTTAGAAAACACTGTGATTCACAGGTGCAGCCCATACTCAACACAGAAGACTCAGGACGCATTTAGGTGCTGGAGCATGGTACTCTTCAAGGAAGGGCATCCAGGACTGACCTCAGAATTGGAGAACAACATCAGTATGGCACTCAAGAGCCTGCAGAAAGGCAGACCTTGTGCTCCTCAGGTAAGCAGTTTGAGAGTTGTTGAAACTGGTCTAAAAGACAGAGCAGGAGCTGTGCTACACCCTATTAACTTGCACCTGTGTGTCCTGTGCTCTGTCCTGTGCTACATCATACAGCACACACTGTCACATGACACAGCAGCCCCCCAGGTTTCTCATCCAGCTGCACAGAAAAAGGCAGCATCAGCATAGACTGGGAGGCTGGGAGACACAAGGATCACCAGGAGTGATAACTGACAAGTTTTATGGTGATTTTGTAGGTCCCATCTAACGCACTCCTGGCATCAAAAAACGTGTTGGAATGTGGCTGGGCCAAGCCACACGTAACCATGGGACTTCCTCATCCCTGTTCTCAGGGATGCTTGGTTCTCAGAGATTCCCAGTTATGATGCTTAGAACCATCATAGAGTGTTCAAGGAAGCCCAAGTTGCAGTAAGAGCCTCAGCCTCTGCTGGGTTCACACATCTGCTCTGCACTGCAAAGTTCCCGGCTCCTGGAACTGCTTACCTTGGCTGCTTCTGCAAACGTTAGTGGTGGGACCTCAGTGAAATGAAGGCAAAGAGAACAGAATTATCTCTGTAATCAAGTGCAATAATTAGCACATTTATTAGCACCTTCCCTGTTCACGAGCCCTTACCCAATCCCCCTCGAGTTAACCAGCACTTACTTGCCAATGGCCTTTCACACCACCACACACCTGCACAGCACTGGTGCCACCCGATGCTCCCTGGCATCAAGGACACTTAATCGAAGCTGTGGCACGTTCTCATTTCCACTGTGCCCTGGGCAATCTGCACCAGAGAAGAGGGGCCCAGGGTGCCAGGCAGCAAAGACAGGAGAAGGAGAAGGGGATGGCTGATGGCAAGTTGAACCCGAGTCAGCAGTGCCCTGGCAGCTGGGAGGGCCAACCCTGTCCTGGGGGGCATCAGGCACAGCATTGCCAGCCGGGCAAGGGAGGGGATTGTCCCGCTCTGCTCTGCACTGGGGCGGCCTCTCCTCCAGTGCTGGGGGCAGTTTTGGGTGCCACAGGATAAGAGAGATATAAAGTTACTGGAGAGTGCCCAAAGGAGGGTCATGGGGGTGGTGAAGGGTCTGGAGGGGAAGCTGCATGAGGAGCAGCTGAGGTCACTTGGTCTGTTCAGCCCAGAGGAGACTGAGGGGAAACCTCATTGCAGTTACAACTTCCTTGTGAGGGGAAAAGCAGGGGCAGGCACTGATCTCTTCTCTGTGGTGACCAGTGACAGGACCAACAGGAATGGACTGAAGTTGTGTCAGGGGAGGTTTAGGTTCGATATCAGAAAAAGGTTCCTCACTCAGAGGGTGGCTGAGCACTGGAATGGGCTCCCCAGGGAAGTGGTCACAGCACCAAGCCTGACAGAGGCATTTCAAGAGGCGTTTGGACAATGCTCTGAGATATATGGTGTGATTCTTGGGGGTATCCTGTACAGAGCCAGGAGCTGGACTTGATGATCCTTTTGGGTCCCTTCCATCTCGGCATATTCTGTGATTCTGTNGGGCGGGTGTGCCCGGCCTGTCCCAGCCTCCACAGCCGGGAAGGGCGGCGCAAGCCCGCGGGGAGTTGGCGGCGCGGGGAGGCCCCGGCGCGCTGTACGGCAGGGCAGCGCGGCACTGTCGCGCGGCAGCGGCGCAGCGGCCAATGGGGAGCGGCGCCCGGCGCAGGGAGCCGGCAGGCGCGGTCGGGCCGCACGTGTGCGGTGAGAGCGGCGGGGCCGGGAGCCGCACGGGGCCGGGGCTGGGAGTCCTGGGGAGCGGGGACCGCGGGCTCGCCTGGCTGAGCCTCCCTGCCTGCGCGCGGCGTCTGGTACCCCACCGTCCCCTGGGAGGGTTCAACTTCGCCATGGGTGTTAACCAGGAGGCGCAGGTTGTCTTTTCCTTACAAGGGAGCCGCGGCGGTCCAATAATGCTGTCTCTTGCTCCGTTTGTAGTGTTGCCGAGATGGAAAACAAGGGTAGAAAGAAGTTCGTGGGGAAGAGTGGAAAAGGACGTCGTGGAAAAGTGCCGCACGGGAAAAGAAAATTTAAAAAAGATAACGGTAAGAAGGCGAAGGGTTGCCAATAGGAGCCGTGGCTGAATGGTTTTGGTTGTGTACTGGCATATGCTTGGAGTTACCTTTTTTTCTTTCTTGGTAAATTCATGTCTTGAAACGACTAATTTGGCAGATAAGCAATGAGAAGTGGGTGTTGTCTACCTGGACTTCAGTAAGACTTTGACGGTGTTTTCTCTCCTATGAGATCCTCACAGAGGTGCTGATGAACTAAGGGCTGCAAGAGCAGTTGGTGAGGTAGATTGAAAAGGGGCTGGACGGCTGGGTCCAGAGACTGGGATACTCTTTGGAGGCCACTGATAAGCAGTGGACCCCAGGAGTCAATACAAGGTCGAGTTCTGTTCAGCAGCCTCATGGAGGACCTGGATGATGGGGCAAAGTGCAGCATCTTCAGATTTACAGGTGACACAGAACTGCAGGGAGTGTTACATGCACCAGAGGGTCGTGCTGCCCTCCAGGGGGAGGTCAGCAGGTGGAATAAATGGGCTGCCAGAAGCCTGGTGAAGTTCATCAAGGAGCAAAGGGCGAAGTCCTGCAGCTTGAGGGGAACAGCTCCATGCACTGGAAGACAATGGGGAAAGCCCAGAGGCTCCTGGTGATCAGAGTTGAACGCGAACCAGCAGTGTGCTCTGGTGGCTGATTGGATCCTGGGCTGCATTAGGAGGAGTGCTGCCAGCAGATGGTGGGCTGTGACCCTTGCCCTCTCGTTAGCCTGTTGCTTCACTTGAAGTGCTGTGTCCCACCTCTGGCTCTCCAGTACAGTAGGGATAAGAGACATACTGGAGAGAGCCTAGTGAAGGGCTGCAAAGATGATGAAAGGACCAGGGCATCTCTTCCAGTAGGAAAGGCTGAGACAAAGGGCAGACTGCTGGGGCAGTTCAGCCTGAAGAAGACAAGACTGAGGGGGATCTTCTCAGTGTACATAGGTATCTGAAGGGAGGGTTCAAACACAGAGCCAGGCTCTTTCCAGTAGTGCCCAGTGACAGGACCAGAGAACAGTGGGCACAAACTAAAACACAGGAGATTCCTTCTCAACATCAGGAAAAACGTCTTTACTCTCAGAGTGACTGTGCATGGGCACAGGTTGCCCAGGGAGATGGTGGAGTTTACCACACTGGACACAGTCAAAAGCCACCCAGACATAGTCCTGGGCAACCAGCTTTGTGTGGCCCTGTGTGAGCAGGAGGGTTGGACCAGATGACTTCTAGAGGTGCCTTCTGACCACAGCCATTCTATGACTCTGTCTTTTAATCAAAACTGTACTGACTGTATGAGCCACTAACTTGCTGAAATGCTTTAAACAGGTTGCAAGCCCTTCAGCTCTGTTTGATTCATCTAAAATATTCTCAGTTAAAAACTTGAAGTTGATAACCTTTTGATTCTAGGCTTGCCATTCCCACATTAAGAAAAATTTATTTGAGAGGTGAAGCTAGGTGGGAACCTGCTGTGGGTTAGGACTGAGAAGATGCCTTTCACTGCTTGCTGTCTTAGCAAGATGATGTTGAAACAGCTCTGATCATAAACTATGAAAAGATGACTTGGGGATTGATGACTGATGTCAGGGATGGTGAAAATATTAATATAGAATAATCCTTTTTATGCCTGAGCTGTTAAACCGCTGCCCAGAAAATGATGCACGGGCAAAACTTCCTTAGAGAAAACTTACACACCCAGGGGCTGCACTGAAAACACCAGCTTTGAGAAGCGTGTAAGAATTTTTTGTTGAATATAGAATTGTTATTACAAAGTAGTTGAGTTCTCGTTACAGTAATTTTTTTTTTTTTTAAATTTTGAAGCAACAATAGCTGTATGATGGCATTTTAATTTCTGTTATCTTGGTTAATAGATTCAGGTCCACCAAAGAAAGTCATTAATAAAGGAGATGAGGAGGGAAAGCCTAAATCCATTTCCAAGAAATTTGTTAAAGGACAGTTAAAACCTGGAAAAGCTACTGTCAAACAATTCAAGAATAAACAGCAACCAGAAAAATTTGCAAAGAAGAGAAAACTCCAGGATGCTGAAGAGGGAGGTGAGCAGATTCTTAAGCCTGGATATCAATGGAAACCAGGTTTTGGGAAACATATTTTTCATCTAGATCTTCCTCTTTCCCTCTGCCTTTCCAAATTGGCTGAGTTAACTCCAGGTTTAATCTTTGCTGTGGGAAAAATTACTTCATTTGACTAAGCTGGAGGCTGAAGTAATGAAATTCAACAGTTTGGAATCTTCTTGGAAGTCAAAAGTAAAGACACAGTAGCAAATTTAAAAATTGTCATGCCATCCTAAAGCTCTGTTTATTTTAATGGCAGTATTAAGTGGTTAGCTAGAAACTGGCAATTTTAACACTTGATTTGAAAACACAGAGCTTTTTATAGTGTGTTTTGGACTAGGAAGTACTTGCTATAAACTTTGGAATAGAAATTCATGAAACAAAGTTGATTATACTTTACATTATTTCATTTCTGTGGTCCAGACTATCTGGTCACATCCTTTAAGAAAAAAGAAAATCATGGGTGTTAACACTGCTTTTATGGTTTACAGCTTTTTTTTCTTCTGTTGTTTATACAGAAAGCCTAAATAGTTGTCTGGTTTTATCATGTTTAAATGGATTTCTTTTTCAAATTAATTTTCTCTTCATGAGATCTTCATCTTGTCCCTTCCTTTCCTGTAAAGCAAAGCTCTACTGGGACAGTGGAATCTTAAGTGAGGGGTTCTGAAGTTCTGCAGAAATACGTCACTTGTTTGAAGGACAATAGATTATGTTGAGTATTTTATTGTTGCTATTCTTGCATATTTGCAGAACAGCTTCACATGGCATATGCACTAGATGTCTGAAAATCTAATAACAATAAAATGTTCTTGTTAGGCTGCTTTAAAAAAGAGGAAACCCACAACAAACGTTTAAATGTTGTTCATAAGAGTAAATGAAAGCCTCTGTGTATTGCACTGCTCTCAAAGCATTTTTCTTGTCATTGTTGCTTTAGGAGAGTGATATAAAAAATCAGTAATATGCTTTGTAGAAAGAAAAGCATGGGTTTTTGAATGGGTAAAACAGTTAAGTACATGCTGCTAAATACCAACGAGTGGTGCTTTAAGGCTGTGGCTTTAATGCATAATTTGTGGCCCTTTTATAACATTATTTTGCCCAAGTTGATTGTGTGGCAGTGTACAGTGGTTGTATAGTAAAATCCTATGCTTAAGGAATTTGACTGAGTAAAAAGATTAAGCATGTAAAAAGGTTTTAATTTTTTTTCTTTTTCTGAGTTTTCAGATATGTGCCTTTGAGTTAGGGTTCTCCTTTTGAGAGAGGGAAAAGGTATGCATGAATTAAGGGTGAACTAAAAATGGAGAATTATTGGGGCAGACACAGGCTGTTAAGTGTATCTTCAGTCAATTTTTGAGCTATTAAGAGATTTGTGATGCATCCTGTGACAGCTTTAAGGAAAATTAACTATTTGCCTTGTTCTTCCAGAAGCCTAGAAGTGATGGTTGCTAGCTTAACATACTTACTCAATATATATTGTTTCATGTTAGCTAGCTAGGTAACTGCAGGCAAAGGTCATGAATCATTAGCAATTCAAGTCATAGAACTGCCACAGTTTACACTGATAAAGAATTCTATTGCTGCTCTTTTATTGACTGTAGAAAATGTATTTATTTTTGTCCTAAGGGTCAGATTCTAAGAAGCCAAAGCGAAGCGACTTCAGAAAGCAAAGGAAAGAGTTAAAGCAAACCAGACAAATTAATGATAAAAGTAATTATGACATAATTGTAAAATCAAAACAAATATGGGAAAGTGTGAGAAGGTAATGTTTTTTTTCTTCCACTCTGTTGACTTTTAGTCATAAATTGCCAGAATACTCTTTCTTATCTTGTAATTATATAAAACCGTGTTTCCAAACTGAATCTCTTTGGGTGAACAGTAACATTGCGTGCAATTTTGTAGGCAGTTCAAACAGAGTATGGTGACCCATGGTCCTAGGACTGTCTGGACTGAACTTGTATTTAAGGCTAAAGTTTGTAAATTTGTGAGTAAATGCTTAAGAAGTTGCCCTTTTTTTTTTGAACCCTGAAATACAGAGCGTGTACTGATTCACCCTGATCCTGCAGTGGGATTACTGCATGAGTTTTTTGTGAAGGCTCATTGTTTCTCTCTGAGGCTGTAATTCTAGGACTGGTGCCCCATGACAGCAAGAAAAGTTAATTTTGCTTGTTCTAAGTGTTTTTGCTTTGCATGCTTACAGAACTTTGGATATGTAAGCAACTCTGACTGCAGCTTTGAGTTTATGTTTCAAAAAATATTGTTACTCAAAAAAAGAATAAAGTTAAAGTGTGGAATTCTGGTTTGATTTCCAGGAACTGAAACAGCTTAATTACATCTCTGTACAGGGTTAATGAGTGACAGTGTAAATTTGGATTGGCAGAAGCCAGCCTGCTTTTATTTTATACTGTCTTGCTTCTTAATTTATAGATCTAAGTGAATCATACTACAGATAAGCTGCTTCCTCAGTTAAAATTGTTTCACTAGATTTTTTTTGCTTGTAGGAAGAAATGCGATAAGGAGAAACGAGAAAAGCTCATGAATGAACTACAGAAGCTTCTTCATGGGAAAATTAAAAATGTAAGAAAAACTAATGGCATAATGCAAATTTGCAAAATCTTCTTTAAAGAATGGTGAAGCTGTGAGTAAATAGAAGAAAAACAGGGCTGAAGGATGCATTTGGCACGTGCTTTTAGGACCGTAGTCCTGGGATGCTTTGTCTATCAGCTGGCTATTGTAAAAGGCTGCCAAGCAGCTTTAGTGAAATTTGATGTTTGCTGGGGTTCAGGAACTCAGAGGTTTGATTAGTTACAACTGTTGCTTTGCAGTTTTCTAGGGAAGTTAGTGTCCTGATGCTAAACAGTCTTTCTGCTTTATTGAAATGTATAAATTTGCAGTGAAGAACATGTTGAATTTTTGGTATTCCATGCTGAAGTGGAACTGTGTCATCACACTTACTCTAAAATTACAAAGAAGAGGAAAAAAATTGAGTTATGATTTAATGGTTTTATTTCAGTATGAAAAATCTTACTGCATGTCCTTGATTGTCAGCAGCTGCAAGTGTTGTCTGTATTTTCTTTGATAGCGTACTTGTAAGGGGTAAAAACCCATAAGTCTTGGTTTGCCATGAACAGGTATCTGCTTTTCTAGTTTTATAATGGACATTACACTTGGCGTGAAACTATACCGGAGAGCACATACATTGAAATAATTATGGTGCATTCTGCCTTTTGAATGGCCTAGAGTAACGAAATACCTCTCTCCTTTAGCTGGCATTTGCACACGATTCAACTCGAGTGATCCAGTGCTTTATTCAGTATGGTAATGAGAAGCAAAGGCAAGAGACATTTGAAGAATTGAAAGGTACTTCTGTTTTACTTTTATGCTTTTGTATTGTGGTTGAGATACATTTAAACAAGCCATATTGTTTTCTCCTGAGTATTTTTGCCTTTTTTTCTCAACTGGTGCATCACTTCTAGTGAGCTCTTCAAACTTATTTAAATAATGACATGTTGTTTTGTAGAGTTAATGTAGTGAAAAATAAACCAGCTGAATGCTTCTCCTTTCTTCTAGATAGCCTAGTAGAGTTGAGCAAGTCAAAATATTCCAGAAATATTGTGAAGAAGTTTCTTATGTATGGGTGAGTATCAAGTGAGTTTGCTCATCAGTGTTGTGTTGTTTCATTTCCAGTGTGAATGCTGCTTCTTAATCTATAATGGATCAATCATGAATTGGAAGCATCTTTATAATATCGTAGTTAAGGCAGGGGAGTGATAACAGTATTTTTCCTTTTGCAAGAAGTAAACCTAATGTTGTACATGTCAAGGAAAACATGATTAAAAAAAGGTCGTATGTATGCTCAGAGTTGATCTTTGCTGTGTATAAAAAACTGGCTTTTAAACATTTTCTTTCCTAAGTGTTTCAGGATGGCATTCTTTAGAGTTTATCCACTGTTTTCTTTCCCTCGAAATGCCTTATAATTTCTCTAGATTCCTGGCTTTCTTTTCATGTTTTCCTAAGTGCCATAAGGCAGATTCATATATTTCATGGTTTCTATGATAAAACTTACTTCCTAAATGTGTTTCTAAAAATAAAACTATCAATAGGTAAGCTTATCTCTAGAGGTTTTAACTCTTGCTATTTGTATTTCCCTGTAAAACAGGACAAAAGCACAAGTTGCAGAAATAATAAAAAGTTTTAAAGGCCATGTGAAAAAAATGCTCCGTCATGCGGAAGCATCTGCTGTAGTGGAATTTGCGTATAATGACAAAGCCATTCTGGAGCAGAGGAATATGCTGACGGAAGAACTATATGGGAACACTTTCCAGGTTTACAAGGTGGTAGTTCAATATGTTGTAGTTTAAGATAGTTTAGCCCCTAAAGTATTGTCTTAGTAATGCCTTACCCATCTTACGTACTATTTCTTTTGATTATATTTCTTTCTGTCAGCTGTCCAAAGGTAGTCTAGTTTAGCATGCTTAAATGTAATGATGATTTGTACACTTCTAGTTTATATGAAATTGTTGTGGTTTTTTTTTAGTTTGAACTATGTAAAATACACTGTGTTCATGTATGAGCTTGCTCTGTTCATCAAAGACAGTTTGTTATTATATAGTGTCAGTTCTCAGAGTGTCTAGGCTGAAATCATCCTTGCTGAGGTAAGACTTAGGCATAATTCTTCATTAATACTGTAGATGACTCTTGTGTCAGAGCTACCTTACATCTCCTGAGAACTGAGTGTGGGCAGAATGGGCCTGTAACCACATTCAGTGTTCCATTTCGGCTTAATTTTTGTCTTTGTTTTCTTTTCCCATGGAGACTGTAGGACTTGAGTCCAAGCTCCATTGAAACCATTAAGATGTAGATACTCACCAGGCAGTTGGAATCTTCTTAAAATGTACAACCTCCATTCTTTTGAATTCCGTTTTTAAGTTTTGCTCACTTGTAAAGTTGGTATCCATTAGAGTTAGGAATTTTGCTACAAAGTACAGAAATGTTTTACACAATTACTAACTCCACTCAAATGACTGTTTCACCTGTTGTACAACAAAGCATACCAAAGATTTCCATTAAAATCATCTTATTTTAAAAATTTGTTGAAAATTTCTGTTAAAAAATCATCTTATTTTAAAAAATTAAAATCAATATATTTTTAAAATCAGTTCATTTCTGAACCTGTATTTTCTTAACAGGTTATTATAAGTTTTAGTTAGGCATTTTGCAACACTGAGTTGTAGAGAGGCATGTTTGTTGTGATTATGGGTTGTAATTTGTATGGAGAGTCAAACAGACCATGAAACCAAGTGCAGTGTTTAGCTTCCATCATTCTGGTATTTTTGGCATAAGCGCTTTAAGTAGCCATACGCTGTGGTGCAAAACAGACTCAACACAATGTTGGTTTATAAAAAATTGGAATGTAGTCTTTGAAAAGTAGCAGGGATCGTTTAAAAAATACTTCTAATTGTCAATCTAGTCAGATTTCTGTCTTAACAACAGATTATTTTAAAAGAGTTACTAGTGTAATTCTTTCGTTAAGATACCAGGAAGTACTTCCGTATGTAAGGTATATGGTATGTATTCCTCCTCTCTGCTGTTCCTGAACTGGAATTTCCTGGGCCTTTGTTAACTTCTCAGTTCATTGACTTGTTGTGTTGTCCTCTGATGTATGCATAAAGCAGGATTTCTGCTTAGCTCAGGAGCACCTTAACACAATTGCAATTTTGAGTATTTTGCCTTGTATCTGACAGCGGCATGAAGCGCTGATACAACTGGCAAAAAGCAGCTCAGTCCATAGAAACTATTTTTGTTTGCTAATGAGGAATATTTAATTTGTAGAAACTTAAGTTTACAGCTTCTGACATACTCAAAAAAGGTAGCTTTTTATTTTTAAAACTAAAAATTGTTAGTTTTGCAGAAAATTAATTTTTTTTATATATTCATAAAATTTGATTGAAAAAGGTCTAAGCATTATAATTTTCTATGAACTCTTGATACTTACAGGTACAATTAAACCTCTGATTGTGCATTCATTTCAGACACCAGCTGTCCCAACACTGGATAAAGTGCTAGAAGCTCAGCCTGAAAAGAGAGAATCCATCTTGGATGAGATGAAGCAGATTCTTACACCAATGGCACAAAAGTAAGGACAAAATTTGGTTGAAGGTGTGACAATCTAGCACAAAACCAGTTTGTTTCTGACATACAAACAATGGCACTGGTATTCTTACAAGTTCAGACGACAGTGATACTGATACTCTTTTAAGCTGTAATGTTGTTGTGCTGAGTAGTCTATGGTTTTACCCCAGGTGTCATAATGAATATCTTATCTTAATTTTGAACTCCACTTCTGTGAATTAGTGTCCTCTGTCCTAGTCAGACAATTGGTAGAAATGTTGCACTGTGATGTATTTCCATAATGCATTATTAGATATGCTTTTCCAGTGGTCTTTATGAGAACATAGGTTCTATAATTTGTAAGTTTTGGTAGAATTTTCCATGTGTTGTGAATGTTAAAAATCTAATCCAAAATGACCGTGTGTTTTCGCTCACCACGCTGCCTAACTTTTTTAAATACAAATGAGGTATTGCTAGCATATGTTTAAATGTTTGTGGGGAACTTGTTGCTTATTTTCATCTATCCAAATACAGAGAGGCGGTGATAAAGCACTCACTGGTACATAAAGTATTTTTGGACTTTTTCACTTACGCTCTTCCAAAACAAAGATCTGTAAGTATCTCTATTTTGCTTTTTGTCTTCTTTTGCCTTTCAGTGGAATATTTTTTATCTTCTTATGAAAATGTTGTAAGCTAACTAGACAAAAATACACATCTTTCATTGATGGAGTTCTGTACATCTGGTGATTCTAGATAGATGACTGGAGAGTAGTGTTGTATGATTATTTATAGTCACAGTGAACTTTCACAATAGTGTTTGTGATACTTGAATTTTTTTAAAAAAAAGAGGTAACTTTGGTGTTTCCTCTCATCCTGTAAATGATCCTTCTTAGTAGCTGGCGAATAATTAAAGTGAGGACCATTACTTGCAGTAGTTTAGCTTTCTGGTGTGTAGTTTCTTAACGACTTGCAGTGATTGCCCAAAAATCTTTTGACCAAAATACAATACAAGGGTGAGATTCACCCTTTTGTCAGCAACCCAAACTTTGTCTGCTACGTTTATATTAAATTGCAGGTTTAAGATTACATCTTGTATTTAGGCCTAAATCCATCTGTGTGATGTGAATGGTTTAAGCTGGTATCCTGTTTGGCTTCACCTGTCTTCAAGGTGTGTCCATCAGCCTCACCCTGGTTCTGCAGCTCAGAACCGTCTCACTTAAAGTCAAGCAGCGCCTTCTAAACTTTCCCTCTCTTAACTCTATCTGCTAGACCAGAGTCCTGAATACTTCTTTGTTAGTTAATAAACCCAGAGCTAAGGGTAGGGAAGTGGACTATTCTGAGTCCAAAATCTTCAGAATCCAGAACATTCCTTTGCATGGTTTCATGTAATGCTGTGTCTGAGAATGCTTTTGGATTCATGGGCTTGTGTGAATCAGGGGAATAAGGGCCTATCTCCTTGCTTGGCTTTCTGTGCAAATGTGGTAGTATATGGACATGCTCTTTGGGGTTTGGAAACCCCTTTGGCAGACCTCTTCTGCCTCTGCTTACACCTAGTGACACCAATTGTGTTGTGACTGAGCAGTTTGTAAATAATTGGTAAAATGCTTGGAGCCTTTGGCTAGAGAGCAAGAAGAACTAAGGATAGAAAGAGGCGTAAGTGGGAGCTGCACTTTGAGGAAATCTATTGGATAGTAACAGAAGTAGTATCTAGTAACCCTAGAGAGCGTTGTTTGATTTGGTTTGTTTTTTTCCTTTGGCTGATGGTATTGGCAGATGGCTTCAGAAAACCTCTTTCCTTTGATATGAAGACACCAGCTTTTGGCTAAGTCTTGTAATATCTGATTTATAACATAACCTGGTGCTTAAACGGCTTTTTAGTTCTTACTTCCTGGCTAGTACTCTGTATGCATGAATATGCATCACTTTCAAAGATTTCTTCCTAAATTAATGGTTGTCTTTGTCTCTAATTTCTGTCTCAGGTCTGAGCACCCTTTCTTGAATTTTTTGTAATAGGACAGTTGACAAGCTTCAATACAGTTGTGATTTTATGGCATGATGACGATGAACATTGTAGTCATAAAGAAAGCTTGTGTCATTTACAGTCTTTTGGGCTCCTCTTGAGGCAGTTTTTCATATGTCAGGGAAATGAGAGTGGTTCTGTAGAGCCAGTGATGTTACATAGTGTGGGCAGACAAAAAAAAAATCCTTTCAGGCCCTTGCTCCTGCCTTGAGATCCTCAAGCCTTTTCTTTCATCTTTTTGCTTTATCACCTTTTCTTCCCCAGGAAATGATAGAAGCTATCAGAGAGGCTGTCATCTACCTCGCGCACACCCATGATGGAGCCCGAGTAGCAATGCACTGTTTATGGCATGGCACTCCCAAGGTACTGTTTGGTTTCCCTCTACTTAGTCCTCTCTGACTGCCCACGTGGGTCCTCCTGCTTGCGCACATTTTCATGCAATTAACAATTTGAGAGCAAGGTTAAAATCTGGCCCCTCTTTATTTACTGGCAAACTTAAGCAGTGTTTTTTTGCGAATCAAATGCTTTCATTAGGACTTTTAGAGTGGAAGCATCTCATTTTATTTTTAGCAGAGGTTTTGACAGTGACACGTAGAGTCACTTTTCCATTGTAAGGTTAGTGGCATTTAATTTGTCCCATAGATTTCTTAATACAAGTGAAATTGGCAGTGGGGAGAGGACAGTAAAGAAGTCATAATGTGAAACCATGTTTGGCTTTGGAATGCGAAAACTTATAAAATGTTACAGGAAGTGTGCTTTTGTTTGATCTGCCAATACAGTATCCAGAAATACTTTAGGTGTAATGTATGTTATCACCTCTTGGAAATATTTTAATGCCTCCTATGTTTTTCTGTATTAAAAAATAAAAAAGACGACTTATTAAAATAGTCTACCTGTTAAAGAATGCAGATAAAAAATTAAGTTCCAAGGATCTAGGCATAGTAATGGATATAAAGAAGACTGAGCAGTGATTCCAAGAGCCAGAAGTACAGGGAGAGAACTTTCTGACAAAATATTCTTGCTAGTAATAGGGGTTTAAAACAAGATAGAGTTTCAGGTCCTATTGAATACATTTCTTTCCAAATGAAGAGATTAAATGCATTCTTGTTTAGTTAATGGACAAAATATGAGTGAACGTGTGGTGGTTTGGGGTTTTTTGTTTGTTGGGTTTCTTTCCAAGTTTTTTTGACATCTCCTATTGGTGGTCTGGACTTGTAAACATACCACAGGATTTCTCTGGAATCAAGTCACAATTCAGGTTTAACTTTTCACACTGGTTCTAGGTATAGACTAATAGAGTAAGTGTGAGTCTTTGGTAGATAGCCTTTGCTTCAGAAAGCAAATTGAAGGGTATCTTTTTGAAAGGCATAAATAGCAGTTTAGTTACTCAGAATCACTGGTGTTCTAGGCTCATTTGGGTTTCCTCTTTCCTTTTGGATAGGACAGAAAAGTCATTGTGAAAACTATGAAGACGTATATTGAAAAAATAGCAACGGTGAGTGTTCATTAACCATTTATTTCATAGTCTCTGAAACAGGTGATTTGGTAGAGGCTGGTGTGAATGTTCTTTGGTAATGGGAACAATTTTGAGATCTTAATAAAACTCGTCTTAAAATAGCGGTAATGTATTAGATAATATAAAATAATTGAACTCTATGGAATATTTAGAGACATGCCAAGAAGCTTCATTGTGGGCACTACATGTAGTACTATCCTTCGTTATAGTGGCTGAGTTCATTTTTATTCCTCGGTTTTCTTCCTACTTTTTCTTTTGTTGATCCCAACTTTATATTGCACCTTCATATGGCTCATTGGTTAATTCTCCTTGGCTGGGAGTAAAACAGCCTATATAAAGAAGAGGAAGAAAAGTCACGATGTGTTGGAGATGTCATTGGAGAGGCTCTTTGAACATGTGTATTTCTTAGAAGATGCTCAATATTTTCTTCAAGTCAGGAAGCTTCAAAATAAATTCGTGCTGGAGTGGCATATGATGGAAGAAGTCCGTTTTATTTTTTAATGAATAACATGTGTTTGGAGACTGCAGCACCAGCAGAATAACAGTTGCAACTAGATTTCATGGAGCTGGCCAAAACTGCAGCTGTAAAGAAGAGCTTTTTAAACTTCTCTTCCTGGTTGCTATGTTTTTTGTATTTGCTAATAGTTATTGTGGCCTTCAAGCATTTTTGGTCACATCCTGGGCATGCATCCGCAATATATTTATGTATGAATTACATACCTTTACTGCTGTAATAAGGTTTATTAATGGTGCCAAAAATATTTTCTTTCTGCACCATGATGTATTGTCTTGTGCAACTAACTCACTTTGAGGGCCACTGGTCTAGGTAGTGTTTCTCTCCATAATTTTCTAGTACTAGAATAAATGAGTTGTTCCATTTTATAAATTATACATTATATGGAAATATGAGACAGTGGGTAAATAATAGCTGACACAACACTGGAGCACAGAAGATCTGGCTTCTCTTTGACGTAGAGCCTCACTGACATACAAGTGAATTTGGTTGTGCCCTTTTGAGTGTGCTGAGATTTGATCTCCATCAGTGTAGGGGAGACTATGGCTCATGGCAGAGATATGATCTCCAAAAACATTGTATGTGACTTAGTTCAGTTTTAAGCAAATCTGTGATAAAAGTCTGTATGTAATGTTCCTGTAGGGAAAATACTATGATTTCAAATGTTGATAATACGGTATGATGAGGTTAATAGCTTGAATATGATAAAGCAGTATATCCACTTGAAATGGAAGACCTACCTTTGTTTTAACAATTTATTTCTCTTTACAAGCCTCGGTTTTAGAGAGAACCCGAATGTTGGACTTCTCTCATTCTATGACAGTAGTCAGAATTTGCTTGTACTTCATGTTGTGTTACGTTTGAGATAAACCCTCAGAAATACTGATTCTAAGTCAGTTAGTGTATTCATAAAACTTGATTGCATGCAGTTTCTGATGTCTCATCTTTGCAGGGTGAATTTTCTCATCTGGTCTTGCTGGCAGCATTTGATTGCATTGATGACACTAAACTTGTGAAGCAGTTAATTATATCAGTAAGTAATTGAATTTTTCCTAAAATAGTATATTAAATAGTGTCAGTGTGTTTGTCAGTGTATAGGAGGATGAAAGTAGGAATCCATCTGCTTTTTTAGACTATTTGAATACTTCCCATCTTTTCTGTTTCATTATATTTATGTGTCATGATTAGTTTTTTCTTTTCATAGCAGACCTTAGCACTTTCATATGTTGTTTTAATTATTTATTTGAATTAGTTTTTAAGCTAGGTTCAGTGCTTGGTGAAATTTTCCCTTTTAGTACATGTTCGTTCTGGATAGTGGGTGACTGGAGTCTCTTTAAAGTCGATGTCTTTTATCATAGAAGTTTGAGCTCTACTAGTATTTCAAGAGATGAAATCAGTGGAAAACTTCAGAATGATGATGTTACCTTACTGATTTTACAAGCAAAAATATTTACATCCTGTAAGCAGAAAAAACATTGATGTACATGTTGTAATCTGCAGTAGTACTCATGCTATAGGTGTAAGGGCTGACTGGTTTAGTGGAAGTGGCAGGGAGATAAAGTGAGGCAAATGTTCCGCATGTGGAGAAGGAATATGAGGAGAAAGTGGTTCTGATGAGGCTTGTTTTGAAAAATAGGAACAATTCTTCCCTTGAGCAACTTTGTATGGGGGGCAGTTGGGATTTTGTACCCTAGCGTGAAGATTTGGCCTGTGGACTGTGCCTCTCTAATGGGTCTGGAGAGATAAATGCGTCTTCGTGTAGAGGTGGCTTTTGTTCCCCAAGTATTTCAGCTGTGTTTGCAGCTGGGTTTGGTTCCCAGAGGCCGGTCTGGAGCGTAACAACTTCTGGGAAAGGTCTAAGGAAGTAAGTTCTGACATATCTGAGCTGTTCTAGTAGGAGATATTTGAGCTGTTCCTGTACTGTGTAACTACCACTCTGCTTTCTGGAGAGTTCATTAGTTCAGATACTATGTCTTTAGCTGAGCTTCCAAGATGTCACTTAATTACAGAATCATCTGAGGTCAAGAATGAATCCATCATCAAAGATAATGGGATGTTTAGTGTTTGGTCATCCTACCACATCAATCTGGACAGAAAAAGGATAACAAGAAGTGGCCTTCATACATACACAGTTGGCCCGTCGGGGTTTATGTGAGGTTGAGAATGGGAAAAGGATGGCAGGAAAAGGAAAATGACAATCTTAGGGTCAAAACCAGCTCTTCAGATAGTGAATGAACACTAGTAGCAGATGAGAGGTGGGCACATCTTAAAATCAAGCACCGAAGCATATTCTGTCAAGGAAACCAATCTTTAAAATTATCTCAAAGAACAGTTAGATTTCCAAAATACCTTATAGAGAGTGTCATTCTATCCACAAAAAATATTAGCTTTAGGAAGGTTAAAAATCTAGTAAGACTGGAGGGGGAGAAAAAGCAAGGAGCTTTTTGTGGTTTTGTTGTTTTAGCTTGTGCTTTTGTTGGTTTGGGTTTGGTTTTTTTGGTAGTAGTGTTGCAAAATTCATAATTGACGTGGGTTGGCAGTATAGCTGAGGATTTGTAGGTAAAGGAAGGTTTTAAGCTCTTTAAATCCTCTCGAAGAAGGCCTTTTCTTCTCATCATCTTTCAGGTCCATGGAATCTTAATACTGGACCAAAGTATGTGTGTGGTGCTTTGAACTTCCGTATGTGATTGGAACTGTACATTGAGCGCTTGGCATGCGTAAGGATTCAGGCAGATTTTAGCACAAAATCCCTCTCTTTCATGAGCACTCAAAAAAATGGATACATTACCAACAAGAGATAGCATGTCTCTGTCATTTAGAGTTTCTTCTGGTACTTTTTCACAGGTCTAATACTGAGAGTGACCAAGAGCTGTTACTTCATTAATGTTTTGTTGCGGTCTGTTTACTCTCACAGGAAATAAAGGCTTCTTTGCCTGATATAATAAACAACAAATATGGAAAGAAGGTCTTGTTGTACTTGCTAAGTCCTAGAGATCCTGCACATTTTGTTCCAGAAATCATCACACTTCTGCAACAGGGAGATGGAAATGCCTATAGGTAACTCAGATATGAAGGTTAAACTGTTTTTCTTAGAGTCCAGAAGAGTTCATGCAACTTTCTGTCATGATTTAATTTCAACTTTTCTTCATAATACATCTAAGTAATGTAATAAATATATATAAATAATACATAAACATTATTAGATATGTTAATCTGTCCTTATTTTTTTCTTGGGTTTTTTTATTAAATTTCATGTATAAGGATTGGTAACCAGCAAGGTACTGGAGATCAGCAGTTTACCCCTTTTGTAAAGGGCAAATGTTGTGATATATTCTGTGTGTAAGCTCATGTGTCAAATTTAGTGTAGAAGAAAATTTGTAATATGCATTACTGATGCTTTGGGTAGCATAAAAGTGTATCTCAAAACCTAGCCATAAAAATGGAAATTGTTAATTTGATTTCAGGCTCTGGTATTGACATTGATGCTTATCAGCATCAGAGCAGTTCTAGATGACTAGTAAGCTGTGTAAAAAATACATCTCCATAGTTAAGATAGCAGAATGAAAAGAAATGGTAAATGTCATTAACAAGAAAAAACTCTATGAGGTTTTGAGGCAGCCAGCTTTAAACACTTTCTCACTCCATGTGTTCTTAAATTCCGTGTCCAACGTGCGTTTAATTGTACATGAAACAGAGGTAACAATAATGCCTATATTTTAATCTAGCAGTAATTTGTATGTCTCAAATAGCACAGACATTTGAAATTTCTTGTTACTTGATGTGCATACGGTGCAAATCTTCTGAGTAATGTGCTGTCTCTTTCATCAGTAAGAAGAATACTGAACTCCGTCGCCGTGAACTCCTGGAAGCCATTTCCTCACCTTTGCTAGAATATTTGCAAGAACATACCCAAGAAGTAGTGATAGACAAAGCTACCTTTGTCTTGGTTGCTGATATTTTAAGAACAGCTCTTGGTGATATCCAGCCTGCACTAGATGCAATTGCTAATTTAGCAGCAGAAGAGCTGGTTCCAGGGGGCCGTGATGGACAGGTAATGTACAGAAGACAAGGTGCTGAGGTCTTGCAGACCTTCTATATTACTAAAATGAACTCTGGTCTCGTTTTCCTTTGTGTAAGACATCAGTGTACTGCCCTGATAGCACTTGTACATTAGATACAATCCTGTTTTCTGATTTGTTGATTTCATAATTTATTATTAGTGCATCTGGAGTGATGCTTGAGCCAGCATTTCATATGAGTTGTAGGGCAAGGTGCTTCATAATCTTCAATCTTCAGAACTGCTTTAAACACTTAGTGGGAAGGTAGCTACACAGTCTCTCTTTTAATGTTATTACTGTGCAGTCAAGCACTTAGCCAAGTTTTATAGGTCATTTGACTGTTTACACTGAGAGGGACAGGATCTCTTACCTTTCAGGTGTGCATATCTCCATGCAAGGAAAGATCATAGATATGACCTGTTTGTCTTCACAGTATGACCTTCTCTTCAAAGAGTGCCCCTCCCCCACTTTGTTAAGCTCATCAGATATGTGTCCGTAGACCAGAAAACAAGAAAATACAATGTACGCTATATTTAAGATAGATATCCTCCAGATTTCCATAGTTGTGGTGTTTTAGCTCTGTCTTTCCTCTTCTTTGATACACGTTTTATGAAATTTTACATGAACTACATGTGTTTCCTGTGGCTTTCTGTGAACCATACTGTAGTGAATTTTCAAGTGTGGAAATGTGAAAGGTCTGGAAGTTCTGGCAGAGGAAGTTAGACCAGGAGATTCTGCTTATTAAGAATTAAGTCCTTGGAAGGGTGGATGAAATGTTGGTTGATATAATTTATATTACTGAAATTTAAATGTTACAGGGAATATGGTAGAAGTTAAACTGGTCAATTTGAATGAGTAGCCAGAAACTTGCATCAAACTTGTTGATTATTTGCATATCAGTGAATCACTGTGATGGCAGAGTGAATAAATCAAGCAGAAATATTTATGGCCAGACATGCAACTGCATTTTGAAAAAACATCACTAAATAATTTTGTTTTGGTTTGTCTATTCCCCTTAAAGCTTCACATTGCAGAACATCCAGCAGGCCATTTAGTTTTGAAATGGTTAATAGAGCAAGATGAAAAAATGAGAGAGAGTGGAAGAGAAGGTATGTTGGAAATACAGCTTTATGTGATCAGATTGACTTCAGACTAATCGGCTATCTGACCTCAAATAAGATTGTTGCATTTATTTCTTTGGGTATACTAGTATATGGAAAATTTAACATTATTGTTTCTATCTTTTTGCTGTTGTGAGCTGCTATACAAACAGAATGCCAAGGATATGTTTGCTTTTTTTGCAATGCAAGCAGTGGTTGGGTTTTTTCAGGGCTTTAATGTGTATTTGGGACAGAGTTCATTTCTGTGCTTAAAATGTCTTGATAGCTTTGCTAAATTACATAGTAGTTTAAGGATAATAATAGAAACAGCGAAGTCTTTCTTACAGGAACCCCTGTTTCATTAGTGCTCGTAAGCCAGGCTGTAATCTTTACTGTGTTCATTAGTGCTGCTGGGTTAATGCTTTGTAACTATTACTAAAATAATTTGTGCACAAAAATAGGACATCTTTGCTAGTTTATGTTCCATAAGGCAGATATTGGGCACAGATGTTCTCGTCTTAATTTAGCTGTTAAACTTATGTTATTACATAACTGTAAAATCTTTTGTGTGTATCACTCTATCCAAATAGTGATTACTTTTTCTCATACAAAAAGCTCAAAAAATGAAAGTGTGTGGTCGGCAAAGTGTAATCTGAGGGAACTTCTCTGTGTGTAATGTTTTTTTTTCTATGTGGAATTATCAGATCTTGTTAAACTTTTTATTTCTTTTCCTCTTGCAACATTCAGGTAGCCAGTGTTTCCTTTACAAATGTTAGTTGTGCTTTATTAAATGTTTCTGAAAGTAGGCTGTTTTCCTGCTTCTCAAGTAGATGATTGAAAATGTTCAAAGGAAAAGTTTTATGAATGTCTTTCAGAGACTTGCCTATCTGAAATGATGATAGTAATCTGGATTTATTTCTGTTAAAATTGTACAATTTCCAGTTCAATCACATGCTGTTCCCCTTGGTTTCCTCCAAAAAGTACCATTCAGAATTTTTGCTCTGAGTTTATTAAATTGGCATTAAATCCCAAGCAAACTATTATCACATGGGGAACAAGTTGTATAAAATCTGACCTGTCTTCAGGTGGAATTAGGATCTAAAGAGACAGTGAAAAATAGCTTCAGTGTTTGGAGGCTGGAGTTTGTTGGGGTTGGGTGGGGTTTTTTTGCATTGTTTACCGCTAAGTTTGCTCAGCATGCCAAGTTGAAAGAACTGTTCCTATGAAGTTCAGTTCTTTAAATTCAGCTGGGGCCTTGGAGTCAGCCTAGGTTCTTTGTTTTGCATATGTCATTGGTGTAATGAATCTGAAGTCAACTTAGGCTTCCAAAGCCACTGAAAAAATAGAGCCCTGGAGCATCAGTGCAGCTGAAAAGGACAAAGTTTTTGCATCAGTGACAGATTAGCTCTGAAATTTTAAGTAACTTCTGTTCAAATTCTTTTCCTTCAGTTGTAGTCACATGCTTAAAAATGTAGCATTTTTCAACAGAGGTGTGTTTGTGTTTAGTATATTGCATACAATGATCTTTTCAGCCAGAATGATTCTGTGATTCTTGCCAAGTTCTGTCTTTGGACTGGATGCCTTCTCTAAGATATTAATAGCCTTTCACACCCTTTTTAAAAAACAAACAAGTTTGAATACTTTATAATAGTAAACTGTCACACAGTGCTGCTGTTGTCTAACAAATTCCATGCAGTACTTGGAAGTAGTCTAATATCTATAAAGGTCTGCGTTACATTGAAGAGTCAGTTACTTTGAGGGAGCAGAACTTTGTGAATACTTGGGGGACTAAATACAATTTGATTAAATCGTAACTACAGAAAACTTTAAACAGGCTTCTTTGTAGAAAGATATTTTCTCATTTTTTTCTTCCCCTGCTTCTTTCCCATATTTTACAGTTTGCTTTGGAAGAACACTGGTGGAACGTGTTGGTATTGAGAATCTGAAGACCTGGACAGAAGTAAATCGAGGCGCCATTATTCTTTGTTGGTAAGTAAGGCACATGGCTAATTCTGATTAGATTACATTGTTAATTTCTTGAACAGCTGAGACAACATCAATTGAAATGTCTGCCAACAAAACGACATTCACTTTGTGCTATCTTGACTGCAGCTAGCAAGTCTTGAATGAAACAGGGATTAGAAAAATTCAAATCGGAGTTTCCGTAGGTTATTCCTTGAGCTCCATCTTTTGTGGTACTAGGAAGCAGCTCAGTATCAGAAAATCTGAAGATTTTAAACAAAATTAATTTTAAAATTGTGCCTACCATGTCTTGTTTTACAAGCACAGAACTCTCAAAAGAGCAGTCCACAAATAGCTACGTTAAAATAATTAACTTTAAAATACCTGGGACTGGTGGCAGCATACAAAAATCCAGAAATTGTTTCGTTTTGTTTGTTTTGGTGAATTATTGCTTTGTGTTGATGCCTTAACTGCAAAGCCTAAAATGTTCTTGTACTGAAGTAGAGAAGCGTTTGGAAGAGACCATACATAATAGACTATGCAAAGACCTATCATGAGCTAACTGGCTCACAAATTTGAAGCGGTGAACCATGCAACTAATGAGATCAAAAACACCCCACTGGGATCAGATTAAGGTTAACATTTTGTTTTATCAAATGTGAACTGCAGTGTTAATAATCTCTGCTTTCTCTTTGTAGCTACCTGTCGGTATCAGGTCATAGAAACCCAAGGTTTTGTCCTATAACCTGAAGTGTGTGGTCTGTGTTCTGGAACTTGTGTGTCAGCCTTGCCCTTCTGGCACCTCATAAAGACTTCCACTGAACCAAAATCAGCAAACAATTCAAACAGACAACATGATTTTGAAAATTAAATCCCTTGATCTCTTTTTTCTGGTCCACTTTTCTCTCTCCTAAAGTTATTTTAGATTCTGTGCTGTTTGCTTTCCATCTCTGGTCTTTATCAGTTTAAGTAGGGCTACTTTGATGTTCACGCTCTTTTGCAAGGTGAATCAACAGCCATTTTCACTTCTGCTAGTTAATCTGAGTTTAATTCCAACTTTGTTAAGCCATTATCACTCAGATCACTAGTGAGAAGAACTGGTAGTAGAAGAGTACTTGCAATCCAGATACAAAACCAGTTCACACAACATTTTACTAGTCATGTGTATCTGGCTGTTAAGATTGTTCAGCTGCCAAAATGATAATGTTCTTTCTTTGCCTCTTATAACAGGCCTTTAGAATTCAGCAAATGCACCTAATGCCTTTAAGTTGTCTGATCCTGTGCACAGATGTTCAGTGAAGTTTTGTTAGAAAGGCTTATTCACAGACACTATATTAATGCTTGGATGTTCTTCCTTTAAGTCAAGGCTGAATAGATACATTTAACATGAATCAAACACCATGTTGCTGGTGTTTGTACTAAGCTGTTGAGATTGTCCAAATGAAGTTGTAAAATAAATTATTAGATTTTTCTCCATATTTAACACTAATAACTGTTCAATGATCACTGTGACAATAGTCTTTTAAGAGATGTTGAAGACTTAGAGATAAAACAGGAAACTAGTAATTGTTCATTAAAGAAACTAGCACAGTAGTGGTGTATTTTGTGGAAAAGTCTGTGAGGAATGGCAGTCTTTCTCCTTCTCTGCTATTACTCATGTCACTACACGTGGGGCCTTGACAAGTGTCCTTTGTTACCAAGAGGGGGATGTTACCTCCCAGACTGGCAGTATTTTCACCCATACTGAAACTTACCTAACAGGAAAGAGAGAAAAAAGTATATTGTAAGAGTGTTTGTTTCTTTGATGGAATTCTCTTGGTAGGTTTTTGGTTTATTTCACTTAAATCTAAATCCTTTGTAGACTGAACTACTCTTGATGACTTTTTAGGCTTGATGGTCCTTTTATTTAGGCAGCTGAGAACACAGAAACATAACCATCCCTTTTGTTCCATTTCATGTGACACCTGCTTACCTCACTCTCACATAGTAATTAATCGCATTTTTGTTTAGCTGCATGCACTGAAGTCAAGAGATTACCTAAATTATACAGCAATGATTAACTTAGTCTGGTGTAAAGTAACAGCAGGGGGTTTTTTACATAAAATAATTGTTGAGTTTTTAAAAAACTTTTTATTTAAAAAACCCAGATACTTCTTTTGTCATAAGGAATCTCACATCATCAGACAGAGATAATTTTCAGACAATGTTAGCTCCTCCTAAAGCTGTGATTGATTTTTGTTTTGTTGTTGGCTTTCGGAAACCATCTGTCACATATGTGCAGATCTGAAACTCAGAATTACTTAGTGAGTCCATTCGAAGACTTTTGGCCATCTAGTCCTTTAAGCTTATTTGTCAGTTATAAGCAGTCACTGCATGTGCTTGGCTTTTTAGTAACCTGGTATCCTCTGGACCTTTTCCTTTCCTTGCTCTACTTGATTCTGATTTTTATAAAAATATCTGAGGCCTGGTTCTGACGTAGTACTATCTTGAGGAGCCCAAAGGTAATGAGAGGACCCTGTGCAAGCTCACAGTCCTGACTAGTGTATTAAGTGTTATAAGTACTTGAATGTCATAGATGCTTGTCTCTTTAAATTCCTATATATGACTTTTCCTGTATATTTTTTAATTTGTAAATGATGTGTAGCATCAGGGTAGAAAATGGATAAGAACGTACTTCACCAAATGTGTTACTGACTTCCTTTATTTCTGTAATCTGTGGGAGTTATGTTTTATATCCACAAAATACATAAATGCCGGCTTTCTAGACCTTGTAAGAACTTAGAGAATAATAATTTTAAAATACCGCAGTATGTAACTATGTTGGTCTTTAGGCTACGTTATCAAACATGCAGATGTTCTGTATTAAGAACGGTGTCTTGACATACCTGTGGTTACTACGAGTTTGAAAGCAGCTTTACACATATAGCTGTCAGAAGTTGACATTCCTTTCTATAGATAAGTAAAATGCTGTCCCAAGTGGCTTGCTACTTTGTGCGCTCCACGTCTCTTGTGGTGAGTGAAACATATATACCTCTCCATGTTACCAATTACCAGTGTGTTCAGTACATTCTTTGTTAGGAATCTTGACTTTCTTGCTTTTATCAGGGGTACGTGACTCATAAAAGAGATGAGAAAATACCACCCTCAGGTGTGTTGAATTCAGTTTTAAAGAAGGCCTCTTGATTAAATAGTACTCTTACAGCTAAAAGTGTAACACAATTTGCAGCTAAAGGTTGTTAGTTGTAGTCTTAGAAATAAATCTGGGAATTAAGTAGCTGAAAGTAGTGGTGTTGTCAGATGGACATCCAGTGCTTTTCTGCCTATAGTGTCACCGTCCAGCACAGGATTTGGTGTCCTAAAGGAGACAAAATTCAAATCTTATTTTAAGCTAATATTAATTCCTTTATGTCTTACTCAGTTCAGTTTGCCATGTCTAATCCTTGTTTAAAAAGTAGGTAAGAAACAAGCTTTTTGGTAAATGCAAATTTGGGAGTCACTTGAAAAATCCTAGGGATTGTAAGGACTTGTAGTATCATGCAGCCTGCTTCATACCAGCACATGGGTGTTATAATTTGTTTCTAGTCTTAGTTTATTTGTATGTCAAAATTTTAATTCTGATCTAGTTTGCACACACTGGCTCTAGAAGCCACTTTTGTAGGCAGTGTTCACTCATTATTTTGAAGTAGCAAAGTAGGTGTGCCATTAACTCTGCAGATCTTGTATTTCAATCCCAAGAACATTTCACTGTTAACTGAAGAAAGGGAGAAGGACAGTCACTGATAGCTGATAGTATTTTACAGCTTGTGAGACAAAAAAAGCAACCAGGAAGACTACTTAAGTTTCTGAGAAAGAGAATTTATCTAGGAAATCTGATTTGTTTTCCAAAAGTAGTATCTAAAAGGAGAACAGAACTGGTAAGGCTCCATAGTCCTTCACTAAATGCAGCATGAGAGTGCAGTAGTGAAGATACTTGATGTAAATTAGATGTACTTCACTGCATCCAGTTTTAGGATCCCCATTACAAGAAAGGTATCAACAACCAGCGTGAGTTCAATGAAGGGTGACTGCCATAGTCATGGGCTGGGTCCCTTGGCCTGGAAGGAGAGGCTGTGGCACCAAGGCTGTTTCAGCTGGACGAAGGGGCAGCTCATGTGCTCCCAACAGCATCCCTGGCACCAACAGGACAGGTGAAGGAGACCTGGTCCCTTCACAGCTGTGCATGCGTAGGTAGAGAGCAAGAGGCAGTGGCATAAGATGGCACACAAGAGACTTAGGCTGGAGATAAGGAGAAACCTTTTCTCCATGAGGATGGTGCAGCAGTGGGACTGGAGCCCAAGGAGTTTGGGCTGTATCCAACCTGGCAGGTTTGAAGCCCAGAGTGGGTGAAACCCTGAACAACCTGGTCTGACCCAGTATTTGAACATGCTTTGAGTTGGGATCAGGAGTTCCTTCCAGACAGATTTATCCTCTGTTGGCTGTGTTCTGACTTGGTGTTTCATATTTTCTGGAATGTTTTACATCTTTTTTGTATTAGGAGGTGATAGCATCTGGCTTGAATTATATTCTCCTACTTGGACAGCTTCTTTTTCTATGACGTGCATGCTGACCTTTGATACCCTTCATTTTTTTCCTGTGTCTTGCAGCCTTCTCCGGAGCAGTGATGAAAACGTGGCAAGCACAGTCAAAAAAGGACTAAAAAAGCTCATCCCAAAGCTAAAGCGGAATAAAAATGTAAAAGGAATAGAAGCATTACTGGAGAAGTTGACTTCCTAGTGTAAATGAACCTAAAATGATTATTTACATCAATGCAATCAACTGAGATTTGATAAGATTTTGCACCATTATTGTTTTAAGAAGCAGTGTATGCATTTGTATATTAAATAATTTCTAAAACAGCTTGTCTTTGTACTCATTGCGTTGTGCACAGTAGATTATTCTTAGAGACTGAAATCTCAAGATTTAAGGGCTAATGGAAACTTCTGAACACATAATCAAGGAGTTCAATCTTTCTTGATAACTTGCACAAAAATGTTTTAAATCTTGTTAAAATTTGCATGTGTTATAGTTACCATAGAAACACAAGCATCTGTTCTGGACATATGGTGTATGAGCAAATATATTTGTCTTAATCCCCTTCCCTCCTGGTTTCCTAAAAACAAAAAACAACCAGGAAGACGGCTCAGGTCCCATTCTTACCCTGTGATGGAGGCTATCATCCCTAGGAACTAAAAAGAATAGAATAAAAATAGTGTCTCTGACTTTTTTCAGAGAAGTTTCTGAAGGAACAGCTGACTGTTTCAATGGACCACAGTTTGGTTTTGTTTAATTTAAATCTTCTAACTACACACTTTTAAGCCCTAATAAACCCAAGGGACTTGGGGATTTTTTTGGTTTCTTTGTGGTAATGGTGGAGGGATAAAGTAACTTCCGTATGATATCAAATCGGTATCCTATTGATTTTTCCTGTACCCTGTTTTGATCTACAAAAACAAAGCAAATATTTTATTTTCTCCATTTAGAAAAAAATCCAAAACTTCCTTCATAAGGCATTCATAGAACACCCCCCCTGCTGGTGCTTAATGTCATGGTGATGGACTGATCCAAGCAGAGAACCAGTTGGATTCAATCTCAAACTGCAGGAGTTACTCTTTACTGTTGCTTAGTTTGACAAGATGTGGTTCCATTTGTAATAGCCGATAGTGAGGCATTACTTCTCCTAAGATAACAGTTTCCTCAACATGAAGTACAATACCACTGTTGCCAGTGGTTGGTTGCCAGTGGTTAAGTAAACTGGTTTAAGTTCCCATGTTTTACATACTTGAAATCAGTCTCCTAAATACTGTGTTTACTGACAGAGGTTATGATGATCCACCACTGCTCCTGCAGTCCATTGAGAGCTGCAGTGCTCAGCACACATCACAACCAGATTACCCAGTGTGAGACTCAGACTTGAATGCCTAGTGTGAGATAAAACACTCTGGTTCTCTCAGGAGCACCCGTATGGCCCTGATGTTAAAACACAAAGCATCAGATTCATGTAAGCACGTATCCTTACATGGCTGTTTGCTATTCAGTTTATCAGCACCTTCTCTAGCTATGACTTACTTTCATTGCTCCTGTATGTCTGTGCCAGATTCTAAGCATTAGATTATTGCCCTCAATAACTTGAAAATTGAGAAGGGGATCTTTTTGCCCTCTCTGTTTTGCTCTACTACTAATTGGAGCTACAAAGTTGATCAAGGATTTGAAGCATCTCTCCAGTGGGCAAAGGCTGGGGGAAGTGGGCCTGCTCAGCCTTGAGATGATTGAGTCAGGACCTCATCAGTGCCTTTTAAGTGTCTGAAGGGAGGGTACCAGGAGGATGGATCCAGGCCCATCTTTGTAATGCTGAGCGATAGGACAAGAGGCAATGGGCAGAAACTGATGCACAGAAGTTCCACCAGAACATGAGGAAGAACTTCCTTGTGCAGTGGAACAGGTTACTCAGGTTGCGGATATCCTCTCACTGGGGATATTCCAGAACTCTGGACACAATCTTGTGCCGTGTGCTGTAGGATGACCTTGCTTGAGCAGGAAGGTTGGACCAAATGACCCACAGTGGTCCCTTCCAAACGGATTGATTCTGTGATTCTGTATTTCTGTAATTATTCAGCATAAATCTGTTGCATATTTTGCTCAGGTTGACTTTTTTGGCAGGAACGTAGACTTCTTAATAACAGTTCACTACCGTTTAAATTCACTATCTGTTGCTAATTAAAACAATCTGGTTTATTGTCACAAAAGAAAATCGTGTTACAGACTGTAGTGAGCCGCAATCTTCTGAGAGGATGTGTTTACAAGCAGGAGCACTTAATGCCAGGGCCAAGCAGGTCTAATTGGGATTAACCTTTAAGTATTTACACCCACTCATAAGCTTAGGTGGAATTAGAGGGGAGCACAGTCAGCAAAGTATCAGTAAATCAACAGATGCAAACAAACAAACGATGTTAGAAACCATTTTCTTAACTATAACATTTATGTACTGCCCAAAGTAGCCTAAGTAAACTACAAATTACAATTGGCTTTATGGTTTATTTGTTTTTATGAATTTGCCTATTTGAGTATCCTACAACTTTTTGTGAGCTAACAAATATTGCCCCCAGACAGGACCAGTGAGAAGCAAGAGATGATTTATTAAGATGAAACAGTGCATTTAACTGCTTTAAACTGTTTTTACTTAAACATACACCTCTAGAAAATGTACTTAATTCCAGCATCTCATTGGCAATGGCATTAAGTGTTCCTGCTTGTAAACACATCCTCTCAGTTACTGAAGATTAGAGCTCATTAGTTTCTGTAACAGGATTTTCTTTTGTGACAATAAAACAGATCATTTTAATTAGCAGCAGATAATGAATTTAAACTCTAGTGAACTGTTTCTAAAGAAGTCTCAGTTGCTGCCAAAAACCCAACCTGAATGGAATATGTGACAGATTTGTGACTGAATAATTAATAGTAAATTAAAACAGGGAGCAGAAAAAATATCTGGTACAACCCTTCTTAATTTTTTGGGTTATTAAGGGGAACTAATACTTGGAATCTGGCACAGACATGCTTCCAATCAAGAGGATAACAGGGAGAAATGAAAATAAGTCATAGCTAGAGAAGGTGCTAATAAACTGAACAGCAGAAAGTCATGTAAGAGTGTGTGCTAACATGAATCTGATCTGATGCTTTGACTGTGTGCTTTAATTATGGTTGCTTTAGCTGGATTTGTACCAGGCAGTTTATTTGCATTTTTGAGTCTGCATACATCATTTATTTTAAGTTATGTGTAGTAATTTGGAGTGACTGTTAGTTTTCCTTACCACAAGTTGAGAAATGCCACTCTTCATTAAGTAGACATCAGCTAAGGTTATGCTATAGTTGCCACTATTTTCCTACCAGAGATAGAACATAAATTTTACTGTTAAGGTGTGTCTTTAATGTCAGTTGAAAACAAATTCTGAAATAGCCTAAATGGAAGGAGAGGAAAAGCAGGTTATATGGAGTACAAAAGGTTGTTTCAGTGGCTTAAGGTATGTCAAGGACTGGCCTGGTTTTTCCCAGTGAAGAAGCTGGTTGAATGCAGTGCCATACCTATCCCAGTCTCCCATGGGTCTCTGTGGCTGTGTGAAGGCTGAGAAATAAATTTTTGAAAGATTCTGAAAGAATAGTGGGGGTTTTTGGGATTTAGGGTTTTTTAAAGTGTGTCCTTTTTATTTTGTTTGACTTGAACTTTTTTGCCTGCTTTAGATTATCCAAAGTGCTCAAATTATTGCCAGCATCTTACTATAGCTGGTAGTAATTTTTTTATTGCCACGAAGACAACAGAAGTGCACAGGCAGCAAGTAAATTTTTTTGTCTGCTACTCACTCAGAAGAAAGGCTGCAATTATGAGGCATTTGTTTTAAAGCTGTTTTCCTGAGGTGAAATGCTTGTCCCTTGTCACCAGCTAGAGCCAACACCTCTCACCTTACTTAGCAGAAGCTGGAGGGTGAACCACCATTGTAAGTGCGAGGACAGAAAAGGTGGTAATGACTGTTTTATTTTTTGTTCTTAGAAGACAGAAGACCCATTTTCTTGGATGTGTATTAGTGTATAACAGTATATTTTCCATTACCTTGGAAATAGGGGCATACAGATGGGTACTGTTGTACCTTATTAGCTCCAGGTTTAAGGTGCAGCCTTCCCTTTGCTGCTGATAACAAGATCTACCAAGAGCAAGCAGTGTTTTGCTTTCCTACTGACTCCACGAACTTACCTTTTCTTCAAAAGCAAAAAAAGTACACAATGAGTTTGTTTCTGAGTGCAGAACTGAGGAAAAAGTGGGATCAGCAGAGAATGCAGAGTGATTGACTTAGCTGGAAAGACAGGGGGGATGTCTGGGGACAGTATACACATTGCAGGCAGACTGTGATCCATAAGGTATGAGACTTTCTTTCTTAGTCCTGTCCATCTTTTGTCTAGTTGGGTTGTAGACTGTCAGAATGGACACAAGGCCATGTCCACATATGCACACCACTTGGTACTTACAGAGTTCTACCATGTGTTCTCTTTATTCCTGTGTTATGTCTAAAAAACTAAATTGTAATAATCAAATATTAAAAGTAGGGGTTTTAAAAAATTTCTTACATCTTTAAAACAGATTCATGCAAGAGTCCATTGCATTAATCAAGACACATTTCCTTCTGATTTCTTGGAAGAAATCTGGACTGCCCATTAGACATTTGGCATTGTCAAGTTCAAGATCATTGCCAAAACCCATCCATTTTGCCTCAGTGTGTACTACGTTGCTCAGCTGCTTTGTGGAAACACTGAAGTTCATTTACCCTCAACCATATTATTCTTCCATCAGTTTCCTTGTTTTCTGCTGGGAGTTTAAAACTCTTGCATTGACTTGTTTCCTTACATGCTCCATTATGTAAGCTGCGCTTTTTTTCTCCGTTAATAAGTTTTTTGTTGTTTAAAGACCATTCTGTGGTTTTGTGTGTTTTGTTGTAAGATCCTGGACTTTCAGGGTATGAAACCTTTTGTAAAGATCTATAAATAGTAAATACCCTGTGTTAAGCATCTAATAAAGAGGAACAGGCATTCCTGGAAAGCATTGCTGTTTAAGAAACACTAATCTGTCATAGTGGGTCCTCCACCTTTTCTCTCATCTCTGCAACTCTACATTTCAGCAGGTCAAGTTTTCCTTGACATGATTTTTTTCTTGTAAATGTATACATTGTAACCCATTTTACTGTAGCATCAAAGAAGCCAGTAGGTTATTACTTACAAGCTGTTCTACGTGGAGGGACTGAGGGAAGGGAAAGTCACTGATGGCTGGAAAACTGGAAAATATGTGAGTTAAACTCAGGTATCAGCAGTAATTCCTTGCATATGCCCAACTTAACATTATATATTTTTGTCATTTTCCTCTTGCAGTAGTCATATTGAAGTTTTGTCAAGGGCTGTACTGGTTGAAGTGGATTTAACCATCTTGTCATCTGCTGTCATGGAAGATGATTTTAATTGCTGGATTTATATATCTTTCAATCAGAACGTGTTTTACAGCTACGTGTCATGCTTTACACAATGCAAAAATCCTACACATTCTCTAATTTGCACTGTCGTCCCCAGAGCTGGTTCTGCCTGTCAGGTATCTTGTTGGTCTTGTGCTCTAACTAGAGTGTGTCTACATGGATTACATCTTTCATTAGAATTTAAAACCAAAAAAACCCCTGCATACAGGAGGGAGCCTACAGGACCTCTGGGTATACAGGCATAGACAAGCAGGTGCTATAAGCATTGAATTAAGAAGTCATCAAAGAGTTTATATCTGTTTGCAAAACAGATACGAGTAAAATACTTGTGGGGAAAAAAAGAAAACCAAACCAAACCAAACCAAACCAACCAACCATCCATCACCACCACCACCAAAAAAAACCAAAAAAAAGAACAGCCCAAACCAGGGTTTGTCATTTTAATGATAGACTAAATTATAAGCATCTCTGAGAAAACATTTTTTTGTGGAAAAGAATAATAAGATAATATGAGAGTTGGTTTGGTATGTTGTGGTTGTTAAAGTTTCTACTCCCAGGCTGTGGTGAGATGAAGAACATCAGCTGCCACAACACTTGCTATGAAGTCATCTTCACAGCGTGGTGACAGCACCAGTTTTCAAGGCAGTTGTTCTTACAGTTGGAAGGCTTTCAGAGGCTGTTTTACAAATTGATGTCACCTGTTTTTATATGTAGGCATTTTCAATTTTTATGGTTTTTTTCCTCTGTTTATCTGAACAGGTAAAAATATTTAGAGCCTCTTTCAAATTCCGTATCTTTTGATGGTGGAAAGTGAGAAAAGTAGGCAGTACCAATTAAAGACATTTGAGATATGTCTGAATTATTTCTCTTCAAAAGAATTAAAAATGGTTGAACTTTTATATTATTGTAAGCACTCCACCCTTGGTGACAAGACTTCAGGCTTTTGGTAGGCTACCTAAGGAGGATGCAGCACAGCTGGCTAACATGGCACGTAGCAGGCACCAGATGTTGGTTGAGGAAAAGGGGAATCTGGCAGCCTGTAACCTCTGAGTGGCAGCAGTGAACAATGTTCCATGCCAGGAGCTGTTCTTCCCACAAGGAGACCCACCCAGCTACTTTGCCCTGCCCTAAAGAGGCTCTCCATCAGCGGAAGGTGCTGTCGCAATCTGCCTGTGGTTTCCTGAATTTTCCTGAACTTCTGGAATGTACTGGTTTTGGGGTTTTTTTGCTTGTTTGTTGTGTTGTCCATTGTCGTGTGTTGTCATCGTTGTCCCGTCTCCCCCACAGCCCCTGCCAGAACTGATGAAGGAAAAAGTGAACATGGTAGCGTGAAGAACAGTTATTAAGTGGTGGCAAAAGACTGGCACTAAAGTATGTTACTTGCTTATCTGGTTATTAATGATGTCAAATTCTTTTGCTTACAAATTGAGCAAATCCACTTCAGGAGTTTGAATGACAGTACAGAGAATTTTATAGAGTAGAACTAGACTCTGACAAGTTTTATTTAAAAACTTTGATAATCTCTATCTCAGGACTTACTTGTAGAAAGCTTTAATTTTTCTCAGCATATTTCCATTAAATTACCTAAGTACATAAAAAACTTCTACCTCTGACCTTTCCCTATTTTAGTCCTAGATAAAGGGCTGGATTACAGTCAAAAGGCATGTAATTTTTATACTACCAAATAAAGAAGTCAATAAAAGTTTTGTAATAGTAGATAAGCATATTTTTGCATGACATAAAACCAGAATGGTCTAAACAGTAGAAGCTATTTTTTAAGCACGGTGGCAAATTTTATTTCTTAGTCTTACTGCTAGTAATTACTTTTCATCAAAAACCTTGAAGTATTCCTAGTTGATATTTTAAAAAATTCACTTCCTTTACTTACAATATTTAAAGACTGAAAATTGCTATTTGCCTTAGAAACCTGGGAATAGTACCAGATGCCTATTAATCTGTGGCGTGCTGTAGCTACCCCTTTAAGTCCTATCTTTCTGAATGAGAAAAGCAAACAGCTCCTGAACTGCACTGAGAAAGTGATGTTCTTCTAAGACAGGATTTGTGCAGGAGCATATTCTAACTGGAATTCTTTCCACTCTCTCATGTAGGGACAGACTCTACATTTCTACTGTCCCCACACATATTTTTAAAAAAATTTTCACTTCCCTTTTCTTCCTTTTAAATTTTTTTCCTTTTTTACTTTTCTTTTCTTTTTCATCCCCTTTCTCCCCCAATAATTCCCAGTCCTAAATTAAGTAGAAGGAACAATGCTTGGTTCTCCTAAAATGAAGCCATCCAGATAAACTGGCTGTTTCTTTGTCTTACAGAGACAGTATGTTTGCTAAGTCTGTAGTGAAACATAATGATAGAATACATTTTCCTTCTCCCTCTGGGTCTCATTAATGTCTGCAATTAGTTAAAATAGAAGACTTTACTATGGCCATATTTAGAGAGATTTCTAATTTCTCAATGGTTTGAGAATCCTCCACCCTGTTTCCCAAAAACCTTAGTTATGCCAAATTAGCATCTCATAAAACAAGACTGTCTACTTTATCTTTAATAGTATTGCCCATCCTTGTTGTGTTTAAGCATGTTTTCCCTTGATGTGTTGTTTCGAAACCTTTTGATTGCCAAAGCCCTATGGAATTCAAGTAACCAAGACAATCATGATTCTCCTGCATTGTTTTTGGATGTCATCATGTCTACCACTTGCCTGTTTCCTTTGAGTAATTTAGGGACAGTGATGCCACTGAAAGTCTTCGTGGATGTGGCACAATAAATTAACCAAGTCCTCTGTGGGGAACATTGTGTCAACAAAAATAAAAAGGCAAAAATGCTTCATCCTCTTTCAAAACCAGCTGATACAGCCTTCTGCAGGTTCTCAGAAGTCTGTTCCTTCCTCTGAGCTGGCAGGAGGTCCACTTTGTATGGTAGAAGCAGGAGAGACTTTGTGGGAGGACCTTGCTAGTTCCTGTCTACACGGGTAGTGTAGAAAGTGCTGGCACTGACAGAGCCTTGAGCAATCCAGGCACTGTCTGGCTCCTATAATGGTGCCTCAAATTTAGATGTAATCTTTCCTATTGAAATGAACAGACTTAAGCTTGTCACCCCTAAAATAAGAATAGTTAAGCCAAAGGCAGAAAGCTTTGGATAAGATAATCCAGAGAAGAAAATGACAAATCTTTGGGAAAAAACCTTACCAAGCACTAACTTCTAATTTTCTGGAAAGTGCTTTACTCTACTAAGCACCCATTCACCTGCTCAGTGCAGCAGGGCAGGGGTGACAGGTACGGCAAAACAAAACCCAGCAACTTTGTGTAGTCTCACTGCCAGAGGTGTGTCCTCTGGACTGCACACTTCTACGATGTACCTTGTGCCAGCTCTAGTGCTAGTCAGAGCTCTCAGCACTGAGCTTGGCCATGAGTCAAGTGAGAATCTATCCCCACTCCCGCAAAGAGTCACATTTGTGTGCTGAGTCAGTGTACAGAGTATTCAAGGTGGTACCAAAGCCATCTGTGAGATGGTGGGCTGGATGAAGGATGAGGGGGCAAAGTGCATTGAGAAAAAAGAGAGCTGAGCAGCAGCTAGGTAAACTGAGCTGCCCAAGGTGTGATGGCCTTGGTGCTCAGCACACCCAAATGGGACATGGTGGTACTGGTCACAAAGTCTTGTCCTTCTGAAGGGACAGAAATCATCGTCCTCTGTGTCTGGCAGTGTTTTGGCCCATAGCCATTAGCCTGTGGGGTATTCTAAGAGTTTTGCCTTCATTTGGCTGTAGCATGTGGAGTCTCTGGATTCCTTCCAAACTAAAGCCATCAACTAAAGATTGCTTGGGCCAGAGGAGACTGAGTGTTTGGGAAAACTTTGCTGCTTGGTCAGGGTACTTTCATAGCTCTTTATTGAAGTAGGGCCTGTGACACACTCCTTTCCACCCAGCTAAGTGCTGGAAACATCAAGTTGTATGGTCTTTCTTTTACTGTCACCTTGTGGGCCATTATTTACCTGGTGCAAAGTGGAACATATTCAACTAGAGGGGTGTGGGAGACCCTCTCCAAGCTGCATTTGAACAGTTAGAGCAATACTGTGGGATTTGTGCACTGAAATCTTATTGAACAGATAAAGCATTTGCCAAGGATATTCAATTCTGACTCCTGATTAAGAGACAAGACTCCTTTTTCTGCTCGTGTTTGGTGTGGAAAACCTATTTCATTACATGTCTTCAAAAATGTCTGCTTGAATAGGTCCTGCAGGTGAGGCAAGTGGGGTGGAAAATGAAACGAGTGATCTTTGTCAGGTCTGAGGCTGTGACGAAGCCCAGTCTCAGCAGAGTTAGTGCTCAGGCTCTGGATTTCTATATGTGGCAAGAAGCTGCTGAGCTTGCCATGCAAGGCTGTGCATCTGCATCCCATCTGCATGGTCATGCAAGTATGAATTCCTTCAGCAAAGAAATTGATTTACAGTGTCCCCTTTTTTTTAAATCCAGTAATCATCAGATTTTAAATCCTTTCAATGGATCTAACTCAATTTGCATGTTGAAAATAAAGCATAGTTGTGTTTTTGCATGCTTGTAACTTGTCACCTCACTGAACTGCAGTAAGAGGTTTTCTGTGGTTCCTGGAAGCTTCTTGTCCTGCTGTTGCTGTGCAGAAGGGCTATGCAAATTCCCTAGAGCCAAAGCAAAGCAGCTACTCTTCTCAGTGAGTGCCAGGATTGTGCCTGCTGCATTGTGTGCAGTCCAGAACAGCAAACATCTATCACGCTGAACTCCCAGGGCTCAGCTGTGCCTTAAAGACATGGTTTAGCTTTTAACAGAGCTGATCAGCACACAGTGTTCTGACTGTCATTCCTAAAGAACAAAATGACAGATGGGCTTATGAAACGTTTGTCTGGAAGTAGAGAATGAGAAGAGCAAGTTGGTTACTAATTACCTTCCCACCACTGAAAAAAGAAATGTCCCCGTGCTTGACACAATTCGCATGGACGTGTCAAAATTAATGAACTTTTTCACCCTCAGCTGTCCCAGAGTGAGCTTCACACCACTGTGTCCCATGTGGCCCTGAGATGTGAATGCAGCCATTGGCATTCATCAGGGCAGCACAGACACAACGTGAGAGTTCAAGAGTTTTAAAATGCATCTCTGTCATCAGGATGCTTTGCAATAGGAGAGCTGCTAAGTAACAGCCGTGGGTCATATCAGTGCATCGTTACCATTGATCCTTTTCATTAGACTTTTTTTCTTTAAGGTCTTTGCATCTGATTATCAATAAAATAATTTTTCTTTCAGATCTGTTATTCAGATTACTGTTTCTGAATTGGTACGACTGCTCTTATGTAGAAAGAATATTCCTGATAGTCTCTGAAGTAATACATAAAACTGCAATTCCATTTAATTATTGTTGGTTTTATTTGTTATTTAAGTTTTGGGGTGAGTTTAGACACATGAGAAATCCTGTCCAGCTGTGCGAGAAAACACAGTAATCTTAGGACACAAGGTACTCCTGGAGGTGAGCTAAGCGTCAGGATTGTGTCCCTAATGGCTGTATGTAACAGACAAATTATCTTGATTTTGAATTTTACTTAAAATTGGTTACAATTAAGTGCTGATAAGATCCTTTGTATGAACAGTCTTTATGAGTTACTACCCATTACGTACTTCCTTCAATTATTTTTTAAATACTGCCTTAACACTTATGTCCCATGACAGGTCTATTATTCTAACAATTCAATGAGTAGATACATTAAAAACTGCAAAATAAATTATCACTTTAATCCTATACCTAAAAAGGATTTGGTTTGGAAATGTTTTCAAATTCGATCAATGAGCTTTATCAACTCAGACTCCAGAATTCTTCACTAGTTCTTGTCATACTGAAAGATTATTATAGAGGTGGGGTAGGGGGAAATGCTAAAAGTGGTGCATTGCTTGACTAGGCATGAAAATAGGAATCATTTGCAGGGCTGCATTTGAAAAATAAAATTGGAACAATGAAGTATAGCTATCTGGCAATGGAAACAGAGGCTGACCTCTTAAGGAGTCTAGCTGCTGATAATATTTAGATAAGTGGTCTAGGCCATTTTCCTCTATTTGAAAGCTGATACAAAACCAATTTAAGGGATGCAGTCAGTATATTGGGTATTCTATTTGTTTAATTTTTGAGACTGCCTTGACAGCAGTAAGGTGGCTGATCCTTAATGACAGCAATTTGTTTTCCCTTTGTAGAATTATGGTGGGTCTTTATTGTCAATCTAATCAGTAGCAGGGGTTTAGATCTTCGTGTGGGACTAATTCAGAGTGTTTAATCTGAAGGAGGTAATTTCAGAGAGCTGATGAGCACTTAAGTGCTCACATTCTATCAGAGTTTAAAAAAATCTGTTGTTGTAATCTGAGCCTTTTTAGTTTTGAAAACAACCCCCTTCAAAACAGATTTCTCCATCTACTTTTGTTACTTTTGGCCTTTTTCGTTTATCTTTTGGCTGATCTGTTTTTCTTCTTCTCTAGCTTCTCGGTTGCCTCCCAATATCCAAAGCACAAACTATCATTGCTGTGACAAAGGGTGGGATTCACGTTCACCACAGCACTCAGATATTTTCCTCATGGCTCTCCGTGTGAAGTCGATCTTCCCTCTTTCTTTCTTGAGAGCTGTGTACTCGTAGGCCTTCAGCTTGCTGTAATAGTCTGAGAATTTGTTGTAGAGGATGGAGATGGGCATGCCATTCAGGATTATTCCAAAAGCAATGCAGAGGAAAGCAAACAGGCGACCAAGGTGAGTTTCTGGACACATATCCCCATATCCCACTGTAGAGATACTGACCTACAGGCAAACCAACATAGAGCTTATTAGCTGAGAAGAAATACACAGACAGACATGTTCACTGATCAGGGACAATGTTAAAGTTAGCTCTTTTGTACTTTGCACTGTAAGTCTGAAATACTCTGTGCTGCTTTTTTTTTGTGTGTGTGTGTGTACCATCTATCTTATGCAAAATATCCCTAATTAAAAAAAAAAAATTAAAATCCCTCTCATGAAGTAAATAAAGACAGTGGTTTGACACCATTCAGGAAGATTTTTAGATTTTTGCCCTGCAGAGGGAATTCCCAGACAATTTCCACACCAGCCTGTCCAGAAAGTGAGTTTGCTTGGCTGTAGGGAGAGGAGAGATCTGGCTCACTGACCATGCAAATCCACTGATAGCTGCAACCCTGTTCCCTCATCATGTCACTTGGAACAGATGTCCTGTTTCTAAATCCAGTGTGCTGATAAAACCCTGTATTTGGGACTTGTTCTGTGGATTGTATTTTGAGTTTTACCTTTGTTTGTCATATATATTTAAGGAACTAATGAAAAACACATGAAAACTTTCAGCTAACTATGAAATAAATTTTCATAATGTTTGCATTATGGGAAGAAGTGATCCAGGACTTTAAAGTTTCTAGATAAAAAACCTTTAATGATTACATACCTACAAGGAATTGTAGCCTAGAAGGTTTTGCCTGCAGGGTACAGTTGCAACATATATAGTTATAGTGCTAAATAAGTATCCAGGTGGGTAATTGTTGCTGAATTCCCTTTTGAAGAAGGATGTGGGTTGTTTAAAATGTTTCAGCTTTGGTTGTTGGATTTATTTTGGGGTTTTTTGTGAGAGTGATGGTGTTTAACATATTTGTTTTATATGAATCTGTACACTTCACCATCTCATTGTGTACATAGCTTCACATATTTCTTCTCAGCCAATATAATTTTCTCTTGCTAGCCTATGGATACAAGTTACAGATCCAGTGCTACACCAAGTACTGTAATACTGTCATTGTAAAATTCAGATCAAAAATTAAAGGATGTTTGATTATGGAGATGCTACATATGAAGGGTGTATTCCCAAATAGTCAACATAAGATAACTCCTAATTTATATGGTTCCACTGCACACATCTTGATATTTTATAATTTTTACACTTAGTAAATATAACTTACTTTTCTCTGGCAGGTAAAATTTGCAGGTTTCTGTCACCTTTCACTATCTAGTCTGGGCAAGGGATCTTTTTCAGCCAGTGAATTTTATTTAGTTTTTTTTCACAGTGTCTCAACACTGTGTGTATCTGCTAAACAGTAACCTAAAACTCTGACGGAAATAAGCCACAGACAGTAGGACTTTCACTGTAATGCCCTTGTGGCTTAAGCACCAAAATAAGTCTTCAGAAGGTCACTGTGTGCAGTTTGCCATCCTCTAACATGCTAAATAGAATGATATTTCAAATGAAGAAAGCATTAGGGTACATGAGACAGCACTGGGTGAGCACATTTTTAGGATGCACCTGGTGCTTCCTGTGGAATAAAAAGGATTAGTGATTTGGTTTAATGGAAATTAAGTCACTGGATTTGAATGATAATACAGGATAAATATCTCCAAAAATAAATACTGAGATGAAGGCAAGATGTTTATCTCTACCAGCCAGGACAAAAACGTTATCCTGTGATAAGGTACTGTACCAGTGGCATAGTCTTACACACTGCCTGTAACAGTTTAGGAGGGATACTTCTCCTGCATGTGTGAGATGGTGAATGCTGTTGGATTTTTATAAAATTTGAATGATCTAGATATTTTAAGTTACAGTCTTAAAGAACAAATAGGCTTTAAAAAGTGTTTTATGCTACGGAATTGCAATGTGCATGATACAGCTCCCATTTTGAAGACATTTGCTCAGCTAAATAGGCCTTTTTCACCTATTCATATAAGTTTCTTAGGAATATCTAAATGATTATGGTGTCACCAGTTTGCAAAAATGAGCCCTAAAGATGTTGCATATAACCTGCATGTTCAGAAAACAAAATATTTTTGCAATGTATGAATCACCAATGTTTTCATAGCCTGTGTATATCACTAACAGATGATTGTGAAGGTCACATTACAGGACTCTTTCCTTTTTTCACTGATTTTTCCATCCTTCCATGGCCAAGCTTAAAGGATATGCAGCACAGTTACATAAATGCATATGCATATATAAATATGGGCATCTATGTTTCTCTGTAAGGCTTTTTTTCTGCCATATGCCGAATCACTGAAAATGTGTGGTAAACCACCACACTTCCTTGGCCATGGCTGAACCAGAAGTGCAGACCATGGGCTCCGGGGTGGCTGACCAGGAGAAGTGACCTTGGATGGGTTGGGATGACTGTCCGGTGGACCACATATGCAGCTCGGTGCATCCAGTGTCTGTGCTGATCAACCAGCATGAGATGTTCTAACTCCTATCCAGTCTATTTACATGGGCTTCTTTCTCCAGAAGTGACTGCGACAGAGCCAGACCCATAGCCTGGCCCAGGGGTCAGAAGTGCTCCTGGGGCCCCATATAAAAATGGACTGTGGAGGCCAGCATCAGCTGCTGCAAAACAAAATGTATGTGACAATAGTCTAGGACATGCCTTAGTGTTATGGACGGCCAAGATATGGGTCCTGTGCCTTCCTTTGGCATCTACAATGTCTAGCTACATCTAGGATGTTATAAATACACACATCTTCTGCAGCACAACAGAACACAATCTCTTGTGTAAAACAACTGTTGGTCCTAATGGATTTTTAACAGCCAGAGTTCTGGGACAGCTTTCACTTCTAAAGTTTAAGTCATCTGACTATAATTAATAAACTCTATCTTACGATCTTGCAGTTGTATGATGGGTCACAGAAGATCTACAAATAGAATAAGAATGAAAACTCTGTGTCCATCTGTAACTAGATAGCCTAGTGCATGCTTTTCCCTATTGTTTTGGCAACACTGACAATGGCATTAAATGGGGAAATGCTTTTCTTTCCTGTCTCTTTGCCCACTTCTTCTTTAAAAGTGAAAATACTTTCTACGTTTGCAGATATGGGAATTTCAACACTGCCTGCCTGATTAAGCCTTGATTTAAGCTTACAGAGAGGTGAATGAATGCATGTGTGCATGTGTGTGTGTGTGCTTATGTCCTGTAAGCTCAGAATTCAGAGCAGATGTTCACTGATCTGAGCCTGTTGTTTTCAAGACTGTGAGCAACTCCAGCAAGGAAGGGGAGGGGAAGGGAGGGTCTCTGGCTACACAGCGAGGTAAGATGTGTTTACTTACGGCAGCCCACCACCAAGCATGAGGAATGCTGGTGAAGTTGGTACTGGAGACATCGTGCTCCACTGTGTAGACCATGGCAGAGAAGGCAAAGATGCCCATAGCAATGAAGAGTAAAAGGCAGCCCACCTGCTGGTAGCACTGGCGCAAGGTAAAGCCAAAGGCACGCAGCCCTGTGGAGTGGCGGGCCAGCTTGAGGATGCGGAAGATGCGCATGAGGCGCATGATGCGAAGCACTTGTCCTACCTTGCTCACCCGTCCCACCTTCTCGATATCATGCTCATGTTGGGAGCCCCGGCCCCGGGGCTGGTCATCGTCAGTAAAGCATTCAAGCAGCAGCTGCAAATAGAGGGGCAGGATGGCAATGAGGTCTACTGCGTTGAGGGCACTGCTGGCAAAGCGGCGCAGGTCTGGGGTAGAGACCAAGCGCAGCAGGTACTCCAGCGTGAAGAACGCAATGCACAAGGTCTCAACGTGCTCCAAGACAGGCCGGCTATCCCCACTCTTCCAGTCTACCTGCTGCATCTCCTCTACTGTGTTGAGTGCCAGGGCCACCACGGAGATGAGCACGAAGAAGCTGGAGGCCACTGCCATCACTTTGGCTGTGACAGAGGAGAAGGGCTTCTCCATGAGGTTCCAGAGGCGCCAGCGCTGGGGCCCATAGTAGCGCATATGGTGGAAGAGCTGCTCATTCTCCTCAGCCTCTGCCTGGGAGCGCAGCTCCCGCTGGACCTTCAGCTGCTCACTCAGCTCGTCCCGGCGCTCCTCGAAGCAGATGCGGCAGCAGCGGGGTGTGTATTTGAGACGAACGCCCCAGTAGCTCAGCTCCTCCAGGAAGCTACGGGGGCACAGCTCGTCCCGCACCCGCAGCACCCCTGAGGCATAGAAATTGTACACCAGCTGGAAGACGGCCGGGTCCCGGTCAAAGAAATACTCATCGACCTGGGCAGCATAGTCATCGCACAGGCCGAGCTGGCAACGACGGTCGGTGGAGGTAGCCAGGCGGCCCAGCCGGGTCTTGGGATAGATGGCCACTGCCTGGTAGGTGAGGCGGTAACTTTGGCCACCAACATTGATGTTCAGCATGGATGGAGCAGATGCTGTGGCCGGGGCTCTAGAGGAAAGAGCAGGGGAACAAGGAATAAATGATGAGGCCTTGCTTTCTCCCTTAAATGCATCTTCACGTGGCCATTTTCTTTGTTCTTTCTCTTCGTCTTCCTCATCTTCATCATCCACGTAATAGTTGTAATTCCCCTCAGGTCCAAGTCGCAGTAGGGGCTGGGTGTTCAAGGGAGTGGTGGCAGAGGAACCACGCTGGCCGTCTACATGAATGACTTCCTTATCCTTCCCCTCGCTGGGCTGCGGGAGGATGTTTGGTGCTTCCATCTCTCTGCCTTTATGTTTTAGGAAACGAAACCCTTGCTGCCTGTTAAACTGCAACATAATATTATTCCTTACTCTTCTCCCTCTTTGCATTCACCTGATCAAACAGTTAATGCCATTCCTTTTCAATGCTGCAAAAGCTGACAACCTGGTTTTCTTCTCTCTTTATCTCAGTAGTATCATGCACAGCAGTGGTTCTGCATATTTCTCCCTGCCAGCCACCACTCCAGTTGTTGTGAAAGCTCTGTGTGGGATATAGACACATGAAGACTGCTGTTGACCGTTTTAATCTTGCTGACAGCAAAGATCTGAGTGCTTAGAGGAAGGGATTTAAGGGCTATTATCCTGTTCAAACCTCGTTTCCCTTAGGCTGTGACGTGAATGATTATGGATCCATAAACCTATGAAAAATCAGTAGGGGGGGAAAAAACCCTGAAGTTCTATTGCTAATAAAATACACATATTTTCCTATTTCAAGTACATATGGATTAAAAATAATCTCAAATAAAAATGTATGAGGGGCGTAGAGAGAGAACATTACAGATTTCTTTCATCCTCATGAGCATAGCATGGCTTGGTTTTCTTTAAAGAAAATAATGAATAATTGATATGCAGATAAAGGGTAGGAACTCACTGGAGTGGCTCTTAAAATATTTTCAAAAGGTGAGCAAAGAAAAGTAATTTCATTTTATTCCCAGTTAGAATACCTCCATTTGGTTAAGAGCTGAGAAATGTTGCAGTCTGTGCCTGAAGCTTTGGATGTGCTCTGGGAGTGCAGGTCTAATGCTCTGCTGGGCTCAGTGGAAGCGAAGGGCAGGGGTGTGGAGGGGTTTCCAGCTTTAAACTCTTCATGAGCTGCTGAGAAACAGCATAAAGCCACTCTTGTTTCTCTTGCAGACCGTGTTAGAGTAGTATAAAGCTGCAGTGGGTGACTAGAAGGACAGGAGAGATGCTTTCCCTCTGTCTGAATGGAGGTTCCATCTTCAGCTCTGGTTGAGCCGGCACCAGCAATCCCTGTAACAATGAGCATCCCAAAACCAGGTTACTTCCCCTTGTCACTGGGAGCACTTCAGCTAAGTTGGAGGTCCTGTAAGGCAGGGGATACACACAAAAAAATATTGATTCCTTGTGCATGCTCTTAGCATCTGACTTACAGCTTCAAAGCAGCAGCTCCTTATTCCACCTGCATCCAGGCTGGTGCAGGAAGGGACAAGGCACTGGAAAACTACTAGCTTTGGCAACACCCTCGTGGGTCTGGAAGGCCTTCCATTTGCAATCCTGTAGCCTGCTTTCCACTCCCTACCCTTTCATGTAAGCTGCTGGGTATCCCAGAGCCCCTGCAGCAGTGTTTTCACTTAGCTGTCCTCAAGCTCCTGTTCTTCTGCATTGGTCTCATGTTCTTGCACCTATAGACCCCAATACTGTCATTTTGGTGGTGTCCCATGTGAAGTAATTGCTGTTGCTATGAGAATGTCTCCTTCTTTTTTCCTGTTTCCCTACCTCCAGTTGTAGCTTTCATATTTATATTTCTAGTTCTAGACAAAAGTTCTTGACAAAATGGAAGATGCCACAGCTGAGCATTTTCCGATACTTTTGTTCTCAGGCTGTATTGTAGTGAGTGGATCACACTGAACTGTTCAAGGTTTCTTTGAGTCACACTGTTTAAGGCCTGAATTATTTGTAATTCATATTTAGCTCTGCTTGAAAGTGAATTTGTCTCCACTGCCCATTCTCTTTCTTGATGCAAAAGAGGCAAGGACCCTATTAATAGGGATTGTCAGTACCTCTTTGAAGATACCAACCTGCTTTGCAGTTTGCTTTGAGCATTAAACCATATCATGGTGAGTCCTTTGTATAGCAACCTTAATGCAAATTCATGTCCAGTTTCAAGGCTCTTTCTTTCTCCTAAGCAAACTAATTCAGACATAAGAAAAAAGGGTAGTTCACAAGGCCATCATTTTAGTACCAAAAATTCTTGAATATTTCTTAATCAAGATCCAGGGTAGACTATAACCATATTCCTCGTGCCAGCCTGTGCTGTAGCATTTAACTTTGCTTTTTGTCAGGCTCCCTGGTCTCACTTCTGAGAAGTATCCAGTAAGGCTTATTGCTCACTATTGAGGATCATTTCTTACACCACACTGCAGTAGCAGGAGCTTCTACAGGGTGAACTTCATGACTGTCAGGCACCAGCTCCTCATGCACATGGACTCAGATCTTGGACATCATTACTAAGCAAAGCAGGGAAGATCACTAGCTTCTGTCTGCTCAGACTAATCTCTTTGACCTAAATATTCTTGGGAACAGAGCTCTGGGGCACCTGCTGCACTCTGCTCAAACTTGTCTCTAACTGACAAAATAGCTAAAATAAAATTGCTTCATGTATGTTCTTTATTTTGGGGGGGAGTTGGTTCTGAGCCGCTAGATCCTCAGTCTAGATGGATAAGAAAATGAAGTGACTGGAAAGGACCCGCTTTTTTCCCTTATCTACCTTATTCAGTGTGCTGCTTTTCTTCATAAACGTCCTTAGTAAGAATTGCACAACATCCTGTATGGGGAAGAGCAGACTATGGGCTGCTTAAAGAGCTAGTAAGTAAAGTCTCTTGGGAATCTTTCTCTTTTTTTGAAGTTATTTGAGTCCAGATATGCTTGTCTCTTTTCAAGAGCTGTCTTTTAAGAGTGCAGGAGTACCCAAATGCAAAGTGTTGAAAGCCAAGTCAATGGGGCAGAAGGTTGGCTGGCTGAACAGTGAACTTAGATGGAGAAGGAAAGTGTATGAATACTGGAAGCAAGGTGACATGGGAGGTTGACAGAGATGCTGCTCATCTCTGTGGAGAGAAAATTTGTGTGACCAAAACTCAGACAGAATTCAAGCTGTCCAGGACAAGCTACGAAGGAAAGCGAAAAGAGCTTTTTCAGTTTTTACATGTTAATAGCAAAAAAATGATCAGAGATAACATTGGACCATTGCTTGATGAGGTTCAAATAGGATTGCAGACATGGCAGAGAATGATGTCACCTCCACCTCTGTCTTCAACACCAATGATGGGCTGGGATCCTTGGAGCCCAGTGTTGGAAGACTGCCACTTGGGGAATGATAGATTCCAAGGCAATCCTGAAATTGTTTGAGATTTGCTGTTTCAGTTGGATGCACACAGGTGTATGGGGCCAGATAGGTTTCTTTACATGAAAGAACTGGCTGATGTACTTGGCAGGCCCTCTCTCCATTATATTTCATTTGTCTTGTGAGTCTGGAGATGTCCCAGTCAGCTGGAACCTGGCAAAATTTGTCCCAATTTTCAAGAAAGATAAGAAGAAAACTCTGGAAATTATAGGCCTGTCATTTTCACTGCAGCATCTGGTAAAATTATAGAGAAGGTTTTTCTGGGAGCTACTGAAAAACATTTAAGAGACAATGCAGTCATTGGTCACAGCCAGCAGGGGTTCAAAAGGCAAAAGTCCTGTTTGACCAATTTAATTTTCTTTTATGTTGAAGTAACCCATCTAGGTGACCAAAGGAAGCCAGTAGATGTAGATTGTTTTTTGTTTTAGCAGGGCTTTTGGTACTGTCTGCCACACTACCCTGCTGGATAAACTGCCTGGCACACAGCTAGTTGAGTCCATAATATGTTGTGTGAGCAACTGGCTGATGGGTCGGGCTCAAAGGGTTTTGGTAAATGGTGTTACATCAGGCTGGCAGCCAGGGACCAGAGGTTCCTCAGGGCTCCATTTTAGGGCCTGTGCTCTATAGTGTTTTTATAAATGATCCGGATCAAACACACATTAAAAAAGTGTGGTGATTATACTACACTAGGAAAAGTTGTGGACTCCCTTCAGGGTAGAGAGGCTCTGTAGAGAGATGTGGGTAGATTAGAGATTAGGGCAACTACCAACCATTAGAAATTAAACAAGATCAGTTGCAGGATTCTCCACCTGGGGTGGGGTAATCCTGGATGTACATGCAGACTGGAGGACGAGAGGCTTGGGGAAAGAGATCTGGGGGTTTGGGTCGGCGGCAAGTTGAACATGAGTCAGCAGTGCCCTGGCAGCCAGGAAGGCAAACCCTGTCCTGGGGCACATCAGGCACAGCATCACCAGCCGGGCAAGGGAGGGGATTGTCCTGCTCTGCTCTCCACTGAGGGGGCCTCAACTCAAGTTCTGGGGGCAGTTTTGGGTGCCACAATATAAGGAAATTGAATTATTAGGGTGTCCAGAGGAGTGTGACCAAGATGGTGAAAGTCCTCAATGTCAAGACTGAGGCCCCTTGGTTTCCTCAGCTTGGAGAAGAGAAGGCTGAGGTGACCTCAGGGCAACCTACAACTTCCTCAAGGTGGGCAGCGGAGTGAGAGGTGCTGATCTCCTCTCTCTGGTGGCTGGTGATAGGACATGGGGAAATGNAGGGGGCCTCAACTCAAGTTCTGGGGGCAGTTTTGGGTGCCACAATATAAGGAAATTGAATTATTAGGGTGTCCAGAGGAGTGTGACCAAGATGGTGAAAGTCCTCAATGTCAAGACTGAGGCCCCTTGGTTTCCTCAGCTTGGAGAAGAGAAGGCTGAGGTGACCTCAGGGCAACCTACAACTTCCTCAAGGTGGGCAGCGGAGTGAGAGGTGCTGATCTCCTCTCTCTGGTGGCTGGTGATAGGACATGGGGAAATGGAATGAAGCTGCATCAGGGGAAGTTCAGACTGGACATTAGGAAAAGGTTCTTTGTGGAGATAGTGGTCAATGATTGAATCATGCTCCCCAGGGAAGAGGTCACAGCACCAAGACTGCCAGAATTCAAGGGCTGTCTGGACAACACTCTTAGTCATGTAGTTCATTTTCATGTAGTCCTGTGAGGAACAGGGATTTGGATTTAGTGATCCTTATGAATCCCTTCCAACTTGAGATATTGTATGATTCTATGATTCTATGGATAGAAGAAGAAATGTGAAAACTTAGCAGTCAGTAACATTGGAGAATGCTGTCCAATCGACCAGACCGTGCTCTGGGTACCAGCTTCCTGAGAACAGGATTTTCACAAGAGAAAGCTATAATTAAAATGGAAGACAGTCATGAGCAGATGAGTCTTTGTAAACCTTCATTTTCAGGAGTGCTGACTTTTCCAGGATAGGGGACTGCATAGTTGTAATGCTCCTTCACTGAGCAAATCAGGTTCAAAATTGAGTATATGTGCTTTGTCTTGGTTTAAAAACAAGACAATTTTTAAAATTAAAATTACTTTAAAGAATTTATATGATCCTGTAATGCCTCAGTGAATTAGTTCCTACCTCATGAGGAACTTTTCATAGATTAGTCGTTTTTTAAGGTCAGGAAAGGCCTGTAAGATCATTTTTTCTGACTTACTTGAACAATAGCCCCAGAACTTCACTCAGTAGTTTTGCCATTCTGCATGTTTCAAAGGATCCAGCCAGGCTCTTTCCTTAACATCGAGTGACTTCTGAAGCTAAGCTGACCATGTGGAAAATACGGCTAATGGTGATTATTAACAATGTAATAATTAATTATGTCCTGTTTATCATTTTAGGGCACTCAAGAAGCATAATAGGGCTGAAAGTAGACTGACTGACTGCAGTGTCTGCTAAAACTGTAAGGAGTGACTCAGCAAGTAAGAGAATTAAGATTCTGTTCTGTCTGCCTCTCCACATACTAGTACTTTGTAATGAGTGATTGTCAAAAAAAATGAAAACAGAATGATTTTTTTTTCAAATCCTGAGCTAGAGCTTTTTCAAAATACCAGATCAGCAGAGAGCTGAAGCAACATTCACTCTATGCTTTGTCTCTGCTCAGTTCAATTAGTTAGATTCAAATGCAAACAGGTGAGCAAGAGGATCCTTTCTGGTCTGTAATTTCAGGTGTCTTTGCACCCTACCACCCTGGCAGGCTTTCTCAGCCATCAGAATGCCATGCCGTTGCTGAACAAGTGCTTGCCTGCTCATTGCTTACTCTATTTCTACTTGGTTGGTTTTCTTTTTCCCCCAGTTGCCAACCCTGCTGCCGCAGCCACACAGACGATGCTTAGAAAAGACGAGTAAGTGGGAAGAGAGGGTAATTGAGGGGTGGGATAATCAGCATCACCTAGTTTACCTCTTCCTGCTTCCAGGGAAGAGCTCATGTGCCTGTGCAATCCCCTTCCTTCACGCATCAGTGTTGCCTTCATCTGGAACGGAAAAGAACACAGAGTGCCAGCTACAGACATAGACGTGAGGCAGAGGGACAGACTGAGGTTGTTGTCTTGCCACCTGAGTATTTAGGCTGTGTCATCTAGGGCAGAGGTGCTGATGTGCATCCAAGGGCTGTACCAGTTGACTGCAGCAGCGTATCAGAGACCCAGAATCCAGAGACCTGGGATGAGTGACATGTGCTCCCACTGCTGTTGTGTGTCAATGTGTCCTTGTTGGTATCTATTTCCATCCCTGCCACTCTATGCTACCACTTTCCTCTCCCAATGAACTTCTGCTTATTGTTGTAAATTACAGGTTTTTTAAACAGATAAACCCACAGTGTTTAGGCGTTTCAGCAAGTCAATGCATTACAGCAGCAAACACACATGAAAATGTGACACACACAAAAACAACAGTACCGTATTCCTCCAGCTTAGTGAGTTCATAACCCTTTTTTTTTTTTTATGGACAAAGTGATTTACCTGAAGAACAAAGTGATTTAACCTGGAAACAAGCAGGAGAAGAATAAAACAGTATTTTCTGTTTTCCACTTTCCACTGAGCTTTGCTTACTGTATGTGGTGGCTCATTCACAAACATTAGCAGCTCTTCAGACACAGGCAACTGGTGCCAGCCCTGCAGAGAACACAAACAAACAGGAAAAGCACACAACAGCAGCAGCAAGATCAAATTTTACTGAATGGGTGGGAATGAATATCCACTATATGTAGAGAAATGGGAAATAAGCTGGAAGCAGAGACCAAGTCATGACAGTAACACATTGCTACAAGTATGGGAGGAATGACTTGTGCAATCAACAGGCTCAATGTTTTCTGAGCATTACAGATTTATGGGAATAAACACTTCTCTTGCTGACAGAGTCGCCAGTTTTGCTTTGAGAATCTTTTTCATACCACTGAAAGGGAGGAAGTATTGATACGTTTATGCAGTGTTTCCACTTCCTCTCTCTTCCAGGAATTTACACTTCTGGGCGTTTTTGTTTATTTTGCTGTTTCTTTATGTATGATAGAGGCACTTTTGACTGGCAGCATGTAGTAATACAGTGCTTTTTTTTTTTTTAATGTGAGAGGACCTTGCAAAACAATAATGCCACTATACCTATAAAAAACCATCTAAAAATCAACAGCAATAAAGTCACAAAATGGAAGCCACAGATGAAGGTGTGTTCTGAGGAACAGCAGTCCCTCAAGCCCACACAGCCCTTTCTGACACACTAAGCAGCATGACATGCATTCCCTTTTCAGATTTCAGGATCACTGGCGGGCTGGACATCAATCTGTCCCACGAATTGCAAAGAGCCTACTGAGTTTGTAAACAGTATCATTCTGGCGCTGTTCCAGTCACCACTTCCTCCTTTTTACCCTGTTCACATCCCACCCCTAGCAAGAACCAGCCACCAGGAACATAAATCTCAATGTGATGTAGTTTATGGTGATCCAAAAATCAGGATCTTGAAAAACAACAAGCAAACAAAAAACGCCAACCAACCAACCAACCAACCAGCCAACCAACTCCCCTCTGCCCCACCCCACCTTGCCTGGAAAAAAAAAAGACAAGAAAAAAAGAGGTGCAAAATAAAGAGGTACATTTAACTTTGGATTCCTTTTGGTGGCATAACAGTGAGCTGTGTTGGACTCAGTTACAGAACAATATGATAGATACATGTGTCATGGCCTCTGGATAGAATCTTGCTTTGATTTATGCATTCTGTCACACACTGTGCTGAAAACTGCTGGTTCTTTACTTCGACTTTACTGCAACCAACTATCAACAGGGGAAAAACCGGACTCATTCATGCCCTTTGCTTGTGACAGGATCACACAGACTTAGAAAGGACTTAATGCAAGGCATATGTCCAGGAATAGTCTTTTCCAATTTCTGCCCCCTAACAAACATGTCCATTGTAATAACTTTTTCCATAGTTCCTTCTTGTTTCCTTGGGTGTAACTGCCCCTCCTGAGCCTTCCTTATACCAGCACTACCGGTGATAGTAAAAAGCTTACTTTTCTCCTGAACATTCTCCTGCTGCTTCACAGCTGAATTACCCTCGTGTGCAGGTCTAATGCTATGCCACACCCCAAATCTGAACGAACAGCTTGGCATCTGCCAGATCCTCCACCTCAATGTACTCAGAGACATAGCCAGCTTCCTGCCAGCATTACCTTTGAAGAGGGGAAAACAGGTGCCACATTGCCTGAAATGAATTTTCTGATCCCATAATTTTAAGTCCATAATCCATAGTGGGTTTTTTAAGGCTGTGCTGTTGTGAAATTTTGTTTGCTTTACACATATGCATGTCACACCTCTCCTTCTCTCTCTCCCTCTCCCTCTCTCTCTCCTTCTCCCTCTCCCTCTCCCTGTCAGTTTGGGATTGAAGCTGAATGGCCTCTGCTTTTCTGACATTTATTTCTTGCTTCCTTCTCTGCCCATTGTATCTGTGCTGTACTGCCTTGGTCCCATGCGTCTGCCTGATCTACAGCAGCATCTCTTCCTATAAAATCAGTGACACAAGCATTCCTCTGAGTCAGTTGTTTATATTCCTCATGAAGACTTCTCTATCCACAGCACGCTTGAGGGCTCATCTCTCAGCTTCATTATGAGAGCTTAATATGCTCTATCGTGATGAAGTTCAAAGAATACAAAGTGTATGCGTTTAGCATACCAATTGAAACGCTGCAAAATTATTAGAGCTTCCTTACACACAAGAAAGGTTGGCTAAAAATAAACAAGCTGCTCCTTGAACTTTTCAGAGGAAATTAGATAACTTTGTGCAGTGGAAGAAAAGATTTCAGTCATTACCGAGATGCTTAATTCAGAGACAATTGTGATTTTAAATTCTGAAGGATATTTTCCAAACACTAACACAGATTTATAATAAAGCTCTCTATCTATAAAGCTGCATACCAAAGAACAAACCAGTTCAGGGGCAAAAAAAGCTTTTGCAAGCCTGGATTTTAGCCAGTTTTTGTGTATGGATGTTTGCATACACACATATTTTACGCATATGTATGAAAATCTGTCAGCAAGATTGCTATCCTTATCCTAACCATGCGCCATTTGCAAACCACTTTAATGCAGTGAGCATTTTAGGCATATCATGAATATATAGCTTAGTGATTTGGACAGGTTATCTTTTATTTTCCTGGTCTGGCCATATACTGCACTGCACTGGCTTGATTTATGGGCTAAACTTTTCTAGAGAAGAAGAATTCAATTCTCAACTCTGTACTTCTCTGCTCAGTGCAATGCAATACCCAAAATTTTTTCTTTGTCATTCTCAGAAATTGTCATTGTTTGTACAGTGAACTAGACAGAGAAAAGATCTTTTGCTGATATTGCCTCTGAAGAAATAATGAATATAGCTTTGAAAATATTCCTTTAATTTTGACTTCTGGTAAAAAACGAGTTCATTCCTTACCCTACCTTCAAAGGCTGGCAGGAGAAAGAAATATGTAGAGCTGCAAAACTGCTGAAGGTTTTCAAATGTGATGGAGTAACAAGTGCCTGTTTAAACTAATCACTACCTTTGTCAAATAATACTTAAAAAATCATCCTGAAAATTAGTTCTTTTAGAAAATACACTGTGCTCTGCTGTTTTTAAAAAAGGTCACAAATCCCTATTTTTTAATTATGATGTTAATTTTGCTGTTATGACAGGTTAGTTGTGAGATGCTTTATGTTAAACTGGAGTTGCAGTGTCATCTAAGATCTCTGTACACAAGATGGTCTCTTGAGATTTGCTTGGAAAACGGTATTTAGAAAATATTCTGTAGAAACATGACGTCATTGCTATTGTGAATAACCATTGCAGAAATAAAGGACCTAGATAGCTTAGAAAACAATATCAGCAGACTTGCAGTTTATCTCTCTAAGTAGCCTTAGAAGAGTAAAAGATACTAATGAAAGGTGATTCACAGTAACATTAATTTGATCATGAGTGACTTCAGGAAATCAAAAGAAAAAGTCAGGCATAGGTGAGCTTTTCCCTGATGCAAGTGCAAATGAGTGGCTAAGTGGTGAAACATGGTTGCCTGAATTATATGGGCTTCACTGCAGCTCAAACTGGGCTTGCTGAAGCTAATATTCAAAATGTAAGAGCATCCTGGTGTGAGGNGAAGGGAAACATTTCCTAGAATGAGTTGGCACTTGGTGACCTGAGGCAGCAAAAAGAGGAGTGAGAAATGCAGTTGGGGAAGTATACAGTTCATTCACAAATGAAGGAGATTTGGGAGAAACAACCCATACATAACTAACTGAAAATAGCTAATGTAGGTTCTTGGCAGTGTAGCAAACAGTGATTTGACTAAACTGTCAGCACCCCTGTTTGAAATCTATTTGAGGAGCTGGAAAGCACAGTAAAAGTGTAATTATGCTGCATGATAAATTTTTTTGTATGGGTTTTGGTGCTGCTTACAGGACCACAGGGATGGAGTTAATGGCCAGGAGGTCCCTTCCAGCATGATCCTTGGCTTATGATTAGTCAGTCACTTGTGATGGGTCAGGCACACATACTTGTGTGATATTTTCCTGCCTCAGTGACCATATGGTCCAATAGTCATTTTCCTGCCCTGTCACTCAGTGATTTCCTTAATATGTTCAAAACAGATTTCTTTCTCAGTAACTTGCTAAAATCCTCCACTAGGACAAGTGGATCCTGAAGGACAATTTTCTGTCACCATTCTGCTTCACTAACTGCATTAGGTTATGTCTTACTTCATTAACTGTCCTCCATCCAATGTTTTACTTTGTAACCAGCTTAATTCTCCACTGGCTCATCACTGCAGTTTTTACTTGTATCTTCACAGCAAAACTTGGCTCTGTGGGGTCAAGGGGTTCAATAATCTGTCAGACGTAATTTAGCTATGAGAAGTGTGGGATGCCATTGTAGAGGGAGGTAAGTGTGAAATGTTGGGAAGCACTGGCAGATCAGAAGGACCAGAGGAAGCAAGGAAAGAAGGAGACTTGATGTAAAACAACACATGCAGGTGTATTAATCTTTAAACATTTAATAGGAAGTCAGGCAGGGAAGGCGACAGGGACAGATCATACCAAATTGCTCTAAGACTCCAGAGGGTGATGAAGAGGGTGTTTAAGCGCAGCATTCTTTTCCTTGCACTTTCTGTTTTTCATTGAAAAAAAAATGATCCGTTTTGTGATAATTTACTACTCTACGGTGTAAAGGCAACAAGTTGCATTCAGGATTTTAGCTACTGCTGGGGACAGTGTAAACAAGCATACCACCACTAACACAAATACATCACCTGCAGTGGCCTCTTCAGTATCTTTGAAGTAGAGAACAAGTCTAGGAAGAAACACTGGATTGCTGTCTTTCCTGGTTGGAAACAGTAAGGAAGCTGACACCTGGTGACAAGAAGCTGCTTGGGCTCTGTACACCAGGGGTACAGTAGTGGAGGGCATCAGCACAGGAATGATAGTTTATGGTCAAGGGATACTGAGGTACTGAAGAACAAGGAAGATGATGAAGAAGTATCAAAATCCATCCTTGCTGAAGAAGCTCAGGAAATACAAAAAGCAATGTGGTTCATCCAAAATTAATTAAGACTGGAGTTTACAGCAAAAGGTGAAATAACTAATGCACATGTGGGAGAAGGCTTACAGTGAGAGTGAAATGGTTGTGATCCTGTGATAACCAGTAGTAGCCACAGCTCAACAGTTACCTCACCTTTTCTAGGACCATGGTGGGTTTTGTAGACCTTGAGGAGAAAGCCTAATTTTTAAAAGATGAGAGATGTTTAAAGAGAAAGTTGCTCTCTGAACTTTTTTCCTGCCTTTCTGAACCTTCACAGAAGTGTCTGACAGAGCTATTTTTATTGTTCTGGCTCTTCTTCCATGTCTCCCCATTGAGATGAGCCAACAAGTCCACACAGAGTCTGCTGGAGGCAAGACAGTGCATGGTAGTCATGAAGCATCACAGGGCAGCTCTGAACTTGCCACATATGCATAGGACTTCATGTAAAGTATTTTTCTTAGAATTAGATCACCATTTAGCACTGTTGGTTGAGGCACTGGCAGTTCAGATGTTCCCACAACTTTGCCTCTCTCCAGCCCTCTTGCTCCTGTCTGCTGCTGGTGGCTGCAGCCTGTTCTGAAGCCTGTGGTGCTCCATTGCAAACAGTGCCTTGCATACATTTTGGGGGAATATATGTTATCCCTTGGCTATCCCTGAGAATAGGAGGGGACCTGGCATACATTACAATGTCCTAGGTTGCTATTTTCTTTGCGCTCAGAATAATGCAGTTAGTTTTGTTTTGCCAGGAACTATGCTTTAAGGTAAATCTTGATCTTAAATTAACCCAGCAATGTATCTTTGGCTCATCGATTCCTTGCACTTTCTCGTTTTATTCTTTTTTTTCCTGGTTTTCTTTTTCTTCTCAAATGTGAGTAATTGCCTGCCCATCCTAGGCTGGCATAAGTCTGGAGGGACTAAACCATAATAAACACAGGAAAGACATTATAGCCAATTTGATAAGTGAAGCAGCACACGAGGAATACCATTTACTTGACTGCAGCCTTATTTATAAATTAAAGAAACATACACACGTAATAGATTTAACCACAGATGGCATAAATCAGTCCACCTGATTTAAGTGTCCAAGTTACCTGGCACTAAAGGGGGAGTTTGAGGCACTAGGGCCTGTGGCATGAACAGAGGAGAACCTGCTTCACAATATTGCCCCTCATAATCTCCCTCCAGTGACATGGGACTGCAACCTTCTTCTTCCCAGGGAGCAGGACCGTGGGATCACCAACCCACACCCTGCCTGGAATGCTGCTCTCAGGTTTCACTGGGGGGCTGTGGCCTAGCCTGGGTGCCTGTATCCCCAGGTATCCCTCGGGATGGGCAGGGATAGCTTGATCTCTAACTTGGTGCCAGGGGAGGACCACAGAATCATGAATGGTGGAATGAGCTAACTAATTTAGGTGCTCTGTTAGGTTGTAATGGAAACTAAGTGGGTTAAACTGGTCCTTCAGCCTCAGCTGAATCTCAAGTACATAGAGTCCATCCTTGATTTGATTCAGGCAAGCTAAATCTGCACCCCACATACTCAGCTGTCGTCGAAGAAGCAATTCTTCTGCAAGCTTGATCCTCTGTCTGAGGATATCAAGGTAAATCATTATGATATTGTGCATACCAGAAGGGAACGCTGCTTTAGCTGCAGTTCTAACAAGTTACAGTGATGAAGAATCTGGGATGATGGATTTTTAGTCCATTTGAGATGAACTGATGCCTCCATACCCATCCAGTGTAAGACTTAAGAAATGCATACTAAAACATGTATTAACAGATGTTAATAGGTCACAGACAGAGAATAGGTCCCTTTTTAGCCTTTTGTCTATGCAAGCTTCCAGTGGTGTTCCACCTCAAAAGACAGTTATTGAAAAAAACTTCCAGTGGAGAAAGCACTTAAGCATCCAGCATTGCACGTTGTCTCTAGTTTGAAGTGAGTGCTACGCGTTCAGACTGCAGATGCAGCACCCTGGGAGCTGTAGAGGGTACTTGCATGAGCAATGCAAACAGGATCTGATGGCTCGTACATGCTGATAATGATGACTAACAAACAAAGAGGGATTTTGTGGGGTTTTTTTCCATTTGTTGTGACTGGATGCCGTGGTGATTGGAAGTATAAATAGGCAGAGGGTTTAGATGGATAGAAACATTGGTTCTTTGTTGCATAAAATATCAGTCCAGCTGAAAAATTCTCTCCGCTTCAGCATAATGCTTGCACAGCCCATTTATCTACCTATGAGATCAAAATCTTATTTTTTATGAACCAGACTTAGTCTCCTGGGGAGGAGCAATACCTTCGGTTTTTAAAGCATTTCCAGGGACAACACCATAGAGTCAGAACCCCTACATATTTTGGGAAGGAAGGATGTCCTAAGAGACTTTAAGGATAAAATCTTCCTTAAAGTAGTTTGGAACTGCAAGGTTTGGGGATTTGCTGACAGAATCTCAGCAAAGTGCTAGATAGAAATATTACACTTGTCATTTTTCATCAGTAATGCCCTAAAGGGAAATTCCATTTATCAGGCCTGTTCACAGGAGAGTTTATGTCCTGTCTAATGAACAAAAAAAACCCAAAAAAAAAAGGATTTGTTTCTCTATTTTAATTTGTTGTGTTAGCTGTAAAGTTAAATTGCGTTAATTGTTTACTTTATTTCTGAGAGCTGGAGTACCTTAGGTAATTAATTACCCTGGAGTTATTGCTGCTCTCTGTGTCATGAGTATAATACTCAGTATGCTGATGAGACCAGACACAGCCTTGCTCCCTGCCTTTATGAATTCAGCAAGACGATTAAAATGCAAGAGCTTGCAGCCTCCCCAGCTGTGACCAGTATGTGAAAGCATAGCTGTAGGTGTGGATAGGTAAGAAACAGACAGCTTTGGACATGACTTGGCATGGTTCAGTTGTGGGACAGGTCTGTGTGTTGGCGATGCAGCTGAGCAAAGGCTGAGCCAGGCCACCGGGTGCAAGCACACCGAGCTCAGAAATCCAAACTGCTCTGTTACTAATCCCCTCCAGTCAGCTTCTTTGGAGAAATGCACAGCCCAAGGCTGTGGCCTTCCCTGGTTAACCTTCCCCCAGCTTTGTATGCTGAGCATGACACCATATGGTTTGGTGTATCCCTGTGGTCAGCCGTGCTCAGCTGTCCTTCTGCAAGGCCAGCCTGCTCTCTGATGGCATGGGGTGAGGAGCAGAAAAGGTCTTGACACTGTGTGAGCGCTGCTCAGCAATACTGAAAACATCTCCATTCTATCAACACAGTTTTCAGCAAAAATCCAAACCACAGGCCCATGCTAGCTGCTGCGAAGAAAAGCAACTCTACTCCAGTGAAAACCAAATCATCTGTGAAGCCTCTCACACAAAGACACTGTGTATGCTAAAGTTTTCATGGCTCACAAATGAGACTAGATAAATTCTTAGAATCAAACATGAAGGACAGCTGTGAAGGAAGAAAACTGCATTTAAGCGACAAAGTATTCTGTCGAAGTGTTCTGTCAAAGTATCACTGTATGATGTCCTTAAATTCTCCCTAGGCACCCACAGATGGCTACTGCCAGGGAGCAGACAGAGACAGATCTCTGATATGCCCTGGCACAGCTGGTATTTTCTCCTCATGTGATGACCTTGTCCATCTGCTGTAACTCTTGTCTGTAATCTGCCCACTGACAGGAAGTTAGGAGGGCAGAAAAGTCTTGGTATTCTGTATTTATGAAATCAAGGGAATTTGATTAAATATTTGGAATTCCTAGGCATGAGAAAATACAAGTAACAATGTTGAGAGAAATGATAAGTGGGTAAGTGTTGCAGCACACACATGCTTCTGAAGTTGGTGCTCATACAGTGGTGCCAGCTCCATTTCTGCCTAAATGACTTTCGAATGTACAGTATGCTGTGGTCCCATACTCAGCAACAGTGTTGCATGAAGTGTTTCAAAGGATTAGTTTAAACAGAAAGCAGAGCATATTCCTCTTCTAAGCCTTCGGAATTTAATTTTTTCCTAGGGCTGTTAATCTGCTGCTGCTACTGGTTGAGAAATGGCAAGGGAAACCCTTTGCCTTTGCCTTTGCCTTTGCCTGATAAAACTGATTTATATCCAACGGTTGCTCCCCGGATCAGAGGAGATGTTTTGCAGGCACACCTGGAATCAGAACTACAGAATGTAATTGTGATAATGCGACTTGTCCTTCTTATGGCATTTTTCACCTGTTGCATTGAGAACACAGCTCTTCCCAAATGGTTTTAAAACACTAAAGTGACTAGGTAAAACATCTCCAGGTGTGTAAAACCTAAACCATGCAGCAGTCCAGAAAAATGAAGCACAATGTCTTGTATTATCCTACTGTGCCATCCTGTCAGCTGCTATGTGTACCACCAATTCAACAGCCTGAAGTACCCTTGTAGGAGCTGGCTATCGTGAGACTCCATATGGCCCTTCCTCCTTCTTGGAGCACATAACCTAAATATGTAACAACTCATTCACCATCACACTGAGATTCTGTTACTAGAGTGACACAATTGCTGGAGAAACAAAAGGCAGTTTGGAGACTTTTGCTAATGTTCCCCTCTGAATTTCAGGCTCTCCAAAAA
>VWZW01003298.1:247030-281253 GCA_013397115.1 Edolisoma coerulescens
AAAAAAAAGGTTTCATTTCAGCATGTCTCATGGTACGAAATAAGGAATTCACAGGAGGATGTGCCTTCATCGCTCTACACCTTAAAAATAATAGAGGCCACTCTTCAGGAAAGAAATTTTCAGTTGTGGAGAGAGACAGTTTATCAGCCTTCCCTCCTGCCATAAGGTCATCTTTATCCACTGAATGCTATTAAAAAGAAAAATAAGCTTCAGATATTTTGGCTGATGAGATACAGGAGAAAAGGCAGAAGGCATCTCAAAAAGCAAAACTGAAAAAGTAGTGATCAGTGCCTCCCACCGCAGGTGCACACTTGTCATTTGTGTGCCTCAGGGTAAGAGGGAGTCAGAAGTGCTTTCAATTTACTGTATTTGATTTCACTTCTGAGAGTAACAATCTGTTCAGGGACTCAAACTGTGACGCTGGAAGTATGTCAGATTTTGGGTTTGCATTCATGAAGGATTTGGAGAAGAGAACAATACAGTACTCATCCTAGCAGTGCACTCACAATAGCCTGCTACAATCGTCTGTTTGGCACAGGATTTCAAATGCAGTAATTCTTGGGGTAAAATGTTTCATGAACAATTCATTTGCTTGGGCCAAAATGTGATGTAGCCAATGTAATTTGGAATCAGGAAAGTGGATGACAGGGCCTGCAGGGCATAAGATAACCTGAAGAATCTTTATGGCTGGTATAGCGCTGAGCAATCTTCAGACAAAACACTAAGATGAATGACAAACCAGCTGAAGAGAACAAGGATTACAGTAAATGTTGATATATCAGCCAGAGGAGTTCAGCTGACATCTTTTCCTCAAGTATCCTGTCATTTGAGAAGGGATTTTTCTGGCTGTGAATCACAGAATCGTTTAGGTTGGAAAAGACCTCTAAGGTCAAGTCTAACCTTTGACTGATCATCACCTTGTCAGCTGGCAGGTGGAAAGTCCTTGAAAGTGCGTACATTTTTTTAATTCCCTTGAGAACTGGATGGGTATGCAGAATTTGACATTACCAGGCTTTCTTTATCTGCAGCATCCAAGTTTGAATCAACAGTTCCATAGACAACAGGTTAGTACAGGAATTACAACACACTTTACAGCCTTTTTGTCTCAGGGCAACTAAATGACTGAGAGTTGTTCAATCTGGTTTCTGTGAGGTATAAAAATATGATGCCATTAGATCTCATTAATGAGCTGCTGAGAGCCACACTCCACAGTAACCAACATCTCCATTTTCCCAGGCAGTAAATCAGCACTACTCCATTAAGTTTAAAGGGCTCCAGCTAATTTGCACCAACTGAGGATATCACGCTGTAAACTTAGGCTCCCACAGTGTACAGGTTGCTTCATTCATCACAGAATCACAGCTGTCTCCAGCTGGCAGAGAGCACCTATTCAGATCCTTGACACTGCACAATAAAGCACAGTAAAGCAGGAAATGAATAAGAACATGAGGCCTTTGTGGGACTGTAGGGTGCATGTACATTTTCTGAGCATCACATGGACTTTGGTCAGGGTGCTTATGATTCAGCCACTGTGCTTGGGATGGGGTAAAAGAGATTAAACTCTCTGTAGGATGTTAAGTTATATATAATGCCTGATACATCTAATATGATTATAGGACAGTAGATACTATGCTAGTCCATTTGTGCAGTCTTTGAAATCTGTCAAAAGTTTAGTATAGAGTATAAAAGATTTTAAAATGCAATATCGCAACATTTCTGGCTGTTGTAAACCTGAAATGAAGGATCATATTAAAACTGCAGCTGAATGAGAAAGCATTTCTCATTGGGCTTTTTGTTCTCCTGTAGCTTTTTCAGAGTAACTTAGTTATGCTCAGAAGAGAAACAAGGAATAATTCAAAATTTATATAAATAACAATTATTTCTACTGAATTAGGGCATTTCTACCTCAGTAAATTTTTCTACTTTCTAGCCTTTAGTGGGACTCCTGCTTTTAAAGATCAGCAGCTCTACCCTGAAGGAGAAAGCCTTAATGGAATTTAGAAGTCTTTGTATAGACCATTTAAACATCTGTGAAAGAATACAAATATACACATTGGCCAACCAAAAATTTGTCTTTTTCTTCCCTTCTGCCTAAGTTTCAGAAACCAGTTCCTAGCAGAGCTGTTGATACTTCTGTACCCATTCGCACCTTTCCAGAAGAGCTGGTACCTGCTGCTTTGGTCATCTGTGAGAACAAGGAGGTATTACCTGGATGGGAGGCACCCTAAGTAGGCAAAAAAAATAATAAACTGAGCCTCTTGCTGTCTCTTTGGTATTGGTTACATAGAATACATATAACCCAACTACTGGCAAGTTAGTTAAGAGAGTAAGGAAGGGTTCAGGCTGTGAGGAGGAAAGAACTATTTCTTTCACTCAGGTTTGGTTTTTTTTTTTAAAAGAAAGCAACAGAACAAAGTAGTCCAATTTTTGAAGAATTTTGAAGGCTGAGATTTGTGAGCAGAAAAAAAGGTGAATCCTGACAAAGGGGTGGGGAGGGTGGAAGACATTTACGTGTGGAGTTCCTACTAGGCAGTTCTTTCTTTGAAGAATGAAAAACTGGAGTGGTTGGTAGCTACGAAACTGAGGTTTTTGACAGAGGGACTAAAAGCACTTTAGAGATGATAGTAGCAGGGAAGACAGAGAACTTACAAGCAATAATGCAACAAAAATAATCCATTAAGAAAATACTATGTGGCATACAGGATCCGTGACCTTAGTGTGTCCCCAGGAAGCTTAGCAACAAATCTCAGGTTCTTAAGTCTAACACCAGCAGGCGGACTGTCCTCAAGGGGCAAATCTATTCTAAGCTCCAGAGGTTCCATCACAAAAGGAAAGGGAGGATCTTGCTGCACCTATAGGTATATTCCCGGCTTGAGCAGCAGATGATTGTGAGACACATTCTTAGTCAGAGGCTCGTTACCCGTTCTGTTCATTAAAATACAGCTATATTGATACAAATATGGAAAATCCACTATTTGATTGTGGTATGGACTCTTTTGGGCCGGTGCTGAAAAATTCTTTTCCAACTTTAGCTTCTGATGCTTCCTTCAATACTGTGGCTGCTTTGGTTCCCATTTTGCCTGTTATATTTTGACCAAAAGTATGCTAACCTATGGACTCTTTAAAAATTACCAGAAGTCTGCAAAACTTCAGGGGCACTATTGTCATGTTTTTGTTGGGGGAAAGCAGCTCACGGAAATCCGAACATGGATACCCAGCTCTCCCCCACCCCTCCTCTTTTGGGGGGAAGTATTTTAATAATGCTCAGGGCTCTGGTGTTTGGAATGATGCCTGAAGGCTTCACTTTGTGGCTCTAAGGATTGTGGTATGAAGTTCAGTTAACAGATCTAGTCCTGAGTACGGAAAACATGACTATTATGATAACGAAAAAAGTGTTTTTTTCAAGAACGTTATGATCGTATATTTTACCTGAATGTTATTTATTATATTACACTCTGTTCCCAATGGACTGGAAATTCTTTAAGGCAGGATCACTGTGGTGGCACTGGCCAGCCACTGGGATGCCCTCAGCAGTCTGCCGGGTCGGCTGCTTGGGGCGCGCGAGCCCAGGTAAGGGAAGCTCGGAGGTCTGCCTGCTGAGCCCTCGATAGAGCACGGCGGCACACAAAAACCAACGAGGACGCAGCTTCCTCACCCGAGGGAGCTTCCCCCAGGCTGGTGGTCAGGCGCACAGGCGGAGGTGAAGGAGGAGAGAGGGGTCTGCTGCATGGGTTCCAGAGGTTTAATCCTCTGAAGGTTCAGAAGCAGGAAAGACCAGGAACAAGACAAGGAACAAGTGTTTTATACTGGGACAAAGGGAGGCAGGGTGAAGGGTTACAACCAATAGGGAAAGGGAACATGGGAGGAGTCAACAGGGGAACAGCCAATGGGGATAGAACAGAGGAGGGATTAATACAGACAACCAATGGGGTACTAAGGAAAAGGGAACATTCTAGAACACAATGCCTATGGAACAGAGGAAATACATAAACATAGACTCATACATAAAACTAGGAGGGGAATACACAAACCAATGGGGCTGCAGGGGGCTGTGGGAACTCGCCATAACTGAAAGATGGATTTTAGGGATTTGCACTGCAAGAGATCACTTTTCCTGTTTCTATTCATTATTTAGTACAATGCAGCCCCTACCTTTACAGCGGATTTGGGTTATGCTAAAATGTCAATAACATTAAAATAAAGGTGATATTCTTATATTCATTTTCCCTGCTATTGTGCAATAAGTTGCACACTCAATTGTCTACATGTCGTAACTACCTAATTGCTGATTTCTGTCTTGGAGTGAGCCTCTTCAAATTTACAGACTTCAGATATGCCCCAAATAAAAATGTACAGCGGCCACACAGCACACAGCAACATTAAAGTAAAAGAGGTGACAAAACACCAATCCTTTTTATTGAGGCAGATTGCAATGATTAATGCTGAATTGGATAGGAAAAGCAACTGTGCCCTGCTACAAACTTCTCAGTGATATAACTTCATTTTGTATTAAGAGAGATTCCAGTGTGATTTCTCAGCTCGGACTGAGATTTTCTCTACTTGCTGTGGGAGGAAAAGGTGTACTGATGTACTGATATACTGATGTAACAGTGTGAAACTCCTAAAATCCATCTCCCAGTTAGGGCGAGTTCCCACAGCCCCCTTCAGCCCCATTGGTTTGTGTATTCCCCTCCTAGTTTTATGTATGAGTCTATGTTTATGTATTTCCCCTGTTCCATAGGCATTGTGTTCTAGAATGTTCCCTTTTCCTTAGTACCCCATTGGTTGTCTGTATTACTCCCTCCTCTGTTCTATCCCCATTGGCTGTGCCTCTCTCGACCCCTCCTATGTTCCTTTTCCCTATTGTGTTATACCCTTCACCCCACCTCCCTTTGTCCCAGTATAAAACTGCTTGTTCTTCCCTGGTTCCTCGTCTTGCTGCTTCTGCATCTTCAGAAGATTAAGCTCTCTGGAACCCAAGCAGCAGGCTGCCTCTCTCCTCCTTTGTTTCTGCTGGCGCGTCTTCCACCAGCCTGGGGGAAGTCCCCTCGGGTGAGGGAGCTGCGTCCTCGACCGCTTTTGTGTGTGTTCCTGCTGCGGCGAGGGTGCAGCAGGCAGGCCTCCGGGCTTCCTTCATCCGGGCTCGCGTGCCCCCCAAGCAGCCGACCTGGGAAGCTGCTGAGGGCATTCCGGTGATTGGCCGTGCAGCCACACTCTGACCCCGGTCACTGTGACAGGAGTTCCCTGCTGGCTTGCCCTCTGCATAAGTTTGTCAAATATGAATTTCTCATGTGAGATCTCTCATTCAGGAGCTGTTTGGACATGTTATGGAGTCTAATTAAAGCATAAAAGGACTGGCAAGACAGGGAAATGAATGAGAGGAAAAAGTACATCCTGTGTTTTCCGGGTCTCTGTTAGCTGCTAGTAGGAATGGAAATGGCCACTGGCTGTTCAGTGAATAGACAGTACCCCAAACAGACAGACTGTACAGCCCACAAGTTCTGTTTTAGGTTGTGTCACTAAAGCAGATCTATCGTGACTCATGACATTAGCACCTAAGATTTCATGCAGCCACTAGTGCTCATATTCTTGCTGCTGTTTCTACAGTTTGAACCATGCAGTTCAACCCCCATTCCTGGTGCCCCTGCAGACAGACAAAAGTGTGTGAAGGCACTGGGCCTTGCCTATTCAAGGCTACAGGTGCTGGAGATGTGGCACAGATTACCAAGTATTATTTATTATTATATTTACAAGGCAACAAAAGGCTAAACTCGCAATGCTACACAAGAAAGTCTGATAGCTATACAGATAAATTGGATTGATTGAGTCCTGCAAGAAAGATAGCTATTGACTTTAGCTATATAAATATGTGATAGGCAAAATGGCTCAGTAACTTTAAAAATAGCTCTATACAAATGCCGTATAGTCTTTCTTTGCTTTCTTTGACAGCCACAGGCTGTGACCTTAGACTGAGAGTCAGTTGTAACATTCCTCGGGACCACAGATGTTCTTGCACATGATGCATCCATAAAATTAGGTTTCAAGACCAGAAGAATTGTTAGTGATCAGCTTTTGTACCATGATAGCAGCTGGATGAAACTCAGCTAAGGAATAGGGGCTCACTGTGCTTTCTTAACATTTATAAACCTTTGGTTAGGGATACTTTTCAGTTCTATATGTAAATAGCTGTGAAACTATCATCTGCAGAGGAGAATGAACAATTTATATTACTTGATATGTGCTTTGGAATATCTTTTCCTATTTTCTGCTCCAGTTTTCACTATGGTCAGTTGTGGAGTAAAAAATGTTATTCTTGCTACTATTGTGGTTCAGCCATCACTGTGAAAAAACAAGTCAGCAGCATAATTTCTTTTATTTGTGATGGTGCTTCAACACTCCAGCATTCCCCAGAAGGTGCAATAATGGGCACTGACAGCAGACACCCTGAAGATTTGGCTGCCAAATCACATCACTGGAGTGATGAAATGAAGTTTACAACAGAGGAAATAACTACTTTTGCAGCTACAATTTGGGTTTTTTTTTTACTAGCCTTATATTTTCTTGGTAGAAAAATGTCTTTTTAGACAAGAAATTATAGCCTGCAGAAAACATCTGCCAGTAAGTTGATTAATTAAAGACTACATTCCCTGAAAGCAACTGTTGTGTCTGTCAGACTGGAAATGAGAGAATATAGAAAGTATGGCTGAAAGGCTGGGGGATTTAATAGATGGTAGATATAATTGATGGTAGTAAAGGTTTCTGAGAGGCCTGGACCTAGTAGAACAAGCCATGGTGTAGAAATAGGCCAAAAAAATTGGAGGCTCTTCGTTCTTAGTAACTCAAGGAACTTTAATTCATTAAGACAAATGACATAAAAGCTATCCTGGGTGTACAAGCATGTAATTTTCCCCAGCCAACTGCCTGCCAGACAGAAAGACAGACACCAAAGGCAGGTGTGTTACGTCCCCCTGCTAAGTGTAACATTCCCTGGGTCTCATTTAAAGAGCCATGGCAGAGGTTTTAAGTCTTGCCCCTTGTACTGTGCTTTCTCAGGTAACCTCCAGGGACTGCTGCTTTTCCCCAGGCAGAAGTGAGAAACCGAAGTGCCATTCCCAGGCCCCCTGCCTGCAGGTGGAAGCAGCATGGAGAGCCCTAAGCCCCACAGGGAGATCCCATGGTGGAGCATGTCCTGCCTCTGCCTTGAAGTGTGCCAAGCTCCATGCCCTTACTGCACCTACTCAGCATTCCAGGGCTGGTTTAGGGGAACCTAATGAAGTCACTTGAAATTGCACTTGCTGTGTGGAGTCAGCCATGAGGATCCATGTTTCGCACCTTCTTGGGCACCAAGTTGCAGAGTGTGGTGCTAACACAGCCAATGCTGCCATCATGCTTGTGTCTTTAATGGCATGCTTGGATGGTTGTTCAGGAATTCAAATTTTTCACCAGGTGTCTTGGTAATTAAGAAATAATAATGCTGGAAGGTTTATGGTTCATGAGGTCAATAATAGTTGCAGTGCCTTTTCAGACCTTTCCCAGGCTGTTGCTGAAGGGCTGAGGGCCACTGAAGCCCCAAAACAGGTTGTGTGTAGTCGTACTGCCATGAGCCAAAGATTGGTATGTTCTCTCTAACCTTTCTCTAATGATAGTTTATTGGATTCTTTCTGTCTATTTGGTTCTTTCTGTCTGTAATTAGGTGGATAAATGGTTCCATATGTGGAAACCCCTCACACACTTTTCCACCTGTCAGGGGATACCCACCCTACTCTGTGAGGAGGAAAGTGCCTCCTTGAGGGATTCAGATTTGCAGTAGCAAAACAGCTCATAGACTTTCTGCTTCAAGGTCCTATTTGCCATCTTTGAATTCCTTGAAGCGGAAACTGCCTGGAGAGCATGTTGTTTATTCAGCTTCATGGTACAGTGTTTGGCTGCTGTCATTACCAGTTACAGGACCCAAACCCCTTTTGTTAAAAAAGTAAAATCTCAGTTTAGAAATTGTCGCTGTTGAGTCAGGATGGCAAAATAAGAAAAACGCAGAATCCCAGGATCAGAGATGAAAGGAAGCAAATTTAATTATTTCCAAGGGTTTTTATACACTAGTTCGCAAAAAGTGTGTTAAGTGGCATAAGGCAATTGGCCCTCTGGCCATCCATCCCTTGAGGGGATAGGTCAAATTCTAAGATACCTATTTCTAATTATTTTCCTAGTCAAAACCGTAACAACCAGGCAAACATCCTGCAGGTGCAAGAAGTTGACAAAACCGTAACATAGTCTGAGATAGTTTGCATGGGAAGGACAGAACTCTCACAAAATGCTACAGAGAGCTGAAGAAATTCTCTGCTGAAGCTTTTTCAGTATCCATAAGAAATATGACCCCCTTTCAGCTTTTCTAAGAAAGACATGTAATCCCAAGAGACTTGAGCTGGTACAGAACAAGCGCTTGAAAAAGAACCTACAAATATAGGAACAATGGTCCTATTTTAATTCAATAAAACAATAACTTATTATCTTTAAAACACAATCTAAAATTAAAATAGTAGAAACCAAAATAAGATTGTCTCCTTATTACAAATAACTCTTGGTGAATCCTATGCCATAGAAACAAATGTTTAATTAAATCACAGAAAAGAAACCCTACATATTAATTTCTGTATGGATAAAATGTTTGTACACATGGTCTGTGGTGAAGAAGGAGTTGAAAATGGTCTAACAAGGATGCAGAATTAAGCCTAATAATACTTGAGCCTAAGAGCTAGTCGTTCAGAGGAATTATTACAGGCTGCCCCATAGCTAAGGTACAGCCCTGAACCTGGGAAAAGCCATTAACATGAAAGACAATGGAAATACCAAACTAGGAATTTATTATCTCCTGATTTTCTTTCCCCTCTTTCTTAAGGCTGAAAACAGAATATTAATGCAATATAAGAGAACAAATTGAAAGAGGCCAGACAGAAAAACCTATTTCCAGCTGTTTCAACAACACTAATTTACTCACTTGTCTGCTTGGCTCCCCTTAAATGGAACACTCAGCATTACTTTTGAGCGTGACATAACCACGCTCTGTGTGTGTGTGTGTACGTGTGCATGTGCACGTGGAGAGGGCACATTTTGGAAGCAGCATCACACGGCAATTTCTTGATTTTTTTGGCAGCTGGAGCGTAACATTGCCTTTTAAGTAGATTTTCTTGCATTTAATTTGTTGGATTAGCATAACTAAAATGGTGGTCGTAGGCCAGGAAAACATTGTGTGTCTGTCTTCTTTTCTTTATTGGCTTGCCCTCTGACTTACATTTCACTGTCTGCCAGCTGGGTGACAGACTGCCTGATGAAAATTTATCACGCTGCCCTCCATGGTGGACACAACAACGTGTCATGAGGAAAGTATCCATGATGTCATAGTTTTAGACTCTGGTAGATGTACAGCACAAAAAAATAAAAGCTATAAAGCAGCTATTTCTCTGTGCAAATCTCCTTGCACCTGCTGGTGGTTGACGTTGTTATATTTATTAATTTTCTTCCATTAAAACATGTTACTCTGTTACATACCAAAAATTAAATCATATTCTTTTCTTAAACCAATCATTTGCTCTGTTTCATGGGTCTTCATATTTAAGTATAGGGGTTTTTTTTGGAAGCCATGAACTAACATAGTTCTTTCTGCTTGTGAAATAGACATATCGCCCAAATCAGTTCATGTTTCACAATAGTACTGGATCTACATGTGCATCTGAATACATCAGAAGATAAATGATTTTTTTTTTTTTTTTAAGTAACATAGATAATTCTACCCATTTAAATATTTAAACCTATGAAGATGTCCTTTTTCACTCAGGGCAGTTTCAATCTTAGAATGTCATACATGTCATATATATGTTTTCTTCGCATAATTTCAAGTAAGAGAATTCCTTCTGGCATTTGACACCATGTAGTAAAAATAGATTTCTCAACCCAAAAAACTGAACAGAACTCTCTTTCATTTCTTAAAGGCAGATCAAAATAACCCTTGAAGAGAAGGGATATTCTAAACTCAGGGTGTGTCCCTAAAACTTCATTGGTTTCTTAAGCTGGTGTAGTTGTGGCAAACTCTTTCACTCAAGATTAAATTGTTGTGCAATAAATATACACTCCAGACCTTTACAGCATGACAGACATTTTCCCCTTGTGCAAAGACTGCTGTTTCCTGCACAGAGCAGTCAAGAAGCTACCTGACAATTGAGGTAGAAGACTTTTGCTGTAAAATTTAACCAATTCATCTCAATAATATCTTCATTACCACTACCATCTAGGCTATTCTAATCCTGGAGATCTTTGTCCTGTAAAACATGTCCTGCTGAACTTAGTTGACTATTACTTTCAGGCTATTGCTTTGGCTATGAAGCTGCTACTTTGAGGAAACCAGGTTTCAGTTCCAGAGTTCCAGCTTCTTGTGGATGTTTGAGGAAGGACTGTGCTGCAAATTCCATGTGATCAAATCTCAAATGTAGGGTCTCAGACACAGAAAATTATATTCTCATACTGTTACAATGGAAATTATATCTAACTGAAGCAGTAACCAATAAAAAAAATTCCTAATACATGGTATTTCTTTTTGTAATCTGTGCCATTCCTTTTCCCCCCTTATCTAAACTTAATGATTTTGTTTTGATTTTGTTGAAAACAGGACAAACTTTCATAAACATTCAGGAAAAAAACCTGTTCCACCTAATGTTTGCACAATGCTACCTAGACCCAATATCAATTGTTTCGATTGTTATGCCTGGGTACAGTCAGGCATATATCTCAGTATGGGCCTCTCCTTGAGTTGCATGAAGTGAATTTTAATTAATTGTAGTAAGGATGGGAATGACAATACGGCAAAACTTGCAGCTTGTTTTACATCAAACGAGCTATTCTGTTTTGCCTCTTGTATAATCAATTGTCTGTACACAAAAGATTAAAAAAAAGCTGGTCAAGGGTTTAGTGCTGTTCAGCTACCATTTGGCATGCCCATTAAATTACTGCACAAAGCAGACAACAATGCAGATTCAAGCCCTGAGTCTTGTGTTAACTTGACTGCATAAATGGGTCTCCAAGTTTAAAAACAATTGAACAAAAGAGCCACCATGGAGTGATTAAGATTTATTTGGGTGCTGGAGTGCACAGCTGCTGTAGGGAGGAGGGGGAGAGACAGCACACATCCTCAGGGCTCGCATGTGCTTGGCACAGGTCCCAGCTGCGAGGGAAGGAACTGAGCAACTGTACAACCTTTGTGCTCCTTTGTTTCTTCAGGGCTGTCCCAATCCCCCAGCATGAACAGGAGCAGTCCCACATGGAACCACTCAGCAAAGGGTCTGCCAACCTGCAGCAGTGCTCTGGTTAAGTATGATCTCCTGCCACATCACACTCCAAATTTGTTCAGTTCTCCTGCAGGCACATCTGTGCTTCTTTTTTGTTACTGCAGGAGGGCCAAGGGATAGAAGCCAGGTGGGGAGTGGTCTGCCATCTTACCAGTGAAATTTATTTCTTCAGCACACTAACTTGAATGCTCACCCCTGTTTGCAGAGCAAAACAAAAAAAAGCCTTTGATTGCTTTGATATCATCAACAATGCAGGGGTGACATAGCCTCCAGCAGAAAGATGTCTCTCTTCCTACATTACTGACTCTGATGTCTTGCTTCCTACGTAACTGATTCTCCCAGACTGCTCATGTAAATGTCACAATCACAGCAATGTATCATAATTTTGTTAAGTTTAAGAGAAACGTTGATTTAAAAAATATTCTTAGTGGCATAGTCCTATAAAACTGAATAGAAACATCTGAAAGTAAGTAACACTATATCCTTAAGGCCTTTTCTCACACTATTAGCTTGATGCTTTTGAAAATGTATTTATGCTGTTAATGCATGACCAGTACAGTAGGCATGTGTATGAGACTGCCAAGCAACATAAAGTAGATCCAGATTATTGTTGAACTTCCCATGTAACCTGAACATAGGAACAGGATGAATCTTGGAGCTACTGACTGAGGCTGTGAGTTAACAAAAAAATTCAGTCTGAAGCATGTCAACATACAAGTCTCACTGAGTCAGGTCCTGAAATACATTTATTTTAGCATTATGCTAGATGTGCCACAGAACTCACTCATTCTGATGGCTGACATCTGCATTTGCGTCCATTTCTCTTTTCAAAGAACGCCTTGTTTTGTGTCCTTGTGCCAGAAAGCCTTGTCAAGTCATTGCTAAAAGAAACTAGCATCATAAAGATATGTTAATCAAAACTGAGTAATAAAGTCTGATCTAAGTTGCAAACTCAAAACTTGCCCAGACAAGCGTCCTGATTAACTTTGAAAGGAGCCCTGCTCTGAGCAGTAGGCTGCACAAAATGACCTCCAAGGATTTTTCCATGGCTATTTGAAATCCAGTTAATGACACAGTATTTGGTGCTTACTCTGTTTCTTTCAAACATGCTGTTTGCATCTCAGACTAGTGCAGTATGTCTTGCAGAGTGAACATATACACTGTTAATATGGTTGGATTAAACTTCATATATATGTAATTTCTGTTTTCTCTCTCCTTTAGCACAGTATGTTTAATGCAAAATTTTACAATTAACAGAGAAGTAAAAGTCCTTATGGTGCACATCTGTGGTTTAGGAAGGGTACTCCCCAGTTCAATGCCCCCACCGAGACTCCAAACTACATTGCCACTCACTCAGTCCCCACCTTCCCCCTTCCCCTCCTGCTTCCCGCTCCAGCAGGGTGGAGAGGAGAATCAGAGGCACAAAAGGTGAAAATCATGGGTTGAGGCAAGAACAATTTACTGGAAGCAGCAATGAGATAAGAAAATGAACAGTAACAACAACAATATTAATTACAAAACGTATAAGACAAAGAAACGATTTACACGGAAAACCTACGAGGAATGCCAACCAGCTTTTCCCCACCATGCTTTCTCCCAGCCAGAAATCTCAGCTTTCTTGGTGTAAGAATGCTGCTCGGATGGTCTGGGCGGTGAAGAGACAGACAGGGACGAGAGATCTCTATAGAGTCACGGCTGGTCTTGGAGTATGCGGTTTATTGCTCAGGGCGTGGGTGAAAAACGGGGAGCTGCAGAGAGCTGCAAGTCACAGCTCTTGGCAGCCCCGGGAGAGTGCAAGAGAGCAAGGGAGTAAGCGTGCTGGAGGGCAAGCGTGCAAGAGAGCGAGCCCACCAGGTTCCTGAACTCTTGAATCTTTCCCTCCTGAATATTCTAATTTACACTAACCAATCTTAGTACATGATGTAAATCTTAAAGCATTTACATACAGCCAGTAAGAATCCTTACATTACCATACTAGGTGACTTTTGATCATTGATAAGGGGAGAGGGGCATTGTATAATCAAGAGGAGAAGATCTTTGGCTGGCCATGCTGTTGTTTCCTAGTTGTTCAGCAACTAGGTCTTGGCATCTTAGACATCGAGTCGTGCTTTTAGTTCTACTTCACTTACAGGTTTCATATTCTCAAAATCCAAGCAGTCATATTTATAAGATTTTCCTGTTTCATCTTCCCCAACACTTAGAAGCAAAAGTCCTTTTGCCTGCCCCTGGCAGTGATCTGAGGTGATATGAAATAACATTAGGGTCTGGCCACGCCCCTTCTCGGCTATTGCCAAAGATTAACCTTATCCTCGGTCAAAACCAGGACAATCACCTACACAGCCTACTGGAAAAACCACAGCAGCAGAACACTAGAACAACTCACCTCAGGTCTTTGCTAAAATTTGGTTAAATTATGGCATTGGGCATCTTTAAATGAAATCTGCTTATACATCTGCTTCTGCAGATGAGCATGCACCCATCATTCCCCTAGAGCTTTACATGCTCTAGTTTATATTTGCAATAGCCCCATGACTTGGTACAAGTGGGAAAGCTGAGGCACAGAAGAGATTTGCCTTCAATGAAGCAGGAAACAAATAGCAGAATGAGTGCAACGCACTTTCCACTTACTTACCACGTGAGCTATTTAATAGCCTTTCATATATACCTAATCCGAAGGCAGCTGCAACTCCTTACAAAGCACAGGACTATATTGTCTAGTCATACTTCTAAGGTCCGTGAAGCTTAAACAATCAAACACGATGGACCGGCACACAGAAACTCTGGAGTGCCAAGGGATCCTGTGACAATTCCTCTTTGTAGCTAACTGTGTCAGCTTGTATGCTTAAGATAAATTGCTGAGTGAGGCATTTTCTCCCGTGCCAGGCTGAGGATTTCTCTGAGTTTTGTTTCCTCTCTCAAGAACATTGTACTAAGTAAACTGGGCTCTTTGTCAGTACACTTCTCTGTGTACTGCTTTTAAAAGCAAACTGTAAGTTCCTAGCAAGTCAAGCTATAAATTTGCCAAGCTGAAAAGACATTGATTTGATTTCCTTCCTATTTGTAACAAATAGTAAGAACCAAAATTAAATCATTGGTAATGTATATTCTCTCCTACTGCCTGGTTATGGTCCTTTTAATCTCATCGTTTTAAGAGCTGAGCTGTGCTGAGCTGGCCTTCTGGACTTTCATTTATCGTCAAACAAGAGAATGGTATTTAATGCAGCTCATAAATTAACAGTCTGTACTGAGAAGGATTCCCTGCAAGAAAAATTAATATGGCAGCTTCACCTTTGACTTAAATTGATTTTATGCTCTTGTTTTCAATGTACTGCTACCCTTCTAATAATAATTTCTGAAAATCTTAACTAACACAGGATGTCCTTTTGCCTGGTTATTAGTCCTTGATGTTTTGTTTCAACAGATGGATGAGGCATTGCAGGCTGCCCTCAGATGACTGGAGCCTTTCCATAAGCCCCAGACTCGCTGGCAGGGACTCCTCCTTCAAAGAGCACCTGAGGATGTTGCTGCAGGCCTCATGGAGGCCTCCCAGACTTTGTGTGCTATTTCGGTTGCCCTACCTTTTGCAACGCAAGCAGCGGGGGTTTTGCATATCGCGCTTCTGTTGTTGGATTTACCCATGCAGTTGCTTCTGATTACTATGAATTTGGGTCAGGTTCCTTCCTGTGATCCATGGCTAACCCCAAAGACCTTACTTTACAGCATCAAGAGTCTTCTAAAAAACAACTAAAAGAGGAAGTGCAGGCAAAGTGGAAGTTGCCACATATCTAAGCGCACCAGAGGTATTTTCTCTGTTGGGGATTGGGTTCCTCATAGCAGACTCCTGGCTCAGTCCTGTCTCTTGAGGCAGAATGTGAAGCTTCACTTCTACCCTACAGGGACAACAAGCTCTATAAATAACTGATTTACACAAGTTGTGATTATTTCAATTCTTCACTGATTCATTAATGTGATTGTTAGGCTCCTAATGACCAGGCTGGCTGCTTGACTTCCTTCCATTCTGAGGTAATTTAAAGGCAGGTTCATTTTCTCAGTTGCCTCTGTGGTACCGTGTAAAAAACTGCCACTTAGTGTTTGTTAAATTAACTAACTGCTACTGAAGTGTCAGATGAGGAGAGAAACAAAATGAATGTCAGGTCTAATTATTAATGCAATACTTCACAGCCACGTGCAGAGGCCATACTCTGGAGTGGATCCTTTTAACTGCTAAACACTAAAAGAAGCTGTTGGGGTAGTTCCTAGTAAAAGTCATGTCTGTCATGTTTACACAGGGAGCACTAAACAGTCTTCTGCTAGAGAGTCTTGATGGTCAACAAGGGACCTTTAGATGGTGTCATGTAACTGCTTGCCTGTGACATTTGAATTACAAAGACAGCTAACAAAATGTTAGTCTTCAGCAGTCAGTGGCTATTTGCATCTGAAACCTAAGATGGTGAAAAATGGCTTGAGTGGTTTTTCTCTCAAATGGATGCACTGTATCAAATACTGAAATGCAGTTCTCATGACACCACTTGAATTATGCTCTCTGTAAGCAAGCAGTTTTACAACTTTTCTTTCTCTGCATTCACTTACATAAATTAAACCAGCAGTGGAGGCTGTCAGAAAGACAAAGGGCTATTAAGAAATAGCTCTTTCTCTATGCTACAATCTGCCAGCTACCCACTTCCATCCAAGCAATTGTTCAAACTGTTTCTAAGACAAGATGTAGGTATACTACAGTTACAAAATCGCCAGGTTTTACCTGGAACCAGGAATTTGATAATGTGTATAGATCACAACCAACAATTTACACACAAATTCTACAGACACCATCCTCCCACTCTCTCTGCCCCCAAATGACTTTGACCTATTCTTCCACCAAAAAAAGTTCGGGGAGAGAGGCAGTGGGTTGAATGCTGTCTAATTAAAGAATAATCAGCATTTCTTCTAGTAAAACTAGAATGGCCAAGTTGCTCCTGCATGAATATAGCACATGTAACTTGAATTTTGTACTGAGGCTTTATTAAGGATCATTATTTGTAGAAAGTTCATGGGATGAACTTTTTTTACCACTAGAGGCACCAGGCAAAAAGTTGGAAACTCCCAGTATTTGTCACTTAGAGAGTAGCAGCCACAATACACTGTGGGATTACCAAACCACAATCTAACTTTCTTGAAACTCTTAATTTAAATGCACATATGAGCTCTTATATATTTAAGGGCCCAAAAAAGGAATAAGTTGTCTAAACCAAACCACCACTTCTCAGTTACACACATCCAGAAAGGGGACATTAGAACATGCAGCACTGTTTCTACAGCGTTGTGGTGCTGACTGTATTCGATGATCAGCCTTTCCAAGAGGCCTTTCAGAAATACTTTCCACTGGAAAGAAACAAGTGTGCTGAATGTTAAGCTAATCTTTTTACATTGCTATCCAACTATCAACTTTAAATCTATGCACTGACAGAACAATAAAACATTTCCACATGTTTTGAAGTTTGACTCCAGGAAAGGATGTCTAGGGAGGAGGGAAAAAATTACCTAAAAATTGTCTAGTTTTTCTACAGAGGATATCTCTACAGCAAAAACCCATTTCTATGAAAGGTGTTTTTCCCAGTCATTTGTCTTGATTTAATGCTTAGTGTTCCCTATGTTCAAGCAATCTATTACATACCAAAGAGTATGTTAGTGAAGTCAGCCTTCAGTTACCTGTCCAGGTTATTGGGGTGGGGGGGAAGTTTCATATATGATATGAAGCATTTTCCACTGCTTGACAGCAGTGTGGAAGTGTCCCAGCCAGGGCTGTGCAAGGAGAATTAAGACCATCAATCATTCTTTCCACAGGCAGTCTTTATTTTAGATGTTCAACAGCCTGGATATTCAGCAGCCTAACTGATTGCACAGCCTGTCTGTCCCTCCTCTGCTCTGAAGAATTTTTCATTTGATATGGGCAAATTTCAAAGCTCCTTCAGGTGAGGAAAAGCAAAAACCAGCAAGCCAGGAATATATTAAGTTGGCTTTTGCACTTCAACAGAGCAGACAGACCTCTCCAAACACCTTCTTCCAGCAAGTGACAAATACCAACTACTGTTGTGAGCCAGCTCAGAGAAGGAAGAGGAGCACACTTCTTCACAGACATACTGTGCCATATCTACAGAAAGTACTGGCAGGACTCCACTTACATCTAGGTTGTGAAGAGTGCTTCTGTAGCTATATGCTTTTTTCCTGTATCTGAGGACTCCCACACTATTTCTTACAGCCTAAGTCTTTGTTTCTGTACTTTTATCTAGCAAGATTCAGCACTTACACAAAAATAGATAAATGGATCTTCACTGTTTCAGGAAAGATCTGATTGGAAAAAAGGTATGTTCATTAAAAATGTAGGCAAATACAAGTTGGGTTGGAAAAGGCATATTGTAGCTAGCTGTAGGGGAACAAGGTGCAGAAGGGGAAGAAAAAAATCATATAAACAGCATCAATTCCCTTTATGTTAATTTCCCTTTGAGCAATAATGTAAAATATTTACAGTGCTGTAAAAACAAAGGCAGATCAAATAGGAGACAGAAAATTATGTGGGAACAGAGGGAGTGTATTAAGAGAAATTTGCATGTTTATAAGGGAAAGAAAAAGCCAGATTCAAATTTAGCTTTGCACTCACACTGGCTAGCAGACACTGAACAGAAATAGACAGTATTTAGAACCAGAGAGCTTATATATTCTTCTGTGAAGCAAAAACTATACCATTACCTTGAATACTACCTCAATAACCAACTAAAGCCATATTTTTGTAGCTATAAGCAGAAAATTCTTCAGGAGGAATATAAAGTCAACTCAACAGTGAAATTTGACCAAAGAGGTTATTAATGTCCCATTGCTCTGGGATACCACAAGACTGCAGTAGAGGAGCTGAGACAGGGATGATCGCCAAGAATTCCTCTAGTGGACACCAGCACAGCCACAGGGTGCTGCTGCAGGAGTGCTCAGTACACCTATATCACCTTCATTAGATGCCAAAAGAGTCATATGACAAGGAGTAAAACAGTCAAACACTTCCAGATGGCAGGGGAAAAAAAAAAACTGTTCAAAGAGAGGAAGGTATTTGTCAATGCAAGTTGGATCTGTTTTTACAGAAGGAATCCCTGACTACTCTCCAAGCCTGCTGTGGAAGTGAACAATGATTTTGTAACACAAAAATGAAGAGGGGCAGGAAAGAATAAACCTAGTGAGACTACAAACCAAACAACATTTGCAAAGAAGTACAGGCCATCTTATATCATCCCCTGCTACTGCCTTATATTCCCCACTCCTCCCTCCTGTTATATGAAGCCATAGTTCTATCTGGTAAAGTTTTAAGTCTCCTCTAGACTACAGGAGCTGATTTTGTATGTCAAGGCACTATACTTCGTTCAGCACATCGGAGTAAAGTCAAAAAAATTCCTAGAGCCCACAGTGTCTGTAAAAACTACCTTGGGTTCCCAAAATAGATTTAAGTTGCTACTTCAAATAAATATTAACCTCAGGAAGAAATGTCTTTATTGGTCTTACTGGTCTCTCCTTATACCGTTTGGTACAACACTGGTAAGAGCAATGAACTTCAGCAAAAACAGAGGTGTTCTTCTGTACAAAGACTGGGAAGGCAGAACATTTTGCCTGTAATTAGCTGCCATGTGAATTTATAATCAGCCTTCTGACTGAGAATTATGTTTTTTCACATTTGAACACAAATACTTCAGAGTATCCAGAGTTAGATGTCTAACTGAGAAACTTGAATTCTACCCCATAACTAATGAACCTTACATATTAGGCAGCTATGAAAGGCACTTTATCCCAAAAAGTACTTGGTAAAATAGAAACAGTATTGCTAGCCAGAAACTTTAGAGGCCCCCTTACATCCTAATCCTTGCAAGACAATTTAGTCCACACAAGCTCCAGATATCTTAAATGTCTGCAGTCAAGACTTGCCAGGGATAGCTGGTTAGAAGCCTCAACTCCCCAAAGAGTTGTGAACTTGCTAGAAACAACTTATTTTAAATCTGCACAAGTTGGCAGCTGTCCTCATCTGTTAATAAAAGAGCCCAGAATACAAGAAGACCATCAAGAGAACAGACCCCAGCTATAACTCCAATGAGAACAGGCATTAGAAGCAAGCCCAGGAACTGATCCAAGTTCTGACTTGAGGATTTTCATTGTTACTATTTTAGAGACAGGATTGATTGAGAATGATTTAACAAGTCATCACTAAAGATTATTGCTTCTTCCAAACTATGTCTTAGCTGCATCCCTCCCACCATAAGCAACTTTTTCTTACCTTGAAGGGGGAAGGATTTGCAAGAGTCAAGTAGCACCCCATATTACAAAAGTTATGGGGAGTAGCTGCCACCAGCCTGACACTGCAAGGACCTCACACTCACCTGGCAGACCACACTCTGACCTGTCTCCATCTCCCATGTCTGTCAATGCTGCCTCTCAAAACCTTGCAGCAGTAGTTGAGTAATTTTAGTCAGTGTCCATCCTAACTTAGGAGATCAGATGGGCTTCTGTGATAGGAGACGCACTCTATCCATTACTCTGTGCAGACTATTAGTCTAAAGAACAAACTTGTCACCTGGCAAGTGTCTTAGCTGCCTAGAATACTGCTGAAATAACTGGAAATACTTCACGACCTGGCTGGCAGTGGTAGTGCAGCCTACTAAAGCCTTCAACTTAGGAGATACACCATTTTACTTCAGTGCTACCATAATAATTGAGAACAATACTTTAGCTGCTTGACTCATTTTATTTTTATCCCCTCAGCTGCATTTGAGTTTTACAGTGGTTTCTTAAAGATCATTCATTCTTGTAGACCTCTAAGAGGTAACAGACAAGATTGAAACAATCATACATACAAAATTATTTATGCTTACAAATTTTTGGCAATCATAGTAACCCGTTTTTTTCCTATTGCCATTGCCCCAATCATTGAAAAAGAGTGTGTACAATAATTTACATCTGAAGTATTTCAAAGTGCTTGACAGTGATTTTCCAATAATTATTTACAAGTGGCCTATAGACATATGTACAGGTGTTACAAGTTGTGGCTGGAATATGGCTTTCTATGGAAAGTGCTTTATATTTGGTCAGTGATGTTACTGACTAACCAACCCAAGGGTTACTGATAAAACTGTAACCACTAACAGCTGAATTGTTGTGGACAGGTATTTACAGAGTTGTTAAGCTGTATAAAATAGCTATTTACACAAGTGTTCCATAAATACAGAAAGTATCTTCTTTCTTCCAAGAATGGAGGAAGTCCTTCAGCCACAAACCTGGTTACTATCCCCAAAGAGTGTAAGACATAAGTAAACTGAAAGTGATTGCTGACCCAGTGCTCATGCCATATCATCATCTGTGCTGACAACAGATATCTGTAAAAAAGTAAGTACAAGTTAGCAACAATTGCACTAATAAAAGACAGAAAACAACACACATCATTGCTAATCCTGCAGGCTCGTGACCACATTCAACACAGATTACTCCATCCCAGGTACAGACACTAGTTACCTACTTCAACTTTAACCCTGTTTATAGGGTAAAGTTGTCAGTTGATTTAACCCAGTAGTTTGTCTGCAGCCAGCAGCTTTCAAAAGCAGAGACCTCTCCTACTAAATTCAACTCAGGTATCATTTGGCAGTCTTTCTACTCCAATTATTAACGTAGAGTCTCAGACATGTTAATATGTTTACTTACTGCAGGGTAGGTGTGTCCTACTGAACCACTGTGTCTTCCAATATCAATTGTGAGGTCCTCTTCTGTAGTTTTTAGGTAGACAGGATTATCAAAATTCATGCTTTTCATGTTCTTCTGCTGCCAGTTACGCCACATGAAGTAGCCAGCAGCTGCAGCCATCATCAGCAATACTGCAGGGAGACAAAGAGATTGCACACATGGAGTAGAGTCAGGTCAAGCTCCTAAGAGTGGCTTGTCCCACCACACAGGGTCCAAAAGGCTAGTAAAAATGCTGTACTCACCAGCAGGAAGAATGATCCAAGCTGCTGATGTTCTTCCAGCTGCAGTTACTTCGGAGGTTGTACCACTAGTGTTGAATCCTGCATGAGAATTTGATGCAGTGAGCTTGCGTACTGACAGGCTGGCAGATTGTCATACGCAAGCATTGCCCAAACCCAGAAGCTCCTGTTTGATTAGCTTCTCAGTAGCACACTGCTACAATAGCCTAACATGCTTCATCCTGTATTAGTTGGAAGCTTTCCTTATTGCTTGCCTTCTCTGAGCACTCTTGGGATTTCATGGAACCTATAGGTTCCACACTGTCAGACGTAAACTAATTCTGTTTAACACATGCTCCAGCTGTTACACTACCACAAATGATCTGGCCTGTGTTCTCTACTTGCATGCAGAGGAGAAAACTTCCAAGTAGGCTACCTGGTCAGTTTGCATTTAATTTCTCTAATGTTTAGCAGTGTTAGTTATTGGGACCAGTACCTCCAGGAACTAGTCCAACAGTTGGAGATTTTTCTGTTGTGCTGGTATCTTTAGCCTCAGTGTAAGCCACAGTTGTTCCAGTACCTGAAACTAATTGTAGACCAAGAACTAATTATAGATCAGTAAATCCTGAAGTTCTGCAATGGCTTTGCTATGAGAGCCATGGTAGTGAAGGTTTAGCAGATGGCAAAAATGATCATGCAGCTTGTTAGCTTCACTGGGAACACTGACATTAGCTATTTCACTAGCACACCCTCAGCAGAGAGTTCTTGATGAAAAGTAGGTCCAAGAACAAGGCCAGACAGTTAATCAGGAATGAATTACAGGTATTTAAAGTCACAACAATCATAAGCCATCCCATCCCTCATATAAGGTTTTCTGAGTGAGGTTTTAGTTTTACAAGTTTACTGGTTAGGTACAGCCTTTGATACCCATAGCAACCTTTCAGAGCAGCCAGCTGAGGCCAGCATCCCTGCATTCAGCACTCTGTGGCAGTCAGAATCAACATGCAAAAGAGTAGGTGGCACCTTGGAGTTTCTAGTTCCACTCCACTGGACAAAGCAAGCTTGCTGCATAGTCAGTACTGACAACAGTAGCACAGCAGCATGTTCATCTGGACCAAAAAGGAGCTACAAACTTCCTTGGACAGCAATATTAGCTGATCACCTTTTGAACACTGTATTTATATGTACAGCCATGTTAGTTTACACCCCTGTTTTATAAGAGGCTGAGTATGTTTTGTCCTTGTGCTTGCTGTCTGCAGAAAGCCATGGAGGTACAAAGTCTTGCTGCAAATGATGATGATGACACAGAAGCAAAGCATGGACTTTGAACAGCACCTGCAGACTTTGAGGGCCACATTAATGCATAAGACCCTCCCATTCAAGATTAATTACAACAGATTAATTCTAGCAAAGCTGTCAGCCTATACCACTGTATTTCTTTCCCACTAACAGGTTCAATACTCCCCTACTCCTTCCCCATCCATCCTGGGAAAGATCTCAGTTGTGTTACAGTACCTGTACATCTCAGACCATCCTCCTGCAAGAAGTACCCAGCAGGACATGCACAGGTGTACTTTGGAGAATGTTCATTTATCTGAGGAGCAGGCAGGCACAGGTAGCTACAGCCTCCATTTGCCATGTTCTCTTCGCACCAGTTTCTACCTGTTGGTACAGCAATTAAGGAGTGAACAGGAATGAGCCTTCATGCTCCAGGTGTGTAGCAGAAGCATTTGCTCAGTAATTGTTTTAGTAGAATAACTTGTCTGAGCTGGTTATAGATTTATACCTACTTTGCCTAAGAAAGAGCAATTGCAACTAGACCTCTCAACCCCCATGGGGCTGCCTATGTTAGAAGCTCCAAGCAGAAGTAGAAATGGACTGCTGTACAGTGACCTTTTGCCACCATCCAGGCAGGGCAGGGCTCTTACAAGTACACATTGACTTAACTACAAACTGTACTGAAATTACCTGAAGGCTGAACGAGTTCATGATACACAATGATATCCTGTGCATCATTGAGGTTGTTCACTAGGGTAACCAGCTCAGTTCCAGTAAATTTGTTGGCACCATAGACTGCCTCATTCTCTCCATCAATCCAGTACACACGGTCCTAGAAGACAAAGTCATTGCATCCCATTACTGCCATGATGCTATCAGCCCCATCATTCCTGCCACACACCAGCAAGAAGAGGATCTTTGACAATGATTATAGGAAGTCATTCTTACCTCAAAAATGGTTAGAGCCAGAGGATGAGGAAGGAACATATGTGACTTCAACACAATTCTACGATCCTGGCCATTCAAGTCCACACTTGACAGCATGTGTAGTTTAGAATCAAGCCAGTACAGGCGGCTTTTTACAAGATCTAGGAGGGGAAAAACACCAAACATATTTAGTGTCCACATGGAGGAAACCTCCACAGCTTGCTGCAAGAATTGAAACACCCACAGGTTTGAGAATGGTGGCAGTGTTGCCCTAGTTTCTTACCATTCCAGGATACAGAAGGCTGCTGCAGTGATGCCTATGCGGCCTGTGCCTCAAGTATAATACAGAGCAGTTCAAGAAAAGTTACTATTTCAGTATCCAAGAAGTGCTGATGCCTGTTGCAGTGTCTTCAGGCATGCAGAAACTTCCCTTTCTCGGAAGCTGAAAACAGTTCTCTGAGGAATGACCTTAGCTTTTGTAGCAAAGAAATTGCTAGAGCTCCAGAATACCTCTGGCACAGAGACAAGTTCAACATACCTAGAGCAATTCCATTAGGCCATTGGATTTCTGTTGTCACAAGCTGCTGTCTGTCAAATCCATTCATTCCTGCTTTTTCAATTTTTGCTGGCTCACCCCAGTCTGACCAGTACATAAAGCTGTGAAGCAGAATTTATGTTGTATGATGCACTACAGTACTGTGCAGTATCACTCTTTATTATGACCAATAACTAAAAAAGGCTACCTAAGTCAGTTATCAGAACATGTAGTTGGTAGTTCTGCTCTTTTGAAAGAAACAGGACAAATACTCACCCAGAGATAGGATCTACAGCAATAGAAGCTGGCTCTCTCAGCTCAGAGAGAAACAAAACCTTTCTTTTTGTGCCATCCAGGCTAGCCACTGAAATGGTCTTTGCAGTTGAGTCAGACCAGTAGATGTTCTTATAAACCCAGTCAACAGCAATGCCTGCAGGGCTGTGTATGTTGTCCAGGATTCTGATGTGTGTTCCAACTTTATCACGGGTATCAATGGAGGCACTGGAAGACAAGAATTACTTGTTTTCAATCACTTCCTCTGCAGATACTATCCCTTGGCATACCTCAGCAAATACTGCACAAGATTTCAGGCAGAAGATGCATGTGGGACATTCCACAGAGTGCCTTTTGTACAACTGTAGCAGCAGTTACTATGAAGTGCAATAGATATACACATTGCTAGCTGTGGGAACTTGCATCAACTGTACTTTGTCTTTAGGACACCAAGAATCTAGTTCTACCAGAGACTAGATAAAGAGCTTGGGTAAAACATGGGATGGTTTAGGGAAGCACACTAGGTTCAGAAGCTAAGCTCATTTACCTGAAGATTGCTTTTTGGCTGAAGTCTGCCCAGTAAAGCTTTTGCTCAGCAATATCAGCATCCAGAGCTACAGAGTTTCTTAGCTGCTCTACAAGCTGAATGTATTCTTTCCTCTCCAGGCCAATCTTCCTAATATCCCGGCGGTTGGTGAAAATTAGACTTGGTTCTTTCCCTGTGAAAAGAGTTTAAGTGTTATCTGTACTTCTACATATCCAGTCACATACTTTTCTTTTACAGAAAGTTTTAAGAGTCATCATATTTAGTATTTGCCATTCCACACTTGCTAGCAGATGCTGACAGAGGTCTTGGCTGTACCATATCTCATCTTTTTCTCCCTCCACAACCTGATGGGGAGGATCCTCCTCCCCAGGGAGCAGACACAAGCAGTTTATGTCCCACAGCTTGACGTACTGTATCATGGCATCATTCGAAGTGTTAGTAGTGATCAAATCTGTACAAGTTACACCAGTAACACCACAACAGCTAGTGTAAAAACCACAGTAGTATGAACAGTGCATCACTTGCTGACTCATTTTGAAGTGGGGATGTAAAAGTCTTATGTCAACACTCACCAACTGCCTTGCACACCCCAGTAGCAAGATCCATCTGATAGCCACGGCTACATTCACATTTGTAGCCCCCTTTCAGGTTGATACAGATCTGACTACAGATGCCAGGGTTCTGACATTCATCAATATCTGTAAAAACAACAAAATAGTTCATGCTCACCTCCAATACCACCAGTAGAATCCATGTTAAACTACTAGATACTTGCCTCCACAGGTTCTCCTGTCCAGAAGCTCAAACCCAGCTGGACAGTCACATTCATAGCCAATAATGAGATCTCTGCAGATATGAGAGCATCCGCCATTGTTAACCAGACATTCATTTATGTCTAGAAGAGAAAATTAGCCACTTCTGAGAAGGCATGCATATTTAGTCTTATAGTCCTAGTCATGCACTTTACCAGGTTCACATCCATTTTCTGACAATGCCTGCCACATCTGATAAACTGTTCTGGTACTTGAAGTCATATGCAAGAGAGCCCCCTCAAATTCATGTTCGCTCAGCTTCCAGCACCTTCTCCGTGCTACAAGAAGGCAGCAGTAAAGATTGAGGTTCCTAAAGTTTCAGTGTTTCTAATGCATTCAAGTGCCTTCTGGCAGCCAGTTTGGCTAGGATAAAACTAGCCTATTAACTAGGTTGGTCTCAGTTGTAAGTTTGCCACCAAGAAGTGCCAATGGGCATCCCAGCTGACATCTGACAACTCAGAGGCTGTATCCAAGTATATGTAGTAGTCAACACCGTGCAAATAGTTTATTCACTTACTACACTCCTTGAGGGGCTCATCACTCCAGTCCTTGCAGTCTCTCTGCTGGTTACACACTTTATTGATATCAATGCATTCTCCACTTCTGCACTTGAATTTGCCAGGTCCAGAGCACTGAATAACTGACATAATGAAGATTGCATGGGTAACTACCAGCTTCAGCAGATATTCTGCAAAGACTTTATTCTTGCTTAGTTCCACACTTACCATTGTTACAGTTTGCTTCATCTGTGCCATCCAGACAATCTCTCACACCATTGCACTGCCTACTCCCATGGATGCAGTTCCCATCTTCACATCTGAACTGGTCTGGTCTGCAGGTCCGAGAAGCTGAGGACACAGCCATTATAGACTTTTACTCCTGAGATTTACTGCAGCAGAGGAAATAAAAGACGAGGCAAGCAGTACCTCCTAGAGAAGGACCAAGTGAACTTACGGCAGTTGATTTCATCACTTCCATCCTTGCAGTCAGGATCCCCATCACAGCGCCACTTTTTGTGGATACATTCACCCGAGCCACACTGCACCTCACTGGCAGAGCACTTCACAGGAGGTGCAGGCTGGCGGCCACATTGCTCTAGAGACTCATCTGAGTGGTCGGAGCAGTCAGCATCATCATCACACACCCAGCTGAGAGGGATGCAAATCGAGCTCTTGCACTGGAACTCATGAACTCCACAGGTAGGAGGTGCACACTCCAGCTCATCACTACCATCACTGCAGTCATCTTGACCATTGCAGACAAAGCTCTTGGAAATACATTGCCCACTGCTGCATGTGAAGTCTGCTGGACTACAAGTCACATTGCCTGGGGTAATAGGAGTAAGAGAGATTAGCACATTATCACAAGAAGGCTGACTTTTGTGTGAAGGTATTTTGTTTTGCAGCTGTTAGCTGCAAACAGCTGGGTTTTTTTTTTATCAGCTGTTAGCTGAGAGAAGATCAGCATCCTGTATAAGGCAATAGGGAAGCCTAAATGACCACCTACAGAACACTTGGGTTCCACAGACCATCCTCCTTGCCATTGGACATTGTAAGTGATAGGCATCAGATTTGAACTACTGAGTGAAAATAACCTTCTGAAGTAGCTAGGCTGTCCTGCACTTCAGATTGCAAGCCTTTCAGAAAACAGGCTCTAACCCTGTGAACCAAGGACAGCAGGTAAGAGAATTGCTAACTCAAGAGTACAGACTAAGATTAAGATAGTCTGATGGTCAGCATGTACTGTAGTTTGAAATTGAAGTGTTTTGTGCTGGTCCCCAGGACAGCAGTGGCCCATTTGCATGGACCAGTGGGGATAACAGACAAAGACCTTGCCCTAGCTGATCCCATGGTTAAGCACACCCATGCAATTTGTGTCAGTACAAATTATGCTGGTTTAATAGCAATGTACCTAGCAGCTCAGTATGCTTAGTTTTATCAGCTTCATTAGAAACACTGTCTGGAGATTTACTTGTAGATTAAGGCATTTGTTTGCTGAGTAAGATGGTAACTCCACAGACACATAACAAAGTCTAAAGATCTGTATCTCACTAGGCCATCCAGGTAAGGTGGTTCTGATGGAAGCCAGCCCTGTGGCTTTGGTTACAGCAAATGTGTCTCAGGACACCTCAGACAACCCATACGTATGCAAATTCTTTTGAATAAGGCAGGAATGCTACGCTCTAATGTAGCTCCACTTGTGTACCAGCCTGAAGTTGCCCCCCAAACACCAGAAATCCTGCTTCACAGATATTTCAGGATAGGGCTATAAAGCAGATCACCTATGCCCTTAGCTAAAAGTTGCTACTACACTTTCAGGAGACAATTTGTTAATGTAAGCAGCAATTTCAGAAACTCTCCAAAGAACAAGTTCTGACAGTTGCCTTGCCAGGTGACTAAGCCTACCTGTGGCTACTGCCAAAATTAGCAGAGAAGAAAGACACACATTAAATAGCTTACATTATTGTAGCTCTTAACTTAGCAGGATAGAGGAGTGTTAGAAAAAATTTGCTTTAAGTGGCTGCAAAACAAGATGACTGTAGGAAAGATATTGATACTATGAAAAATGTATCTTCCCAGGTGTACTGCCCAGCTAGCTCCTTTCCAGATGAGTCAATTTCAAATAGAGTTATGCAGCCACCAATTCTCTCCTTACCACAATTCTGTTCATCTTCTTCACTGTCACAGTCTTTTTCACCATCACATTTCCAGGACACTGGGATACACTGAGTTGACTGAGGACCACAGCTGATTTCATTTACCCGGCATGTTCTTGTATCTATTGAAAAAAAGTTTTAAGTTCAATCTAAGACCTACTGATCTTGGGTTTCAGCATTTGTCCTGAAAATTAAGACTGAAAGGCTTCAGGTCTGGACAAAGTTGCAGTTATTTAGATGCCAACATCTGTATAAATTAATGGAAAAGACTATACTATTCTATGCTGTTCAGTAAAAATGATGCTTCCAATTACTGTCAGATTAGTATTTTAAGGGTACCTTTGTAGTGCTAGCTGTGTGATTGCACACCAGTTACACTGTAGCAGCTTGAGCTACAACAAGTAGTAGGAGGGAGGAGTAATGCCAAAGTGCACTAGGACTTGGGGCTGAAGTATTCCCACTGTGGATCCTACCGATAGAGGGAAATGACACTTTCTGTATCTATATTCCTTGATGGATTATAACACTTCAGACCAGAGCTGCTAATCCTGAGACCTCAGAGTCAAGCCTCTGCACTACTGCTACCCACGCCCAACATGTAGTCAGATACTCAGTCCTTACACTAGCTCTGGTAGTATTGGGATGGCATGTGCAAAGTAGCTGCCTTGGAGAACAGCAATCACCTGGTGGACAAGCCACAGTGATGGTCAGGCCTGCCATGTTCTGCTTGCTGCTTCTGACTGTAAGTAAAACCTTGTCCTTGCTATCTCTTACCAGTAGAAGTGCAGAGTGCCCACTCAGTTCTGCATCTTTCTAAGCAGTGAAAAGTCTCCTCAAGACCCTGACATGGCCAAGCACTTAGGAAGGTGCTCCCCAAGACAAGTTCATCCTTCCTTTAGGAGGTGAGTCAGACTGCAAGCAGGCAAGAAGTCAAAATGCTCCTCCCCACAGGCTTGCCTACACCAGCATGCCAGGTTCACTTACGGCACAGTTCAGAACTCTCATCAGACCCATCCTCACAGTCTGGATCCCCATCACACTGCCATCTGTTTGGCACACACTGACCACTGAGGCACACAAAATCAGATTCGGCACATGTCTTCTTCACTGCAAGGGAGAAAAAGACATTTGTTTAGGGACCAGAGTTTAGCTTGTTTATCACTGACAGGGATCAGCTTTGTTGCCCTAGCAAAGTTATTCAGTATCCTTGGTTCGTGGATGTCTGGTGTTGTCCCCCACCAACCTAGTAAACAGTGCTGTTGAACACTTCCTACAGTTATTCTGCGTACAGAGAAACATTTATATTCAACTAATCAGGCACTGAAGGACCACTATGGCTAAGGAGACTAAGCAGGTTAGTCTGTATTAGCTGCTGCTTTGAACAGACTTGAGCTAAAATAAGGTTTATTGATATTAACACTTAGGTTTTGAACTCTGAGATTATAGTCAAGGCATTTGAATTGTCATTACAGAAGCATGGTACTGTGTACCTCTAGGGTAATAGTTTAGGTCTGCTTGAGGAGGCTGGCAGTTGAACCACACCAGTGAAGGATATAGAGTATGTTTTGCCTCGTCTCCATGTAAATCTAGTCATCTATCTTGGCTTCTATGTCTGCTTAAAGCAAGGGTTGGCAGCCAAAGCTAGACTTAATGTTTATAGGAGACTCAGCAGAATCACTTTCACATATAAAACAGGGCTTTTAACCATGGAATAGCCAACAGCAGAGTGCTAATAGAAAACATTTTCTATTATGTATTCAAAAAACAACTGAGAACAGGCTTATATTCTGTTCTTGTCAGTCATCACTCTCACAAGTGAAGAATTTTGGTCACAAGCTTTGTCTCAGTTGCCGATTTCGGGAGAGTTAAATAACACTCAGGAAAATTCAACTGCCTCAGATGGATACAAGGAATCAAAAGTGATTGTTCCAAAGAATTTTTATTTGTATTCCGACTGCCAGAAGTGCTGGACAGGATAAGCATCTCTCCAGCTATCCACTCTTCAGTCCCCACTTCCAACTAGCAAGCACTACTATAGAGGTATCATTTTGATTACTTACCACAAGCACTCTCGTCACTGCCATCTAAACAGTCTTCATCACCATCACATTTCCAGATTTGAGGAATACAGCGTCCATTACCACATGCAAATTGGGATTCCTCACATTTTGCTCTCGCACCTTCAATGAAAAAAGGAACCTAAGCCTCGATACTGTTAAGAAATACTTTCTTGCTTTCCCCACTGATCAAGAAGCTACCCATCTTAATAAACAGCTTAACATCAATATGAAACCAGATCTGAGCTCCAAATCTTTGCAGTCACCTTAATCATGAAAGTAGAGTCAAAAGCTTTCCTTCACAGTACAAGGACAGAGTTTAAGCACCGTAACAGTCCACCTGCCTAAGAGCAGCAAACAGTCTCAATGTTATTTTTACTCAGTTTTCCTCTTCAAGACAGGGTCAAGTCTGCAAAAACGCATGCCCACAATGACTCTGCTGTCTCACACCTAGCACTGCATTCTCAAAACTTTTCAAACTTTAAGCAAACTGGGTTTACATTTGATTAATGTCAAGCTGGATTAGCATTTCAATGCTCTGCTACGTTACAGTAGAATCCCCAAGATATCTGTAAATGTAGCTTAGATAACTGCTTTGTAGCTGAGCAAGTTTTCATGCTTTATGTCACTCCTCAAACAGTGGCACCCAGAGACATTCCTTGGTACACACTAAAAGAAGTGTGATGCTGAAAGAGCAAAGTAATTTATCGCTTCCTTCTGGAATCAAGTCCACAACTGGTAAGTCTTGATTTGTTAGTACACTTGAGTAAGGTACTGCTTTCTGCAAGATCCTTAGAGCGCATTTTCCAGAGTATCTTCAGCTCTACCCTTCAGTGTGATCCCATCCCTCAAGGGAACGTGCTTTGTCTTGGAAGCCCTGTTATAACTGTCACTAAAAGCAGCAGCCTGCATCTTCAGCAGCTAAGCCAGAGCTGTTCCACTTAATGCATGCAGGCAAGTGTGTAAGACCGTGCATCAGTATTGGCTGCACATGACTACGACACGATGCAAGACTCCTGATCCTTCTTGGTTTATTGCATCATTCAGTGAGGGTGCTTTGTCCTGGCATTCCAGAGCTCAGAGGGCACCAAACTTTAGTACAGTATTATTTGCTATTTTATATCCTCTCTGTATGATGTGCAAAATGCAAGACAGTTTCCAAGTAGAAGGAAGGTTCTCAGCCATTTTACATTATATTGGTCAGCCATCATGCATGAGGCACTCACGAATGCTGGGCAGTACAAGCAAGAACAACATGAGCAATTCTATCTGCTGAATGTCTCACATAAATTCATGATCAAAGAGGTGAAACAGCATCTTACTGACTTCTGCTAATGTTTTAGTAGCCTTACTGGCAGAGTAAAGCAGTAGCCCACTTGTAAGAGCAAAGTTAACAACTTTTTTCATGGGAACTGTGTTCAAAAAGTACCAAAAATCAGAACATCAGCTCTTGTGTTTACTGTTTCCATACCCTGTTTCCCTTTCTGGTTGGGAATTACATCAGCATGTGCTTTCTAATAGTGTGGTTTTGTAAAGCTACTACTACTTGGTCATGAGCTGTCAATCAATTAGCTTGCCTTGTGCTAGACAGCACACCACAGCCACCTGAGAATGGGAGTAGATGCCACAATTAGCAGCTTGTTCTAAGCCTGATACCGTCTGGTCCAGCAACCTCTAAAAGAAGGTTAGAGTTGTGAGCCCTGGTTACATATTTCAGGTTTTACTGTACTACAACATAAAATACGTCACAACTGACTCCTGCTAGTTTCGGGACTTTCTCATCCAGGCGTTCAGAGTGAGAACAGTCAACCTTTCCCAAAATAGCACACAGAGATATTAGAATAAGCCTGCCACTAAGGAGATCCCAAAATAACTCCACGGTCCTTAGTTACTCTATTTCAAGCTAGAATAACCAGAAAAGGCTTGCTAAGGCTGCCTAGTACATTGTGACTTACAAACGTAACGTCATTTTGACCAAATGCTGTAGGGAAGCTACACACAAGGCTAACAGAAACCATAGCTGAACTTGTAGTAACGGCTACAACTTTAAAATTACAATCCTAACAACAAGCCATTCCAAGAAGATATCATTGCTTCTGCAGCTGATACCAAGTGAAATGTCCGAGCAACTACTTTCAACAGCCCACAAACAAGTAAAAAAATCAACAAGACCTAACACCCACACAGCTGCACAAAGGTAAAGGTCAGCATCTGCTGCTGCTGCTGCTGATGTCTGTCAGACTCTGATGGCAACCTGAAATGAGCTCCAATGAAGATGAAGGTTAGTTACAGCCTGTAACTTTGATCCCATCTTACACCAAGCACAGTTCTACAATGCCAGATAACCATTTAGTTAGGCACTACCAGCCCAATCCACTGCTATTTGAGCAATGGAGTCATACCTCAGTTGCACCTTCAGTCACTAGACACCTAATGATTTTTGGATCAGTAGCAATTAGCCACTAATTCAAAGCTTCTCTTTATGTGCTACTCATACAGTAGAAGCACCTTCACACATTTTCTCTTCCTAGGAATATGGCTTAGGCTAAAAAGTTTAGAGAACCAGTAACATTCTGATGTTAGCAGCCTGTGACTGCTAACACATATTATTTTACTATTCCCGAGGTAACTACCTACTAGAAGTGGGCTCATAAGCAGCAATGGGTGTAGGGTGAAGGAGCACAGTTACACTGACTACACTACAAAACTACCTTTCTCCATATCTCTGCTATCATTGTTAGTCTCAGCCCCTTAAGCAAGTTGCCAGATTACTTGTCTGGGCAGCTTCAAGCATGTGACACTTGTGTACTGTCATCTGACACCAAGTCCCAGAAAAGCTCCCAACCGTGATTGGGAAACCTTGTGAGAGCTCACATAGGAACTAGCTTAGACTTTTCCCAGACCCTGGCAATTGCAGCTACTAGTAGAAGAGAGCTGATGGGGGCACTAACTCAAATTGAAGGAACAATCAGAATAACTTGGTTAGCTAGTCTACTAATTACCCTCCACTGCGTATCTTCTGGGATGATTTCTGAGCACAGTGCAGTAGCAGTTTCAGTGCCAGCCAGCTTGTTCCTTCATTCTGCAGCTGTTTAACCATGTCTGTTGCGGACCAGGCATGGGAGCAACCTACATGACTGGGAGATGGGAGGTAACTAGGCAGACATTTCTCCTCTCTCTCCTTGTATGAGGACTGGATACAACCACGTGCTGACAGGGCTCTACCTGCCAGACCTGGTGTCTGAGCTACTGCACACAGTTATAGGAAACACCGCCAAGATCAGACATAAGCATTAGGCCTACTTTAGTGGGGAGATTTAAGAGTCATACGACAACGCAGAGCCATATGACAACGCAGACCTCAACTGCCGACCTCCTACCTGGGAGAGCAGGCCGGAGCTCAGCTCCTCAAGGAAGAAAGGAGTCAACCAAATGATTACTACCTCCACTTAAGAGTAAAGTACTCTTAAATGACCATCCAATTGGCGCAGTGTGCAAGACCACTGCCACAGGGGCAACAGCTCCTACGCCGGGAGGCAGCCCTGCAGCTGGCCACGAGCAGCGCTACTGGCGAGCGCCCAGCCCCGGGAGCAGGGACCCGGCGCCGGCAGGACTCAGCATTGCCACCAGGTGGAGATGCCTCATGGTGGTCACCTCGGGCCCTGAACTAGAGCCAACACCGCTGGATAACACAAAGCCTAAGTTGCACCGCAGTTTGACAGCACCTTTAACGCCGCAAGCTTCCAAAGCGCTCCTCTTTCCCACTCCACAACAGAGGCCAATCCTCCCCGACCCTCCCGCGTTAGCCCCAGCCACGCAGACCCC
>VWZW01003298.1:281902-334429 GCA_013397115.1 Edolisoma coerulescens
CGGCGGCTTTGTTTCCCCTGCGTCTCCCCAGCGCCGCTGCTGCCGGCCGCGGGGAGGGGGAATGCGGCTCCCCCGGCCCAGGCGCCACGGCAAGGCGTGCCGAAACCCGCGCTGCGCCCTGGCTGCCTCCGAAGGAGCGTTTCTTCCACGCGGTGCCCGCCGCCCCATGCGCACATGCTCCCGTGTTTGTGCCGTTTTCCTTCCCTCTATAGCGGAACTTGATTTAAAACGAAGCAGGCGCGGCTCTCGAGGAAGAAAAGCACTTCTGCGTTATCCGATCGAGGGATCGCAGTTAATTAGTAATTTTACAAAGCGATGTGTCAAAGTTGTGTAATTACAGCCTTAACCTTGTATTTTAAGGAGGAGAATTGGTAGTTTTATTCCACGCTTGTAGCATTGTATACATCCAATTACGTCTCGGTGAAATATAGGTAGAAAAGAAGGGCTGGTAAAATGCAAAGCTGGGGTTGTACACAGCACTCTTAGAATTCGAAATTGTGCTTTCTAAAATCCTCTGCTTTTTTTTTTTTTTAAAAGTATTTTTATAATCTTGCTAGTTTATGGTGGTACCGTGTGCTGTGCTTTTAATACTGTTGTGCAGATACAAACCTCAGCAAGCAGCTCCATCCAAAAATGATGAAAAAACCGGTTGCTGCTTCTTTTCTTGGAAATGAAGTCTTGATTTATTAGCCTAATACATTAAGTCTTTTCTAGTAATGTGAATGATTCCTCCGTTGAAGCAAGTATCTTTGATTTTCCATGTTTCCTCAATGTCATAACATAGTTCTTTGTATCTTATTTGCAGAATGAAGCCCTTTTTGATTCACATCCAGTTGTATCATGACTACACTAAAGACAAACCATGCTACTGCATGAATAAGTTTGGAGCGGATTATCTCTTGCAGTTCATGTAATGAATGACTATCCACGTCATCCAGATGGGCAAATGGTTGATATATCAGAGACTTGTTTAAAAAGTCAAGATTTGATGTCATGTACCTGAAATACATCTGGTGATTATATTTCTCGTATGTGTGTAAATATGAAGAGAGCAATTCCCAGTGTTTGCCTCCCTACAGCCCTTCCACCTCATGGCCTCAGGGGCAAAGACTGCTTTCCTAGCCTGCCTGGTATGTGGCATGAGATGCTACAGCCTTGTTCTTGCAAACATATGCTGCTGCAAGCAAGAAAAATCTATTGTGTACAAGGGGGTTGACTGGGGTCCACGGGAAGATGGCTTAGTGTAAGTAGTATGTTGAAAGCATCATTCTTCTTGCAGATCTTCAGCACAACATACTGCCTTCGGTCAGATGCTCACTGCTGCATGGCCTGCTGTGCTTTGAGCTGAACAGCATTTTCACAAATGTCCTGCTGTCATTACAGAAATATTTTATAAGCCGTATACTGAGTGCAACAAGAAGACTCCAGTCATGCAGAAATACAGAGCTGGGCATACCTTGGTGTACCCTGGTAGTTGATGGCCTTCCTTGTTTGTGTGTGGAAGATACAGGTTTACTGGAGGGAGAAAAATTATTCTTTGTGACCTGCATTATTGCTGCTCCATGAGTATCTGCACCTGGCTTTGTGATGGGGATTCAACTTTCTATCTGGGATGTACCTAGCTCTTTGTACACCCCAGGGTTTGGACTCCAAAGCAGAACTTTCTGTAAAATAATTTTTATGGTTTCAACTATATTAAAGCACTTGTGTAAGTTAGTGCATGAATCCTGTAATCCACAGGTTTTGGTGGAATTTCCATAAAGGGCTCTCAGACAGAAAAGTTTTCTCCATCCTTAGCACCATCCTTACAGGAACTCTGTTCAAGAAAGGGGCAGGAATCCTGCTGGATGCTATGACATGATCTGCAAGATGAGAGCCATCTGCACTGAGGTTTCATGCCTTTGCAGCAGCTATAGTCTTTCAAAGGCTTGCTTCATGTGCGAATGGGAAGGGATCTGGGGGGTCTGCAGTGTGCATAATGAAATAGAGAGTCACTTGTTCATACAAGGATACAAGCCAGAATATATCCGTACAGGAGAATAGAATAAAATTGTGGGTTTCTGTCTGTTGAAAATACATGCACGTGGGGGAATAGCAGCTCTTCTGTGCTGGTGATAATGTAGGAGCAAAGCACCCAGGATGGTCTAAGGTTTAGGAAGGGTGCTGAATTTTATAGGGAATGTGAGCTGGCTCTTGTAACTCCTTTTTGCATCATGTCAGAGAAAACACATTAACATTTGCTCTGTTTCCATTTGTGACCTGCAGTCTTTGTTTTTTGCCATATGTGTTTGAGTTGAACTTCAGCTTTGGGGAAGTCAGGAAGCTGCAGACAGTAGGCGGATAAGAAAGTGCACAACCTCAGTACAGAGAGGGAGTGTGAAGGGAAAGCTGGCATTGCCACCTCAGTTAAGCATGTTCCCATAGTCAAGTGGTTTATGGTATTAAATATTATGCATAATTGTTTTATTACTGCTAATTGTTTTTAGCAAAGTCTCCAAGTCTCCACCCTGTTTTCTTGCCGTAACTGGCGAATATTCTTGAACATGTGATGTTCCCTTGAAAAAGCTGGAAGATATTGCCAAGAAGCTAAGTGAACCAGTTAGGCATTGCCTTCACCTTAAAATATGATGCAACAAGAAAATGCATCATATTACCTTTGCTTTTGAGAATTGTGGCAGATATTGGCTCCCTGAGACTTTCCAACATCAATTCACCTTTTAATGCATTTGGACTTACAAAAAAATGGATAAGTGGTTCCATCCTTTGGTTTGGATCCTTTCGGATAACTAATTTACGCTGTTGGTTATAGAGTGTAAAGTCAACTTACAAGAAAAAATAAAGAACAAAAAGGACCTTCTGGAGTACACATAATGTGAATTCAGTGTGTTTTGTTCCTTTCTCTTTTTGCCTTAAAGACCATATAGCCTCCATTTCTAAACGAATTCCTGAAGCACTGGGATTACTAATTCAGCCTCAGGTCTTAAATCAATGGGACTTTTGCCTTCGGCTCCTTTGGTGAAGGACATGAAGTGAGGATGTGTCTGCGATATTCAGCCTAATCTAATAAAGAAAAGGAAAGCTTCATGGGTAGAAAAAGCAGCAGCTATGTATTATGGGATAGCACCCTGCATTAGGATCAGTTGCAGAAATATTTTCTTCATTGTGTGCTGGCATTAAAGACATTAACTGCTTATGAGATTGCATGCCTGAAATGACAGTAAATGAAGGAGGTGTGTCCATGGCTATATTTTGGAAGTGCAGAGCCAGGATCTGTATTACTGACTTCAGAGGAGTTGTACAGAGGATGAGAGAGAGAGAATGCATCCTTTGGGAATAATTTAAAATAGGTATGTGCATGAATCCGGATTCATGTGATTGCATGTCTGTATCTAAGGGATAAATTGGCCTATTTTTTTCTTTTTTCCTTTTTTTTTTTTGAAGGCTTCTCTGCAAACTATATTAAGGTTTATACTTTTGTTAAAAAGTCCTACTCATGTCCATGTTCTGTGTTTTGTCTGCAGCTTTATGCAAAAAGAAGGGGAACAAAGAAACACATATACAACTTTGCAGTAAAATGCACCTTTCCCGTGTTACCTAGGAGTAAATCAGGACTCACAGAAAAGTCCCGTTTACCCTTTCCACCGTCATCATATGAGCTGTAAAAATGAGGCAGAACTTAAGTTTCACTGGTGGTTTTAATCCACTTTTAAAATTTTTTTTTAATCATTAGTGGTACAAGAAATGTATAGTTTATCTCTGATGGAGACTAGAAAATACTTACTTCTTTTGGCTGTATTCTTCACAATGGCTAAAACAATGAATACAATTCCCAATATCAACATTAATTGGAATTTGCTGCTGATTTCTGTGAGGACTGGATTTCCTCCTCTGTGCTACAAACTTGTCAGTTTTCTTTGTATGGTCACTTATTAATGAGGATCCCCTGTTTTTGTGCATGTGTGATAGGAAAAATGTATTTTGCTTAGTATTACAGTATTTGAAGACTTCATAATAGGAAGGAACACGCCATGTTGGGAACAGAACCTTGGAAGTATTTAATTTGTTTTCAAAACCCAAATTCTTACTTCATTGGTGGCACTGTGCAGTGTGTAAGCCTGGAAATGAGAGAATTGTAAGTCGTGCTTTGGAACCAAAATTTCCATTATCCTTTTTTTTGTTTGTTTTTTTTTTAGTAATATGTGATGAAAGTTTAGTTGTGAAAAAAAGAGCCTCCGTTTCTGTTAGATGTGGCACAGAATGTGGCTTCAAAATACACCCTTACCAATTTTGCAGCTGTGCACTTTTTATATTTATCTTTAGAAATGAGAAACTCTTTAGAATATCATGCCCTCATGTGACACCAATTCTGTATGCTTAGTAATAAACCAAATAAAACTTGTACTTGCTGATACTGCAAGACTTATTATACATAAACTGGAGTATATTCTGATCAGATTTTCCTGTGAGAAAACCTGCTAGTATGAACACATATTAAGATTCCACCAGAAGTTTGTGTTTGTAAAGTTTTCCAGTGGAAAAAGAGAAATTTGAAGTTTGTTTTTCTTTAATGCACACTGATTAACAGTCTATATGTTCACCTTTGTGGAAGACTACACATGCATGCACACGGGAAATCTGGCATTTGTGTTCCAAAAACCTCTATAGTAAGTGGAGAAGGATATTAATACTTGTTTTTTTCTTTACTAAGGATGAAAAATGATACGATGTGTGTTAAAAATAAGAAATGGGATTAATTAAGTGGGTTAAAATTTAGGATTGCAGTGTTGTGCCTTTAGAGCATAGGAAATAGAAGGGGGAGCAAGACATTATGGATGAGCTTGGGAGTGGGCCATGATATTCTTGCATTATTTTGGAAATGTTTAGATTTGGAAGATACTGTGGAAACAGAATACAGCATATTAAGCTGAATGTAAAAATCCCCGAATATGTTCTTGGTTCACACAAAAGTGGACATTGCAGAAAACCAATGTGTACCTCTGTATAAGGATAAGCAGCAGACAACCATGCTAGGGAAATTCTCACTGTTCTTTGCAGATAGACTGTGGGACTTGCTGATCAAAAAAAGAACAAACTAAGGACATAGTAAGAGAACTGCCCTGTGCTCGTCAGTTATTTGGACTTAAGAGTGGATTGTGTTTTCCATGTCCCATAGTTCTTGCAAAAATGATCTGTTGTTACACTCTGCATTGCCTACTCACATTTTAAATGCAAATATCATTTTTCATCGCTAAGGGTGTTGTAAACTCTTGCCATTTTCATTCATTAGCCCTTCCTCTTCCCCATATGTTTAAGTTTCACAGTCTTTTTTTAGATACTCTTTAGGGAAGAGGTGTAATATTTGACAGGCAAATGGTCAAGCTTGTCTCTGATGCAGGTGGTGTTTGGCAAGAAGTGGTAGACAGATTTACAAACTCAGGAAATGCAATAAAACAGCACTCCCTTGAATTTTAACTTACATTGAAATTGATCAGTACTGATGCCTTTGCAGCTATATGCAAGATACTATTGTTCTGTATACTGAAATATTGTTAGATTTTGCTTACAAAGAAATTGCTTCTGTGAACTTAAATGATGCCATGAAATACAGTTTCTGAATCTATTTGAGTAGTATAATGTGTATAATAAAATGTGTCTGCCTATAGCAGTACACAGACTCCAGCTTTAATTCTACAGGTTGAAAATCAGCTTTCTTAGGCCTGGGCCATCTTAGGACGTACTCAGATAGGACACATATAAGTATATTCTACCCTTGTAAGGTCAATTGTTTCCTTGTTATGGCTGGTTTCAAAAGGAAAAGGGGGTTTCTTGATTATTTTTTCTTTACAATGATGTTTACTGGGAACCTTATCTAGAGTACCCTGATGTCTTGGTTCTGTGTTATCCAGTTTCCTTCTAGTTTCCACACAGAATTTATTTATTCTGTTACTTTTGTTCCTGTTATTTCTGAGACTGACATTTATTTGTGTTCAGTGACTGTGCCTGACATTCTTCCCTGTCCTCTCTTAGCTCTCTCTTTTCCAAGCTAAACTAGCCAAACTCTTTTGGGCTCTTCACTGTTGATAGACCATTCCTCTAACCATTATGATTGGGATCTTCAGGCGCTCTCCCAGCTTGAATCCACCATTCCTAGGCTTGACTGAACAGAAAGGTAGGTGGTGCTCCAGGGCTCAAAGAGCTCCACAGGAGGACTTTTTCAAGTCTTCTGTGCTGACTTTAAGCTGACACTGATAATTTTCCTTGGTGGAAGTACCTTGACTGACAGGTGGTGTTGTGGTCTCTGCTGTACATATCCACCTGCCCTAAGTATTTATCCTGAGGAGCAAGTTTACCTTTATAGTCAAAGGGGAGAAATGGACATTTCTGCATGGCCATTCAGAGACATTTATGTAATTTCTATTATTTAGTTTATATGTCAGTTGTCTATTAAAGTGTGCTGTCCAACTTCTTGTCCTTAATTTTGTTGACCTCCTTTCTAATTTCTGTGGCTAGATTGTTGGTGATGGTATTTAAGATTGGTGATAATACTATGTGATAGGTCTCATGGCTGATCACCTCTTAGTAATCTTTATCCTAAAGTTTTCTTTTCACCATTACTCCTCATATATCCTTTAAGCTATATATGTTACCCCATCTGGCAACTCTTGTACTAATTGCCAGCATTTGCTGCTTAACTAATAGTTTCTCATATTCATCTCATTTAGATTCTTTACTGAGTGACATGTGGACTTGATCTAGCTAATTAGTTTAAAAATTCAGATGGCTTATTGAAAGAAAGACTAGAGTTAGCTGGATACAATCAAATTCTGGTAAATCCCAATTGCTTTCTCCCATTTTCCAAGGACACATGAAGTTTATCAAGTTTTCTAATCTGTATTTGTTCTAAAACTTAGTATATTATTGAAGTTGAGACTGTAGGTGACTGGCTGAGCAGTTGGAGAAACTTCTACCGTTGTCTTCCTTAAATATAAACAATGTTCATTTTGTTCTTCCAAAGCACATCTTAGGATAGAGACTGTCTATGCCACTGCAAGATCTTTGGAGTTTCACCTCTGTTCCACTTGTTCTGTTTCTTTTCTTTACTTTTAACCATCCTACACTTGACAGAATAGTCATTGTTCTGTTGAAAAGTGAATCAAGTATTAATTTAGTTACAGAGCTATGCTTAGAGGATCTTTATTCTTAGTATCATATTCAATATGTGTGCAATGGACTTTCTTTTTTTTATTTATTAATACATTTAATGAGCATTTGAAGGAATTGCAAACTCTTGAACTTTCTAGTTCTCTCAAGTTTTTAAAATTTGTTCTTTTACAATAGACAACTTAATTCTGTGTATCATTTTGTTTGATTTCAAGTGAGTTGGCTGGTGATCATTCAAATCAGATTTTACGAGATCTGATGTGGAAATCTTAATTGAAAACAAAACTCAACCACAATAGTGTTGATTCATTTGCTACCTGGTGAAGATACATCCATCATTCATGTGCTGAAGTAGCCAGAACTGACAGCAATCAGTAGTATTTTTTTCTGCGTATGGAAAGTTCAAGTAAAAATACAAGGCCCTGACATATCTTTCCCCCATGTAACATGGTAGAGCTGTGCCTGCCATCCTGTCTGGTAGCCCATATCAGACTCCTAAATCTATCCCATTAGAATCTTTCTATTCCAGACTGATTTTGATCTCTTTTTCCTGAAGTCTGTCACATTATTAGTATGCAAAACTACTGCACTGTCATAACCATTATTTTATTTTACCTGAATTCTTTAAAATATAGATAAGTATCTTTTCAAAGCTGCATTTTTGTCATGGTTGCAATTTTATCATGTCTCTGTTATTCCTTGGAGACCCCTTTTTTCATGATGTCTGCAGTTAGTTTCAGTGTCAATACTGCACAGCATCTCCTGTTACACAAAATCTTATTTGCATATAACAAGTGATTCTTTAGGCTTTTCAACTGCACTTACCATGTCTGGTTTTTTCTAAGAATATTGCTGTGAAGATACTGAACAGCAGCTCAGGATATCTAGGTTCAGTTTATGGCTTGGCTTTGTAGAATTTTTTTTCAAATGTTCTTGTGCAGATCAGTTTTTCGATGCCTTTTTGCCCAGTAAAATGAAGGAAAACACATCCCCCTGTGCCAGAAAGCACTTCCAGTGGGTATATTTATCAATGCTTGGCAAGGGCTCAAGTAATTTAGTAGTAAATACACTAGAAATAGTGACTGGATGGTTCAATCCTCAGAACAGCAGTTAATACATTGTCAGATTTTTTTTTTCCAAAAAATGGAAGCTTAGGAAAATTTCAAAATACATCAACCATTTTGTAGAATATAAGCTATCTGTGCCTTTCCCCATAGTTATTATTAGTATTGGAGCTCTTGGCTTATTTTCAGGTAAATACATGCCACTATTCAAATTTTAAATTTTTATTGATATATGTAAAAGGGAATCACTGTCACCTAGAGAAAAGGTTTTGTTAATAATTTCTGTTATCAGAGCCTGCTTTCAGACTGATGTTCTCATTACAATTTATTAATTTAGCAAAAAATTGCTTGCTCTTGTATTTCTTAGCATATGGTTGAAGGAAACGGCAATATTTTGGACGTTCATTCTGAGAATTCTCAGAGCTTTGCTTCTACACTCCAAGTTTAAGATGTGTGATTTGCCATTTGAAAATGAGGTTGCCTGTGCTTTTTGAGTCTCATTGTCTCATAAAACACACTACCTTTTCTCAATTAATAGTGTTAAAATAATGAGTCTCTGGTTCATATAGCTGTGATTTTCCTACAGTTAGAATGGTGAATTCTCCCAAGTCCCCATATCATAACAATTATTAAAAATAGAGATGATACAAAGCCAGTAATGGATGATGACAGAAAAGTAAGACCACAGAAAAAGACACTGAAAGAACTGTGTTAAATGGAGGACTCGGGAGATTTGCAGTTACAGACTATAAATAATTGCAAAGATAATAGTATAAATGAAAGAAGGGAATTACCCACATTCTCAGAAGAAAGAAAGACAAGGTGCAATGGCCTGAAGCTGAAACAGGAAAATCTCAAGTCATAAGAGAATGTTTCTTACAATGAGAGTAATTGTGCAGTGAACTAGAGGGCAGTGCAGTGGCACTGCAGATGGGTTACTGAGGCCATGAGCATTCCTGCGAAGTGGAGCTGGACAGATTAGGTGACGTAGATGAGCTTCTCCAGCTGCTAGTTATTTCAAGAGCTTACAAAAGTCCATCTGTTTCTCTACATCATCTTCATAAATCCTTCTACAGCTGCCAGTCATGTTGTTCCAATGGGCTGTCATATTGAAATGCATCTTTGCAGCCAGGATTGTGAACCCCAGTGGCTTCAGTGAGATAAGGGTCTATCTCGTCTCGTTTTCCATTGAAATTGAGTGTACTTTCTGCTCTGGTTTTCCCAACATTTCTCTCACTGTTGTTTACTCAGTGAGTAAGTTCTCATTATCATCCTCATTGTCATGTTCAAGTGCACTGCAGTGCTTATCTGTTCTGTAAGCATCAGCAAAAGCATGCAAGAAAGGTCCAGTGTGACCCTAATGTGTTTCTTCTTCCTATGTATCTGTTTGTTGCTATGCTGGTGACACCATCTATTTCTGACTAATTCCAGCAGGTGAATACAGCTGTGGGGCTTATCTAGGCTTTACTTGGGTTATTTGGAGGAAAAAAGAAAAAGAAAAGTCAAAGTCTACTTCCATTTGGCTTGGATATAGCAGGAGCCCTTGTGGTGTTAACCCATTCCAGGGAAGAACACCAAAAAAATATTGGGAAAATTCCTGATTCCTTTTCCTCTCCTGTTAGGAATTAGAAATTCCAGGTCCTCATTAGCGTAAATTGCCAAGAAAAACCACACCTGTTTTATCTTTGGTGGTTTTGCTAGGTAGTCGTTCCTGTGATGAGAAAAAGCAGGAAATGTACGTTTCGAAGTGTGTGGGTTTCCAAGGTCTCCTGTGTCATGCACTGGTCTCCAGGCCGTCCACTGGTTTCAACAACTACTACTTGATAGTTTGCCCTTGCCCGTGGTTGTTACGCTGCTCTGAGCAAGTAACAAGCAATGAGACTTCCTGCTTTTAACCTGAAAGTTAGCTCAGAAATGGTGTTAGGCTCCAAATAAGCAGCCCCAGCGAGAAACTACAGCATGGGACTGTTTAACTGCAAAATGGGAATGTGACCAGGCTTGGTGCTGCATGCTGCTTTTCAGCTGGAGCTGGACGGCCCATCTGCAGGGTTAAGATCAGAGCAAGATTCAGCCCTTTGTCAGCAGGCTTTAAGTGGCTGCAGGATCTACTCTCTTTCATGTTTATTTTGCAGGGAGAGCATTCTTCGGTATCTACCGACAGGCTGTGCTCCACAGATATCAATAATTTAAGCTTTGCGACAGTTCTGTGAAGGAGCTCGTGCATATGAGCCTGAGGGACAGCCACGGGACTGGTTCAGCAGGAAGGCAATTGCCATGTTAAGCTGCCCTGGCTGTTTATCCACTTCTTGCTGGCTCACTGTGCCATGGAGTCCTTAGCTCTGTCATATTTGTTTTCACTTCTCAGTGCAGTTACTGTCTCAGAAGGTGGTTCTGGACTAGTGATCCCCAGGAGCAGTGTATCTGAGAGAGAAAGCCTTGGTTTTGAAAAAATGTAAGCACCTAAATCTTCCCAGACATCCTGAGGCTTGTCAAGCAGGAGCATCTCTATGTTTCAGGGCCAGCCCTCCCTGGGTGGTGAAGTGCTGGATTTCTCGTGTGCCAAATGGATAACACTTTCTAACTGAGATCCTATCTCAACCTTTTTAAGGAAATGTTGATTTGAGTATTTTCTATGCAGTTTTAGATGTGCTTTTCCCCATTAGTTCAATTCAAGTCCAGATTCTTCAACAAGGTCAATACATGTGTGCTTTATATTGGGGTACAGATTCTATATTTGGACCTTAAGTAGAAGCATCTTGCTGCTCACTCTGAAAGTTAAGGACTTTTTATGTAGTCGAACTGCAGGCCTCTAGTTCAGTCAATGTCTCAGGTTTTCTGCTTTCCCCCCCTATGTAACTGTGGGCTGAAACAATTCTCAGAGCAGCATCTTGCCAAAGGCACACCTGGCAGCTGCCTGGGTATAGCTAGCTGCTGTGTTTCGGATTTTAGTATGGCTATAAATGAAGCAACAAACTTTCTTCCCAGACTCCAATTTTGGCTAAGGGTGTTATATTATTTAGCTTTGCATTAGCAGCTGGGGAAGTGCTTATATGGTCACTTAACTAATTAGTTTCACTCTTATTTTTGAAGAGTTTACTAACAGGTCAGTCTATTACTTGAACAAAAAGTATTTGTAATATCCATGAATTGAAATGGTCTGTCAGTGTTGCAAACGTGTTGGTAAGCAACTGCATATCTGCCTGCTGAAGGTAGTGTATAACATTCTGTGTGTAAGCTGGAGACAGATCATCCCAAGTGAAGAAAAAACTTCAAAAAAGAAATATTTGTAGAGGTAAAGTGTAGCTGCTCTTTAGAAACCTAAAGTATAGTGATGTAAATCATCAGAGAATTGTCTTACCACTATGACAGAATTAACTCTTATATATTATTATTTTATAGCTGTTTTCATCATTGCTAGTGATTATTAATAATTAATGCTTATCACATAATAAATAAAATCATAACATCTTCACTGAATTTTTAAGGCTTCCAGTGAGACTATTATCAGACTTGGGGGTGAGCAAAGTCTGGTGTTAGTATTTGCTTTTGTAAACTTACATCTGGCTAAGTGCAGCTGGTGGTAAGTAATGCAAGACAGACCTACAGAAAAACTGGGCTAGAACTGCTCCTCCAAAGTCATGTGATCCAACTCCTGCCTCTAGCCAAGGCTGATATTCCTAGGTTGCTCTTGACATAGGAAAAAGCATGTCTTAACATGTTTTTAAAGCCTTTCAGCAATGGACACTCTAGGTCTTTTTCTGCAACAGCAGGACATTATTGGCTCTGTAGTCTGTTATCTACAATTTTCCACCTGATATTTAAGATGTGCTAAGCCTTATAGAGAGGAAGTTAACTGTGCTAAGGATGCTACATTTGTGTTATGCGTTGGACAAGACTGAGAGGCTGTGAGGGTATCTTTGCAAATTTAAATGACATAGTTTTATTCCTGGTTAAACAAGTCAGATGCTTACAGCATGCCTGTCAAATGTATGAAGAAATTTTCAATGGCACTTTAGCAGAGATGAAAACTTCAGTTACAGGTGTTGTGTGTGGCAGAAGCAGTCCTAGGATTATGCACAGATTCACCTGATGAATTGATCTGAATGTGACTTGGCAAAAGCTCACACCAGAAGTCAAAAGGATCTGAGTCCTGTGAATAAAATGCTCGGTGTACACACTGCCAACTAGGCTCCTTACTTGCAGCAGTCATGACGCAGGTGGGTGATGAAATCCACCCTCTGCTAGCCAGAGGGCAGGAAGCAGAGAGCAGGATGGCAGCCAGCAGCTTGCTCTCTTTCCCGTGTGCAGCTTGTCCCACTTCAGTCTCCGACTCTGGTGAAGGGGAATGAGCCAGACCCCTCCCGGGCTCCTGCCCCAGCCCTCTGCTGTTTCCAAGGCAAAGTTTTCCATGACATGGTACTTTTTGCACTTTGCAGATTGCAAAGCAGGAACAAAGTCAGGTGACATCTGCCCCTGTGCTAGAGGCCTCTGCAAGCTCTAGGCAATTATTTTGAAGTGGTTGATTCATGCGGTAGCAGGTAGAGTTCTGTACTGCAATTCCTCACTGCACCAGGCCACGGGGCAGAGAGCTGGCACATATATAAACATCTCACTTCCCTCTCAGTCCCACCTTTTCCATTCAGTAACTCCAGCGTGTTTATGCAGAAATGCAAGTTTTCTGTCATTGAAGCACAAACATCTCAAAACTATGTTTGTAGGGGCAATGTGGTAAAACAGCATTCATGGCCGAATTCACTTCTTCCCCTGTTCTCATTTCTAGAGGTGAACCTCACACTTCTGGTTTGAAAGGTCAGACTGGGTAAGTTTTTATGGAGTTTGCCTCCCCAGAAAGATGCCTGAGGTTGTTGTCTTCACTGTTAATGTCAGAAGTAAATACTCATTTGAGCACTTGCTGATGTAAAATGTATTGTTTCTTTACACTCACATTTGTTAGATGGCTGGACATAAAAGGTGTAACATTCTACTTCCACCTAAATTCCTTGATTTGAATAGTTATCAGCAGCAGAATTGCACAGGAGAACACATGTCATGAGAACAATACCTCCATTATGACCTACTAACATTGTAATCTAATTTGAGTTTAAAGAAAGACCTACATATTAACATCCAATACAGTACGATAGCTGAATGCATTTTTATGGTACAGAAACACTGATCTCTGACAGAAGATCAGAGCATTCGTGTTTCAGGTATTTATGTTTCAGTATTGTATACTTTGCCATTTCTAACTGTTACAATATTTCAGTTGAATTAATATTTGTCCCCTTATACAGGCTTTATTTTATTTAGGTTTTGTTTGTTTGTTTTGGTTTGTTTGTTTTGTTATTTAAATGCTGAGAAGTTTGAAAAACATGTGATGTTGAAAATACTTTGTTAATTAAGGAGTAGTTCTTTATTTGGACCCGAAATTGTGTCTCAAAACACTGAGGACACAAAGGAGCCTTAATTTACTCGTAATGGCCTAGATTAAGGATAATGTAACTGCAGTGATCAGTCATGGCCTATATCAGAAGCTCAGAAGCTCGTAGTCTCTAATGTATTTCCCATCAGGGCAAGGATGGGAGTTGGGATGCTCTGTTACCTCAGCTTTACAGGCTGAGGGAGCCCAAAGCACAAGAGATTCAATAACCTTCCCAAAGTCATGGCAGGACCTCTGTGACAGAGCAAAGAATTTGGGTAGCAGCCATTAAGATCCTTTCTCTCTGAGTGATACAGCTAGAGCCCTGTAAAGAGCTGGTGCATGTTCCCATATGGACTAGATTAGCTGCATAGCATATTAAAAACATGACCACAAGCTATTTTTTTCTAATGCGGTATGCTGCACTGGTGTAACATGTAACAAAGTCACATTAGCAGGAATTTTGTAACATCAAATGCAGCTAAACTGCAAATCTTGCAAGAATGCTTCTGTTTACGTGTAAGCCCACCTCTTGCCCTCCTTGGAGGTGATGGAAATCCCTCCATTTATATAGTGGGTTTTTCACCGTGCTCAGATTTCCCTCTGTTCCTGTCGAAGACGTCTCCTAGAGGCATATTTAAGTGAGCCAGGATAAAGATGTCTAAGGGGAGTATAAAGTATCGAGTTTAGCTTGCTTGTTTTTACTCTCACTACAAGCACTTATGTTCCTGGGTCACGTAGGCAGTTTAAAAACACTCCTTGCTCATTCTTATGCAAATCTGAATACTGGTCCTTGAGCCAGATCTCAGTTATGTATACAGTGTGGCAGCTGGTACTTGCTCCCATTCCTAGAGGGGAAAAATAGGGATTGTTTGGTTTTTGCTATTGGATTTTGGGTAACTGAGCTGTTTCCTTCAGTGCAGGCAAACTGAATTCAGCCATTAACTACAGCAGCTTAATTAAATAATTTGAAAGTTTCTGCTTTCATTGTGCTAGTTGGTATGCTTAAATACATATTTTTTGGTGCCAGTAGAGTTTTTCCAGCTGTTTAATAAGACATAAATAATGGTACCTTTTTTAATAGAAGTTTGTTTTCACAGTGTTAAGCTTGTGAATCACACTTATTAATTCCAATTTAAATAAGGTATTATGAATACTGAGAATGCTGCAAGATACATAATGGCAAATAATACAGACAGTTTCTAAAAAAATGAGGCAACTGCTTGTGACCAAGTATGTGTGAAATTAAATAAGTCCTAACTGGCCTTTCTTAATATTAGATAGATGTTACATAGTAAAGGCACAGCATTATATCATAACTTAGTCAGAAAAAATCTGTGAGTTTCTTTTTGAGATATTACATGTGTTAGTTATACAGGCTTACTTCTCAAAGGGACTTTCAACATTCATCTAGCATGCAGATATTTGCCAGACACACCTAAGTTGTCAGAATAGCTGCCTAACATACATGGTGTGCCTATTCCCCACTTGAAATACCGCATTTTGATTTCTGCCTGACTTACACAGTAGTAGGCCTATTTCTCCCTCCCATTCCTGTTCTGACTTTTAGATTACTTGTTCCTGCTGGAAGCACTCTCTAACATTTAATTACAGCTGCCATTTTCTGCTCTATGCTTTGTATAGTCTTTTATTCTTATGCATAGACAGAGAATAGTCTTGCTTTTCAGTTTCTTTTTCTACATTTATTTTTTGTTCTGTTTGCATAACCTTACGTATTTTCAGATACATGGAGCTTTAGGGATCCAGCTTTGTCAATCGGTCTTGGAGAGGAGAGAAAAAGGTGGGGGTGAACCAAAGAGCTGAGATAAGTTCCACTTGTATTAATAAAATAATGGAAGTATGTGTCAGTGGTGGATGGTAAATAATTGCAACAGCCCAGCTGAAGTATGCAGTAAGAACTGGGTAAAACCAATGAAGGCCAAGTTAGGAAATATATTAGCCTCTATTTATGTTGAACTGTGATTGAAGTAATGTGAACTAAAATGGTTATTAACTGTATGACATGGTCATAATTTCTATAGGTTTATTAGTTGTCTTAAAAAAAAGCTTAGCTGAACAGGACTTTCATAATGCATGGTTTCTTGAATAAAAATATGGCCAAATTTTAGCTTTGTGAGACGTAGCAGTTACAAACTGGAAGAGACATCATCATGCCTCGTACGCCTTGCAAAACAATCGTAATTACAGGGATATTCGTCAAACCACATGGAAACGGGTGGTCCCTGCAGCAAGGAACAGCCAAGTGGATCCTATGATTTATTAGGAGTAAACAATGCCAGAAGATGACTGGATAACTTGTATAATGCAGAAAGTTTCCATTGTCTCAGAAGGGAAGGTTAGGTGAAATACGTTCCGTACGTGTTGAATCTAGAATAGAGGCTTTGCAGGTACTGAGATCTTGTGGAGAGAAGCTGTAGCCTGCAGTCTGGTGATGTCTGATGACACCACGAATGTGTCTCTGTGGTTGGCTGAACTCATGCACGAATGCCCTCTGCATGTGTGCTTGGCTTCCTGGACACCAGCCAGCTCCAGTTCAAAAGCATGTTTGTGAAGCCCAGCCCAGATCACTCAGCCTCTGCATATAGCTCATTAGCTTGGGCGCAGTGTCACCCTAGCAAGGTCACAAGGGTTTTCAGTTCGGCGCTGGCTGGAGGCCCATTAGATTGGTGTGCCAGCAAAGGGAGCTCCTGTGTACTCTTTGCAGCTCACTTACCCACATCCCATAAGAGCTTACGAGGATCAGCAGTAACACAGAGGCTAAGAAAAATGAATAGAATGCTCTGGAGCTCTTTTGAACAAAACGACTTTAGTTAAGCAAGCTTGTATAGTACTTGTAGACTGGGTCATTCACATACTTTCAAAGGCCATGGAAAGGAGGGTTAAAGGCTCTTGCTTAAAGGCAGGCTAACAGACACTTAAAATAATGCTATGCCAGCCTTGTCCTGCATAGGGCTTGCAGGCACACCTGCCCTGCAGGACAGCTTTACCCACTCCCAACTTGCTGGCTGCTTAGTCAGCTGCAGTGCAGGCTGCTCCAGAAGAGATGACCCTGTGCCTGCCGCTGTGCCTGACCACTCCTCCCCATGGCTTCCCATTGCAAGCATGAGTTTTGTGCAGCCACATGGAGAACTGGGCTGGGGGACCACCTGGCTAAACCCCAGTCGTTTCCTGGTTGCTGGCATTCAGCTGAGCAGCTTCCAAGTTCCAGCCCCTCTGTGTGGCCACACGAGCAATGGCACGGGCACGAGAGGGAAAGTGGCTGTGGGCAGGAAGGAGAGGGTGAAACCACTCATTCTAGTGCAGCACTGACTTTCACTGTGCTGCCTCCACAGCCCTCCCTGCATACTGCCTACTGCTCTTTGAGTATGCCTCTATGGCTCAACATCAAATTACACCCCTCCTGAGGCACATCATAGCTCAGGTGTTGTGGGCACTGCTGCTGAGTTCCAGTCTGGCTTGCAGTGGATACAGGCACTGATTTGCAAGAAATAGGAATAACTGGAATCTAAGCTTAGGTGCCATTCCAATTTATCCTGACAATGCCTGTGAGGTGGTTTTTTTGTTTGCCTTTTTTTTTTCTCTTGTATAAATACTTAGTTTTATGAAACAGATGTGTCGGGGTTTTTTTGCCTGATGTTACCTTTTCTGAAGTCCTGAAGGCTGTATTAGGCCCATCATAGGAACTGAACTTTGAGTTATGCAGTATTGAGAGTGAAATCCATCGTAGGGAAATGACCTTGATATTTCCTAGATGTAGTAGCAGGAAAGGTTTGGGTTTTTTTCAGGTCATCTTAAAAAAATTTAAAAATGGAGTGTATCAGAGAATCAACTTTTAAGACATGTTGCTGCAGAAGAGAGTAGAAAACTCACTAATGGGAAGCAGCTCCACATTTTGCAGCTTTCATGTGTCATCAGTGCCTTTTCTGAAAGCGTTATGCTTTGACAAATACTGATTGGTGGAAGCTGAAGATGAGGAAGTATAAAATAATTTGACTTTATTTTAATGGATGGTCCTTCAAAAGCAGGCACAGCCTTAATGACTAACTATGATCATGGTATCTTAGTAGCAGGGAAATAAAGTCTATTCTCCAGTGTAAGATAATATGCTGAACATACTATGACAGGCATTTTAGGCACTGTGTATGGTTACTGTCACAGTTATGCTGTGGCATAGTATTTAGTTCTTCAGTAAGAAGTATCCCTTGAGGAATAGAGGTGAAGCAAGACTAGAATTCACATAGTTTTAAGTTACACATTTTTCTATAAATAGAGTGCCTATTAACATGAAAAAATAGAGCACCTATTAAATCTGCCATGGATTTCAGTGGGAACCGAAGTGGGTCATAGGTCTGCATAGAAACTCAAAAAATAATGAAATGTTATGCATGGAATTGCCTGCACCATGCCCCAGATTCTTCATCAGGTTTTGTACTGTTCTTTTTCCACATAGATTTGAGTTCCTGCATTGACTCTTGATCTTCTCGTGTTTGTAGTTACAATGTATTTCAACAAAAAGGTATGATTAGCCTTGTATTCTGGATATTGGCTTGTCTCTGGGGGTAACTTTTTTCATCTCTTATTATTTATGTCTTACCCACAAGCACAGAAGTTGCATAGTAACCAAGCTCCCTGACAAGAAGGCTGCCTTATATCGCTGTGGCATAGTGAAGGTGGCAAGAGATGCACTTGTGTTCCATCAAATTATGTTTACAACTTTTGAATTATCAAGGGTCTTTATGTTGCCAGGGCAGTGTAGGAGTGCCAAGGAGAGATGGAGGACTTGTCCCTACACCTGAATCAGCAGAGGAGGAATGGGATAGGCAGCTGACCAAAATAACCAAGTTACTGAATAAACAAAGAGCCAAATGTTGACACACACCAAAGACAGGCAATGTCTATCTCACAGTGAACCAGGTTTCCATAATTTTTCATGTGTTACACTCTGCCAGAGACATCTTTTACAAAGCAAAACTTGATGTCCAGTTTTGTACAGCATCTGGTTTTGCTGCTCACTTAGGTGACTTTCTATCATTTCTCCTTAGCTAAGAACCAAGCTATGCTAAACCATGACATTCTGGATCAATGAATCATCCATAAGTATCTTGTGTTGCAAGCAGAAGCACTGCTTCTGTTTCTTGTACATACAGCCCACAAGCAAACTGAAATGGATTAAGGGCTGGAACAATGACATGTTTTCCGCTATCTAAGAATGTTCCATTTTGGTTAAGACTATTGGAAGTCATGAAGACCTGTTATAAAATCTGAAAATACTCTAGCTTCTATAGAATTTTTTTAATTTACACAGAATTCATGATCACATACAGAAGCGACTGCTGTGTTAGCTTACTTGAGAAGGGGTATTTATAATCGAAGTAATATATGCCTAAAATTTCAGATTGCCAAAAGGCCTCAAAAGAAAAATCAGTATTTCTGAAATATTGCCTAGGTTGTAGGATTGTAAACATAAAGACAGAGCAACATTAAATACTGCCTTGGAAGTGTAAGATTATATGGCTTGGCATTGCAGATCTGATTATTGATTCTAGTCATCATCATCAGTTATAATAGTTATTATAGTTTTAAAAGGCAGCTGCTCTTATCTGCATCTAACCAACTGTGCAACAGGACTACATCACAGAGCAAATTCCTTCTATGAGTGATCAATCTATTTATGCCAGTAAATGAGATTTTATTGTCCTTATCTTGCTCTTGTGTGAACAATTGGAAGTTCTCAATTTTCTTTTGTCTCTACTGAATAGCAGAGACATACTGACGTGAAACACATTGGTAGGAGAAAAATAAATGTGAGGCAACCTATCTTGAGTGCTGTTGTATCTAGATATGAACATAAACAAACATATGACAAATATGTGGCATCTATTTCAGTCATACCTGATGCCACTGGCAGATTTTTAGCAATTTGTGAAATCTCCCACCCCCATCCTGAGCTTTAGGCTGTATTCAACAGAGGACCCAAGAGGCTTACAGAACATTGACCCTCTCATCAACCCTTGAAAGCATTCATGAACACAAAAATATGAAATATTCTTTCATTTAGATTTTTCAGTTCACAATGTATTTCCTTTGCTGCAGTCAGTTTCCTAGTGATTTTTAATGGCTCAGAAGCTGTGGATATTTTAGCAAAGCTCATTCATAGGCCAGTTGTACCGGACATTCCAGTTGCTTTCTCTAACCATAGAAATGTGGTAGACTAGGTGAAAATATGGAAAAGTAATGATGGAAACAAGGCAGTGGAAGCTCTCCTTTGTGTTTGAAGATGCAGTATGCTACCTGTTTGGCAGTGTGTAGCCTGTTATTTGATATCTTAGCTTAATTAAACTCTGAAATCTCCTGTATCCCATTTTTCAATTCCCTGTGATTTTTAATTTTGCTAAGTTCTGACAGGTGGAGTTTTGCAGAGTTCAGTGCAATGTAGGTTCTCCCTTTGCCCACAGAGGATCTAGGACATGTTCTCTTGGCAGTTGTACAGTTTCTGTTATCTAGGAACACTATCCATGTGTATTGTCTTATAGTGTCAAGGCCTTCCCTCCAAACCACCCCTCCACCTCATGAGGCCAGTGGGCTGGGAATGGGCAAGAGGCTGGGAGGTGACCAACTGGGATAGCAGATGCAAACTGATCACACAGATGTTTTATCATACCATATGGCACCATGGCGAGCAATGAAAACTGAGGGAAAAGAGGATGCAGGGACACTTTCAGTTATGGCATTTGTCACCCCAAGCAATCATTACAGGTGCCAAGGCCCTGCCCTGGACAAATGCCTGGTGATGGGAAGTAGTGAGTAATTTCCTTTTCTTGCTTTGCTTCCAGGTGCAGCTGTTGCTTTGCTTACTAAACTGACTTTATCTCAATCCAGGTGCTTTTTCGTCTTCCTTTTGTCCTCTCTCCTGCTGAGGAGGGGGACTGAGAGAGCAATTGACTGGCAGTCATCTGTTGTCAGTGCACCATCATTGTCTTACCTAGGACTTTACAATGAGATCAACATGACCAGTCTCAATAAATATGTTTGGCACACTTCATTATACAAGACCATGTTCCTATGTAGGTTCTCAGGCATTAGGGTAATTTTGTTCCCTCAGAAAGTCATTACGTGACTAGGTTTATTTCAATGTAAAGCCCATCTGCATAGCCTGCATTGACAAAGAAATGTTACTTTTTCAAGAGAGAGTGATCTGTGGTTTGCAAAATAAAAGATTAGGATTTGATATACAATTAAGACAGTATCATTATTCAGTCTTTCCACAGATCATGCCTTCACAGTGATTCAAAGGCCCAGGAACTGTTAATACAGTTGATAATCAGGATGGTTGCTCACTCTGCTACCAGCAGAAGAGATTATGTCAGTGTGAAACAAAGCTTCAGATGGTATTTCCTGTAAAGGGAACTGTGAAATTATGGTATTTCCTGTAGGGAGCTATGAAAGTCCACGAGAAGGGCATGGGGAATCATACAGAAGGAAAAATTAATTTGATGTAAGAATGGTTTCTCTAGTTTGTTGCGGGGAGGACAATACATGAGAAAGTGAGATAAAATATTGGTGAATGTTGTGAATAAATGTAACTCTCCAGACAGCCCTTTCTTTGACAGTACAGTCCTGATTCTCTCAACCATATAAAATTATAATTAGTCATGTTCCATACTCAGCACAGCTTGCTGAATAGGCTGTTTATATAAGATCCCTGTAGCAGACTTAGGAGTCATGGCATAGGAAATGAATGCTAGTATAAAAAATCAAACAGATTTTCCCATAAGAAGCTGTAGCACTGCTAAATCCTTGGGGTCAAAACCAGTTCTGTAAAGATGAAAGAGTCATGTACTGTTTCAAGCTACAACCTGGAGAATTTCTGCAGGTGAATATGGTATTTGTGCACACTGCACAAAAGCTACTGCATCCGCTACACAATGCAGCAGGAAATCCTAACCCCACAGAAATCCATGAAAGCCTTGGCATGCGTTTGACGGAATCATAACTTTATTAATCATTATGGATAGCAGAAACTGGTGGAGCAAGGGAGGGTGAGCACTTTGTGAGATCAGCCGACAGGGTATGAGTACACATCCTTTTGCAGAGTGCCACAGACAGTGATACACAGTTGTTTCTTGTAAAAATGACAGCAAGAAGACTCCTGCTTTAGGATAAACAGGTGGTAAGACTTTGCAGCTCAATGTTTGTGAGCCTCCAAATTGGAGCATGAAACCTTTGCCTGTAAAAAGCACATTTTGGAACATTTTCCCAGAGCTTTTTAAGTATCAGAGCTGGATGTTTAGCAGGAAACAGACCTCTTGCTTAGAAGCGTTCTTTGACATTTCTTGAGGAAATTTGTGAGGAGAACATTTAAAACCCAAAGCATTCAAGCAAGAGGCTTAACTTTTTTCCTCACTGAATGCGTAATTCAAGCATGCAAAGCCATGCTCCTGTCTGCAGTCACGAATCTTCCTGTTCTGCTTTTATAGAACCCCTTACACCGGGAACTGTGTGCAGCAACAGCGCTGATGTGTGTTATGATAATACAAATAGTAAATACAGGAACAATCAGCAGCAGATGGGATCTTCACACAGCTTTTGCTGAGGAGTCTGTAGGAACATCACCCCAGTGCAGCAGGCCACGCAACAAGGGACAAGGGAGCAGTCCGGATTCTTATAATTGAAATTACCTGTATATTGTTTCAATTAATTGTTCCAATTAGTCTCTTTTCAGTTATGCCTTTCTGTAACACTGTCATCTGGGATGCTGTGAGAAATTGAAAATGCCCTAATGGTCAGAATGCTCATCAATTAAAGAACTTTCTAATTAGTTCCCTGAGCAGAATTTATTGTAAGAATGAAAAATTTTATAGGTGGAATGGGTGAGAAGTTGTTTTTATTACAAGACTAATTTTCCTCTCAGCAATAACATTATTTCTGTTGCCAAAAATAATTTTTAAAAAACCCCTAATAGAAAAGACAAGAAGGAGACAGCTGGTTTGTTTCTATGTAGCAAAGACTTGATCTTGTGAGCTATCTTCCATGATAGTTTAGTAGCTAGGATGCAAACAACACAACAGCTCTAAATCACTGTTTTAGAAAAAAAAATCCAAAATAATCATGCACATTCATACTACCAGAGCTACTTTTTATGAAGTCAGATCAAGGGGTACTCCTCCAGATTTTTAGTCAGTGAGACATTTCCTGACAAATACTGGTTAAAAATGGACAAGTTTTAGATCTGACTAAAATATTTTTGAATTTATATATATTTTTTAAATGGAAAACTGAAGTCTAAGATGCAGTTTCAAAAGTTTATTTTCTTTTCCCCCAGTTTTTATTTGCACTGGAAATTCACACAGTACTGGAAACAGTTGCTAGCAGTTGTTTCCCCTGAGGCTGTAAATGCAAAAGGACGGAGAGCTCTGCATTAAAGCATGGCCCAACAGATGCTTTCTGCCACAGTCTGTAACCATCTCCATATCCAGGTGTATCATACTGCCTTGATAGGCTGAGATTCAAGGAGACCAGAATTTTAAGTATGGCACACACCCCACACCTTAATCCAGACCTCCAAAGCCTGAACACCAAGCAAAGGCCTTCAATTTGAGAGCTCATCCACAAATGGAGCTGTTGGTGACTTTGTGTAGACTCTTAGCCTGTGTGTAAGTACAGCTTGTGAATGATTGTACCTTCCTACATGGCTTTCAGACAGGAGGGCTGCTGAGGAAGCTGTGGGATTTTTTCTGCTTATCCTCCATTAGAAATTCTGAGACAGATCTCCAGAGTTATTTAGTCGTGGTGTTGCCTCAGCTGTGGTGATCCAAAGAAATTTTGTCACATAAAGGTGACAAAAATTAGGGAAATGTGCCATCCTATCTGTCTGTTTTATTATGTTGTTTGAACAGATGGCACATGACACCTTCATCAGCTGTTTTCATGTCCATTAAAGATATTTTAGCAACAGGACTTAATGCAGGCTCTTACTCTTCCTGTCTCATTTCTTGTCTTAGCCTAAGAGAAAAACTTTACTGGAACCACCACAGATTTGAGCACTGGAACAATTTCTCTATCTATGTATGTATATATAGGCATATATATGTGTATACGTATTGATGAACACACACATAAATATATATAAACACACACCTATATACTTTAGTTAAGTTATAAACCAGCTTCCATTGTGGTCTTTGCTTATGATTTCCATGTCAAAAATCTGTAGGTAACCAGAATGCTGAATGAAGTGAGGCTCATGATTTCTCCATCCTAAGCTTTGTCAAAGTTTACTGATACTTTTGGAACTTCTTAATGGAAGTGAGTTAAACAGCACCCGAAATAGTCCATTTTTGCATCTACCAAATTAATGCTCTTTGTCACAGAATTTAAATGGCATAAACTAAGGTTTTTTGCATGTCTCTGTACTGACAATATGATTCATTTAATAACTAACCTCTGACTCAGCAGGAGATTTAAAATCAGCTTTTTGTAGATTATCTACTAAAGAAAATACTTTTACAGGAAACTTCTGACATGTCTTGTTCAAACACTTGTATCTTCTTGTTCATTCAGTTGAAAAGAATTGAGCAGAGTACCCTCCCCATAAAATGCTCAGAAGCTGTAATTTCCTCCAGGCTGTGTCACACTGGTGAAGAGATTACGTAACCAGCAGTGATTTACACAGATACGTACCCCATCTGCATTTCTTATGATTTACACCATTTTGATGTGTTCTTGGAGGAGCAAGGAGGAGCATTACAGAACGAAGCAGTGTTTGGCAAATGATAAACCATGGCTTCTCAAAAGCCAGTCATGCATTTTTCTGTTTACAGAGTATTCCTGGAGTGACAGTACAATGGCCCTGTCTGTAAGCAGTGTGCAAGTTCACAATGGTCTCGACTACCAGACCATACATTCCTGCTGCCTCTTTTGTGCTGGCATTAGCAGCTACCCTGGCTGTGTTGTGAAAACGAAGCTTTTCTTTTTTTAGAGGGATAAGTGTTATGCAACGTAAGTGAGCATTCCACATTGCTTTGGCTTATCCTGATTGCGAACCCACCACTAGTGGGACGGTGAGGAAAACAAGAAGTGTCTGTCAGTACTGAAGCCCATATTTACAGTCTCTTTCTTCCTTGTTCTGCATGGAAAAAGGAGCAGCCAAAAGTAAATCAGTCAGAAAGGTACATAAATGGCCTAATGTTATTAGGGCATGCTGTTGCTCTCTGCTCCTTCTCTATTTCCAACACCTTCTCTGTTGAGTTGCCAGTGATTTGTGTGTTTCCTGATAGAACTTCCCAAGTGTCCTTCTTCTCCATGTTCATTCTCTGCACATTGGCTCTTCTTTTTCTTAACATCAAGCTCCTTAAATTCCTACTCTGTCTGTATCTTCCATTTCTAGCTGATTCTACTGCATCAAACAGCATTGTACAGATACCCTTTCCAGAGATGAAGGAACTCCACCATTTGCTTTTGTCAGTCAGTGTGCCCTGGTAAAGAGTTTTGGGTACCATGCAATACTGGACTTCAAACATTTTGGTGTATAGGGTTTTGCAGATGGATGAGCAGACTGCATGGTGACAGCAAAAAGAAAGAAGAGGGATTACATCCTTCACTATCACATAATTGTGACAATAAGCTTCAGAGTACTGTTTCTAGGTACATTAGTATATTTACTTATATTGGGATCATTTTTATTTTATTATTATTATAAATACTAAGATCCTCTCTTTTGTATATGGAGAAGATTAAGAGCTGGAAAACAAGATGTTTCTCAAAATAAATTTGGTTTGTGCTAAACTCAGGGATATGCCCATTGAGTTGTTTTGAATGAATTGTGAAGTGCCTGCAGGACCTGACCAGGACATGCCAAGCAGGCTATGTTCTGGTTCAGACATCCATGAACTGAGATATTCAAGACCCTTTACAGACAACCGTTAGAGAACAGAATGTCTTGGGACCACCGGATTAGACTAATTATGTAACTATATGTGTACTCTTGAAGGCGTTTTCTACAGCTTTCTTGTGGAAGAGCTCTTGTTCAAAAGAGAGGACACAAGTGAGCACGCTCTTCATTCATCCACTGCTGAGGGTATTGTTTCATGCAATTCCAGAAACCACTGTGTGAAAGATTATAAAATTTGTCAAGTGATGGTAATGTGCTTCAGTGGCCACTAATGTCTCAATGGGAAGCATAAGCCAAGACTAAAAACATGTTATTTAACCGGATTGTCTCAAGATATTAATCATTACAATAAGTGTCTAACACTATGTCTAATATTGCCACTCTCAGCTAAAAAAAGAGAGGAATTGACTTCTCCACCTCTTTTTCCACGGCAAAACTTCCAACAAGTCCCTTTCTCTTGGCTCAAACCTTGCCTATCTCACATCGGCTCTTGTGGCTATTATTATTACTGCCACCACCATCATCGTCATCATCATCATCATCATCATCATCATCATCATCATCACTAGCAAACAAAACTCCATCATGTAGATGGGCTACTTTCATGAGATTTTGAGACAGATGTTACGTGCAATGTGCTGCAGACTTTATCTCAAATTTCTGTTTCAAATGTCCTTATTTAAGGACCACTTATTAAGGATGCCAGTGGTAGCAGAACAAAAATCAAAGACTACCTCTGTGCTATAGGAGGGGTACCTGGACAGGCACTGGAGACTCTGAAAAGCAGTAGTCAAGTGTAAGCCTGTAAGGCAACGGTGCTAATGACACACATCACTTTCAGCACTGTAGAAAAGTGTGGCATAAGATGCAGCCTGTGTGTTTCTGAGTGAGGCAAGCTATAAAATAATACTGTCTTCAAGCAACTCCAAGCTATTGACTCCTAGATTCTCAGACTAGATCCTGGACTTCCTTGACCTGAGATGAGAAGAGACTCCAAAATCAAGACAGCAACCATTGCTCTCATGGTTAACAGCTGCTAATGAGTTGTGAGGACACTCTATTCAAACAGCTCTCAAAGAAAAGCAGAGAGCTAACAAGAGTCTAAAACCAGTGTGAAACAAACATCTTAGGCTTTATTATAATCTTCACCAAATCTTTGAAATATAGGTTACAGAGTCTGTCTCTTGCACTGTGCTTAATTAACTAAAGCCGTCACACATTCCTCAGTTCTAGTCATGGTTGTATGGAATTGGCCAGGAACTGATTATAAAAATATCTTTCCCTTTTGACTATAAAATTTTCATTTTCTAAGATGATGAAGTTCAAGCCTTCAGTGTTCGGAGCTACAAGTTATTAACTTCTGGGAAGATTATTTAAAATGTGTGGTGGAAAAGGACAATGCCAAGACAGAAATTGAACAGGCCTGCAGCCAAAGGCCATGACGTAGCATTATCAGGACAGGAGACCATTGAACAGGAATGCACCTGAATGATACAGAGCTGGCAGATGATGCTGCAGAAAGTGAAAAAGCATTAGGGCTTCTCTAACCTTTGCCAAGAGCTAAGGATAACTCCACCAGCATACTAGGTGGAGGAGTAAAGCAGGGGGGCATTTATCCTGCTTCTCCTGTCCTCCTGGGTATGCTGAGGAAAGCACAGCTACATCTGGGTCTTTTCTGCTTAAGTCTACCAACAGCTGAGCTACAGATTAACAGATTAGTGTACTTGAGAATAAGACAGCAGTTAAGTTTATTGAAATACTTTGAAAAGACACCTTGTATCTTCAAATCTTCATCTGGGACACTTTTGATGTGATGTCATATGCAATCTATTTTGTGAGGGGCCAGTCTGTTAAAGCTGTCACAGACAATGATTAGTGCTAGTGTGAGCCAAAATGTAGTTACATGGTTTCCATTTTGTAAGGTTTACATTACATAGCTAGCATGTAATGTAATTTTAACTGATAGGAAAAATTAATTCAGTAATTAATTAAACACCTCTCTGGAACAAATGGACTTGTGGGTATTCCCAAAACATATGGTACAAATTAGTGCTGATCAAGTCATAGTGTCTGCATTTACCTCATGTACTGGAACTTCCAATCAATCAGGGCATGGCTCAGTGCCCACACTACACAGCTTTTCCTACCAGCTATCTTCAACGGATATCCAAAAAGCTGCTGAGAATGCTGTCAAAAGTGACTGATGAACCTTACTAGATTCTTGCACTTTTAGGACTTTGTGTTCAATTCTCTAGCTACAGACTTTAGGGATTCAAGGAATTTTGGAGACAGCAGTTTTTTTGGATCTGAGCCAGACAGCTTCAAGGCCCATATTGATAGGAGAAGCTACTCAGTGAACTCCTGTCTTTAGACTTAATTTTCTTTCCTGCACTGCTGCAAAGAGCAGTGTTGTTTCCAGTGCTTTAAGCAGCCAGGATTCTAAGCTCAGTAGTTTATAATATGGCTGAGACCTCTCCAGCCACTGGAGTTCTCTTCGGATTTAAAGTGCGGCTGAATGGTGAGGCTTGTTTGCTTAAGAGTAGTGACAATGGTAGTCACAACTGCTTCGTTGAGAAAAACTGTAGCCTGTGTAGAGGGATTTGGTTCTGCTTTGGAAAGAACCTTTCTGATTTCAGTAACAGAAAGGAATATAGACATAGATTAAAAAAATGTATTTATAGAAAAATAAACAGAAGTCTAGGAATAGCCTCTGCTATTACTTAGCTTTTTACTTCTGGAAAGACAGAGGGGTGGTGCTTACCACTTAGTGAAGGGTGTCTCCCCGCAGCTGAATGAAGGTGCTGTTACAGTGTGGTGCTGGTTTATCTGTGCCAGATAGTTTAAGATAGCATAGATAAAAAAGAAAGCACGGCACACCCAGTGGCTCACACTCTCTCCTGTGAGCTAGCAACTTGAACTTCAGCTGTTCAGGGAGCTGGGCTGTGCATTCTCTTCAAGCTGTAGCCCGTTGAGTTGCTTGCTAACTGTGTAAGCAATAGCTCTAAATGTTCTTAATTTCTTTTGGGAATTGGATAACAACATATCTGAGGTTTGAATGTCCTTGTGGAGGGACTACAACTCAGCTACATTGTAGCAGGTTCTGCTTTGCTTCTTGTTTAGCTAAACTAATTTGTTAGGCAGACAATTTGTCACATTGCTATTGTTTGTTGGGTATTTGTGACTACGCAAGAGTCCACTTCCTCTTTAATTAATGTGAAGGATTAAAATTGTTTATACTGAGCTCCAAAGCATGTGGTGGAGGAAACAGTAGATTCAGCGCATTTCATGATTCTTGTTGAACCCCAACAGCACAGTTGTCTTCTTACAGTACCCTTTAACTTAAAACATCTCATAACCACCATCTTCTCCTATCTCTTTCCCCCAGATCAGCACAGCTCCAATCTTCACAACATATGGCATTGCATCCCTTACTTCAAGCCCCTGAAATCCTCTGCATAGACCAAGTAGGAGCCTGGGCACAGGGAAAGGGTTTGCTGCTCACCTGTGTGTGAGTGTGGAACAAGTATCTCCATTTAGTAGTATCTGCTGTTGATTTGCTGCAGGGTTTTTATCTTGCTTCTGAAATGTGCAAAGAACATTCACAGGACAGACGTCTAAAACAATTGAAATAGCAAGAGAGAAAGAAGAGGAAAACCAGAAAAGGCCATAGGTTACTTACATAAATGGGAATTTTAAAGGCAACGGGAGAAAGTACTCAGGTAAATTGAAAAAAAAAGAGGAAGAAGAAGAAATTATGTAAGACACATTTGGGTAGGAAACACTATGTTGTTGGAAGTGTTGCCTTAAGTCTATGTAAGTGATACCTTTAGCAAGAATGAGACTTAAGAGGTGATTTTGCGACTTCTTAATTTCATCTGAAGCACAAGATGTGTTTCGAAACCAAACTGGATTTCTGGACCTGAATAGGTTGTCTCCTTTAAAGATGATGTTCTCAGCTTGTGGTCAAAAATATGGGTTCTTTCACCCAGTGAAAACCATATGCTTCAGTGTGTATGAAGCCAATTCACACGCAGAGCTGAGAGATTTGTTGTTTTCATGTCTGTGCAGAGATAGGTGCTAGGTGGTAAATCCACAAAGCTAGCACACCTTCAGTATAACTTTTAAAATGAAAACCTGGCATTTCCCATATATGTAATAACCTATAGCTGTGGTCCTTGGCTTTGCATTCTCCAGTCTCTCTTTGACACTGTGCACACACGTTATGTGGCACGTGCTCCACAAGGAAGAGGCTTATGTAAGTAAGGGGCAAACATAACCTGTGGGCGGATGTTTTACTATGTTAGTGACTGAGATTAGCACCAAGTTCAATCAAAGTTATTCTTTAGCTTTATATACAGTTTGTTTTTTTCAATAGTTTGACTTAGAGTGTCCTGTTCTTGCTTCTTGAGTCATGGCTCTTGATTCCTGCGGGCTTGGTTCTTCCTTCTTTCTTAGTAATGTGAGGGAATAACCTCTTTTATCTATCCTGTACTATACTTCAGTAAATTTGTAACCCTTTCATGATACTTTATTTCAACAAGCTTTTGTATTACTCTGCCTCATGCCCTTATAATGCACTGTTTCATCCTTGCAAACAAGGTGTCCTCCAGGCACGGTAGCCAAGGTAGATGATTTTTATGCATAAACATCTGATCCCATTGTAAACTGTATAGCTAGTGGAGATCTTGGAGTTTCTTCCAAAGAAACCAGCAAATCTATTGCATGGGGCCAACAGCTCAGGACTAGTCATAGGCAGGTCCTGTCAGACGCTGAGTGCCCTTACCTGGCACATCTCAGCACCCATCAGCGGGCACTGGGTTATGTGGAAGAAGAGCTCTGGCCCCACTTCAGGCTGCTACTTTCCTCCCTGTGAAAATTTCCACTGGAGTTCTCTCGTGTCCCTAGTGCAGAATAATTCCCTTTCCAAGTTCAGAGGTATCTGCCACAAATCCACACGAACTTTGAAAAAGGCTATGCAGTCTCTGAAGATGAGATGCTGTTCATTTTTACAGAATAACTCCAGCACCATGAGAGCAGAGAAGGTTTTATAAGAATTTCTAAAATTTTCCTGAAAACTGTGAACTCTTAATTTAACTATATTTTTACAGTATTTTTTTATTCTAGACCTGGATCCTGTCACTTGAGCATCTCTTGGCTTTGGCTGTCATGTGCTTGCATGGAGTTGCATTGCTCCAGGGAAGTCTCTAGGTACATGGTGGGCTGAAAACTGTCTTTTTAGGCATATTGGCTGTTGCCAAATTGTTTGGCCCACACATTATCTGTGTGGAGTACAAGGACCAAAGCTGTAATCTATCTTCTGGAAATTACTGGCATTCAGTGGATAAAACTGAGCAGAGCCTTCACTTACTCTTGTCACAGCCTGAGAAACAGAAGTTTGGTGCAGTCTGCATCCAGCCTTTGATAGAGGGAATTAGAGTAATCCAGCTCAGAAGTGATCATGCCTGGGTCATTGTGACCATTGCTTATCTAGGGAGACGGGATGACTCCTGCTCAGCTGGAGGTGATAAAAAGCCTCCTTCCAGGCTTATTACAAATATCCTGAGGGCTTAACTTGATGCACTCTGTGAGATGCTGTATGGAGGATAAGGCCAGTTGTTCAGCTAGTTCTTCAAAGGATTTCTACTCCCTAATCAGCACTAACTCAGCCATACTGGCTCCTCTTGAGATCCTCCTCGGAGGCATGCTGATGCCCTGAGGGACATCACTGGTCATGAACAGGCTTTTAGTGTTTGCTGGCAGTAGCCATGGGTCCTGTTGAACTCCATTATTGAAAAGCCTGAAGCAATCCTGGCTGTGCTTCCTCTGGGACCCGTCTTTTGGTCTTTGTGCACAAGGACAGTATCTGCCTACATGACAGTTACACTGTCGAAATCTGGGTTATGTTCCCAGGCAAGCTGTTGGTCATCTGCATGGAGCTGAGAAGACAGTCACAGCCAGTAGCAAATTGATGTTCCCCTGAGGAAAGGAGGAGAACTAAGGCTATTAAGGCCTGACTCACTCCTGTTGTGGCTCCTCCAGGGGATGAGCATCTCTGTTCCTACCCTAACACAGATTGTGAAAAAACACCAGTAAATCTAGTATTACAGGCTGTAAGATGAATTTCCAGCCCGTCAAGAGTGTGCAGGCTCCCTCACAACTCCCGTGAGGAGTCTTCTTCCATAAATGCTTGTCACTCACCATTCATCTTTCAGTCCCTCAACAGCTGCTCTCCTTGGTCAACTTGTGGAGGTCCAGGGGGAGTCCTGTGTGTGGGGAGTCCTGTGTGTATCCAGACCACTGTTATACTGCTATTGTTGCAATGTGTATGGTGTCCATTGTTTTCGGTCTCTATCACAGAATGTTGTTTTTCATTGTGTATTTACTGGACAACCATTTCCTCTGCTCTGAGAGGAACCATTTTCTGTCCTTAATCGAAGCCCTGGGAAAGAAAATAGTCAGTTCTGTTATGTACCAGTTCTCCTTTTCTCATAGAGGATTTGGGAGGATAGAACCAGGGTAGCTTACTTCATCTCTAGGCACTAAGTGCTTTATTAGCTACCCGTTGCAGCTGGACAAAGGGAACAGGCTTAATTGTAAAAATTAAGCTATTTCTGTAACAAAATTGGGTTGCTAAAGGTTTGCACAAAAAAAAAAAAATTGATAACCTCATGCAGCTAACCAACATAGCAAGGGGAATACCTTTTCAATTAAATACTTCAAATTTAAATACATTTAACAAACCAATCGGTGTATTTTGAAGAAACAGTCTCTATTCTTTCTGAGAGCACAGGATTCATTCATCTTCCTTTCGGTGCTAATAGTGAACTGAAGATATGAAACAAATCAGATCATATTAACACAGTGTATTCACTCGTGCAGTTCCAATAGGCTTGGGAAAAGGGCATTGTTTTATTCTGCATACAGATGCTTCCTACAGCAGGCAGCAGAAACATCCTAACAGCATAGTGGGATTTTCCAGCAGGAAAATCTCTTGGGGTTCTAAAAACAGGCTTTTGCATTTTGCAGGTGTGGAAAAAATAACAAAGGCCAATTCTCACCTTAAAAGTGATGGGAGGAGAAGAGGAGGAAATCAGACAGAATGTTTGCCATTTGATGCTACAGTTAGCTGTAAATATATATTTAAGGTAGTATTTTTCCAGTTAAGTGCCACTAAAACTATATGGAATCTCTCTGTATGGAAAATAATGCATGCATGCTCTGTAAGATTGATTATGTATACAAGGGAAAATAATCTCAGTATAAAACAATTGGACTGACAGAGGGGTACATATGACAAGTAGTTAGGTCTTTGACATTCTTCCTTTAGTTCCACTTCCTGTATTTTTTAGAGAAGATGAGTTATTTTAAAATCTCCATAATAGCAATGCTTCTCCCAGTCAACAGAATACATTTGATACAAAGAACCTGTTGTATGGGTAATTAAGAAATATAAAAATTAATGCAGATACTCTAACATCTGTTAAAAGCATTTTTAAAAGCATCTTTTATGGCTCTGAGTGTGTTCAGTAGGACGTACATGTCAAGCCAAGACATTGTCTGGCTGGACTGATGTGAAAATCAGTTCAGAGACAGTTTGTTTTCGTCAACTTATTCTTTTGTAAAATACTCTCTGGTTGGAAATCTTTGACAGATTTGCTCAATCCGTGAGACAGAGACAGGCATAAATGGGCATTTTATTACAGCTCAAGGAGTGGGTTGTCCTTCTCTATTATGGTTGAATGAATGCATCTTTTTGCATGTGTTAGTGGATTACACCAGTTTAAAAAAAACCAAACCTTTTGCATTGGTTATTTTTATCCCACTCAGAGCCTGATTGCTCTTAATAACACTGAGATTACAAAGAGGTTTTTGTACTGATGATCAAAGCACATTGACATTGTGACATGTTTCCTAAGCTGGGAAAAGGAAGGTGGAAAAAACCCCATATGGGTCTGAGAAAGATTTTATAAGATGCAGAAAAGGATGCCTCCTTTCAGAGAGACAGGAACTCTGCCAGTTGTTCTTGACAAGGTTGTTCTCTGTTCAGAGAGTTTGTGTAAGTGTGCATTTATGCTTGGCAAGGTAGGACATGGCAAACCACAAAAAACAAAGCAAGATTCTTTGTGAGCAAAGTCCTTTAAAGTTTATGAAGCTGATGGTAGGGTACTGAATGCCATATCTTGGCCTGAGTGAACTTTCTGCACTGAATAAAAAGTTTTCTTATTTCAATTCTTTTGTGTGCTAACTTTCTTGGTTGACAATATAGTTTTGAAGTAGAATCTTCAGTGATTTTTGAAGTACTTTTCAAAAGACTGATAATGTAGAATAATTAATTAGTCACAGTGGCTCTTGACATTTTGAGATAAGTCTGGCCTACTTAACAAGATGACATGATGGAGGGACTACAGATTTGATTAAAGAAAGACTTAGGTCTATCAGGGATGAATTGGTCACTTGGTGATTATGTAAATGTTGCTTCCAGAAGTTTTCTGTGAGTAGCATGATATATCAGAGTGATGCATTCTCCCAGAAATCTGAGGTGGGGGAGGAGGAAAAGTAAAGGGAGATGTCAGCTGCATAAAATAAATTACTTCTCTTGAAGAACTGTTGAATGACCAAGCTGAGTGACATAATTTTAGCTGCAGCTACTAAAAAAGGTGCTCAGTATCAAGTAGACCTCCTTCTGTAAGGGAAAGGAAAATACTGACTGAGTCCTAGTGTATGGAGTTTTTAGGGTAATTTCCTCCCTCCCTACTGCCCTGTGAAGTCATGAAGTTGGTTTTTGAAAAGCACACTGCAAAATGCCAGTTCTCAGTCTTTGAAGGTACTGCTGTTGCCCTCATGCAGTTCACCCTGACCTAATGGGCCAAACAGAATTCCCTATCACTGCACCAGCAGCACTGCTCCCTGAGCCTGCCTTGGGACGGACACCGTGCTCTGCCATGCGATAGCAGAACCCCAGGCATTCATATCTTTTCAGGGGTCCTCTCCACGACTCTGGAGGAAAGCTGCACACCTGCTTCCAGACTCCGTGATCCACTTCTTTTCCGAGCCACCATCTTTACTTCCTCCACGGATACAGGCATTGCCTATTTTATCTAGTAAAGCAGACTACTGCACTGACCAATTCCCTCCCTAAAGTAATTGCTTTTCAAGAAAACAGAGACAAATCAGCTGAGGTTGTGAAGATGTAGTGTTGAATTGAACCACGTTTTACTGCCCTGGAAGCTCCCATTCAGCTGTAACATTTTTAGATTGCAGCAGTCTTCTCCTACTCCAGGGAAGATTAATTTCCTGTGATTGAAGCATAACTGTATGGGAGTGAATGGGAGTCTTCATAGAGGGTGAAGGGTTAATGAACTTAATTTATACTCTGAATTGATGTAGTGCTCCAGTCCTGGTGTGGCAAACCCACACCAAATGCCACAAAGAAGTTGGGTTGAGTTTTTTGATTATTCCTATTGGTAGTGATGCACTTTTAAAAGACAAACATGAACCCCTGTGTCCCCTGCTTAATTTGGGTGCCTGCGCCAGACACTTAGCTGCATCTCAGTTTTCAACTTTAATCCCTCTTCCCACTTCAAATCATTCGTCAGGAGTCTGGAAGTAAGTCAATTCTGAGCTGGCACAGGGACTTTTTTTTTACATGAAAGCACACATTTTGAATGAAGAGCTTTGTATGACCTTCTTGTCTGGGTCATTTTACTGTTCTGCCCAGCTGCTGTTACATATCATGTCATAAATTGACTGTTCACTTGAGTCAAGCTCCCAGCAGACTAATGGCAGAGCTATTAGGAACTATGGCAGTGTGCAGATCACAGACATGCAATTGCACTCTTTGTTATGTGAGTAATTATTCTCTGTTTTGCTGAGTTGAGCCACCAAAACAGAGGTTTCTCATCTTGGTGCTTTTTTTTGTTTGTTTGTTTTTTCTTTCTTTCTGGATCCCAGGCTTGTGAGACTAGAAATTAGACCCACATAGTCCACATAAAGTAGTTAAGTAAAGAGAGCCTGCTGGCAGAAGGATCACTGTTGCCATGCAAGGTATCCAGCTTTCCTGGGAAACATTTATGCATTCACAGATTTAAAACCCCTGCAGGAAACCCAGTGACATCATAAATGCCTCAGGATCTCCTTTAGTGCCTGCTTTATTTGATAAAAGGTTTGTTTACATGGTTTAATATCTCTAATTAGTCTGCATTGTTGCTCAACTGCTGAAGTAATTTGCATTACAATTGTTGTTTGAGATTGGTAACTGAATACATTTTCTTGAAGTATTACTACTCTTTATGCTTTATTTTATGTCCACATTTCATGGGTCCTTGTGCAAAAATATTGGTTTTTGATTGGGCTCAGCAGGTATTCCTATGACCAGTTTGACCAGCTGTCTTCCTTCTCTTTCTTTTGTGTTCACAGATCAAATTTATCTCACTGAAACAAATGCTGCCAAGTGCTTGCTATTAATAATGCATTGAAAGCTGCAGCCACATCTGATGTTTTCTTCACTCTTGAGGAAAAGGATTAAGCCTTGAATGTTCCTTTCATTCCTCCAGTCAGAGTAGTCTTGAGGGCTCTCAAGGCACTCAAGGAAGGCTTACAGGAATGTAAGTGGGCTTTTCTGAAAGAAAAAAACGTCCTACCTTTTCACTTTGTTCCAAAGGAGTGTGTCTCCTCCCATGGAAGAATGAAAGGTCTGGAATCACATGCTACCCAGTGGATTAACATTGGATACTGCTTTCAGTTAAATTACGTGGGATTGTTTCCTCTTATGTCTTTTTATTTGTCAGTTCTTTTTTCCCTGGCTCATACTTACAGAAGTCAAAAGATGGAGGCTTTTCATCTCATCGCCGAAGTGGAGGTCAGTGAGGCCGTGAACATCTGTGTGATTGAGGCAACCAGATTTAAAGCCCTCTCCTGGGGTGCCAGAGCCCTTGGCACTGATCTGAGACTCTGCATTCTGGGACCAGGAGTGAGGTGTCTGTGCTCCCCATCCCTGCAAGGGGTGTAGATGTAGTGGTGCATACTCAGCTTGGACCTCCAGGGAGACAGCAAGGAGGACATAGTACGGATGGGTATCTGAAATCCTATCCATCTCTGCTGGACCCAGCTTTACTGGACAGCCTAAGGGCCTGCACAGCAAATGGAGGACCAATGCATTTGCCCTAGAATCTTTTCCGAGTGAAAAGATTCATGATTTTCTTTTCATACCATGCAAGTGGCACAATTAGTTACAACAGGAAAGGCTGAGGGCATCTTCTCCCTTGCTCGTACCAGATCAAACCTGTTGGCGCTCTCTCCTGGCAGCAGGAAGATGTGGCCATCAACTGGTATCGAGAAGAAATGAGCTCTTAGCCCTATGGAAATGCTGTGGTAGGAGGCAATACGTCACCAAATTGCATGATTTTTTTTCCCATTCTCTCTGGCAGCACACCTGTTCTTAAGCCACCATGGTCATCCTCAAGGAGTTGCTCTGAAAGATTTTAAGCTGCTTCCTTTACAACATGTGTTTCTGAATATGTGTTTTATTCAAACAAGATCTTACTGTATTTTCTGCTTTTCTTTTGTTGTTTTCTATTTAATTCCCTCTGAACTGATAGATGTGATGACTACTAGTATCATCTGTTCATAGTCTTTCATCTCTTTCTCAGCCTATAGGCAAACATACCACCAAGTTCTGGGTCTCACATGCTTCCTGCTATGACCATCTGTGTAGGTTCTCATGAGAAAAATGCACCTACGTAGGTCATTATCTTGGGCTTGCACTTCTTTTTTCAAATTGCAATTTCACAGCACTCACTTCCAAACCTGTGTCTGTGTAGAGCACTTTGTAATTTCTGACACAAGAAGAATGAAAATCTAAATGAGATCTGTCATGGCCAGTGGAAGTTTGTTGTAGATGGCAGACAGTGTGCAGGGTAGCAGTTACTTGGTTTTAGTGGCACTAGGTGTTTTGATAGATTAACTTCTTCTTGCATGACCTTGCAGGTTCACCCTGCAGAAACTGATAGGGCATTGGAATCCATATCAGAGGAGTGAATGGACCATTTGCTGATTTTATAAATCAGACATCAGAATCTCAGAAATGTCTGCATCTGCATTCTGGGGAGACCTGCAGAAGTACACTGTGCTTCACATAGAAGAGAAAATTTTAATCAGTGACTGAGAGTCAACAAATTCTTTTGAAGTTCAAATAAATCTTTATGCTCAATTTTTTACACTTGGTATATTTATGGGCTGATGTTTGACAAAAACACTGGTCTTGAGCATGATTTATTGGCTTTTGAAGTAATGGAATACCAGCCAAAAGAAATTTGAAACTATAGGTTTAGTGGGATTATTTCTTTTCCTGTTTTAATGGTATCTAGCACACCTACAACTCTATTGCACGCAGTATCTCATATATCCATTGATTAAAACCTGCTCTTGAACTCTCTACAGATTTCACTGGACATCCCAACAGGAAGGTCTCTGAAACAGCCTGAATGCTTCCCGTATTTTGCTCTGAATGTTCCCCATGTCTTGTTTGAATGTTTCCCATATCTTGTTTGTGTTTTGTAGTGTATCTCCCCTAGAATGAGGCCATTTGTCACTGTGTGTGATTTATTCCAAAGGAGTGTGTCTTTATTTTTCTTTTTTCTTTTTTTTTTGCGCTGCATACATACACTCAGAGTATGTTACAGAAGGGCAAAGGAGACCTGAGAGTTTCCTTTGTAAATGGTGGATGGGATCCTTGGTCTGGGCACCAGCTGCTGTCATGATGGAGTAGCAGAAAGATGGAGTGAAACAAACTGGTTTGCTGATGGAAGGAGAGATTAGGGTTGAAACTGGAGCATATGTAGAGAGAATAACATGTAAGTTTGAGAGATGAGAAATGGAAAGGGGATTGTGCTCAGCTGAATGTCTATAGTGTTAGCTTGGGTGTAGAAAATTGGATGGGAAGGAAGAGAGTGAATTAGGAGAAGCAAGAATATTCAGAGAAAAGGGAATTCTAATATTTGGAGGAGATGGTTTGGGAAGAGTGAATGACTTTTGGCATGGTGAAGAATAGAGAAATGTATGTGCTAATACATTTGCACTGTCAAATGACAGGAGTTCTTCAAGTCTAGGAAGACCAGCCAAAATCTATTACTGGGAAGTCGCGTGAAAGTTCTGTTTAACCAAGAAGTGTTCTCTTAATTCCTCACTACATCCTGCTGCTGTGGTAAAGAAATACGATTTTTGTATGCAGTTGTTCAATAGAGTATGCTGCCTATTGTAGCCACACAATTTTTGCTGATCCCAAAATAGTTTGTTGGAAGGAGATAGACTTTATAGGACAATCTCATGGGAAGATGTAAGAGAGAAGGCAAATCATTAAAGTAACTTTCAGACCATCATTTGGTAAGCACTGTTCAGTGTTTACCACAGTCCCCTCTGCAGAGAGACACTCCACAGGGCCAGTGCTCTTCTCAAGTCACTTTGAAGATGTAAGTGGCTTGTGAACCTTGTGCTGGATCTGTGCACACAGGTATAATTTAGCCGGAAGGTGTAACTTGTGTTGGAGTGAAGCATGAATTTTAAAGCTGATTTTTGGCACAAGGGTGTGTTCTGTCTCCTGATCTAAGCTGTCGGGGTTGCCAGGAAGCTGGAGCTGCCTGTGAATACTTGTGCAGAGTTTATCCTTTTGGCCAGGTCTTTGCTTACTTAATGAGATCATTTCTGTAGCAAGACAAGGATGCCTCACTTCTCAGGAAGTTAATACAACCTCCAAATTTAGAATGATGCAGGTTAAGTATCAAGTCAATGGAGGTCACTTATGTTCCTGCAAATTAATAGAAAGGGTACGCTTATTAAATCATCTTCAGGAAGGCAAAATATAATGAGAAGGCTCACTTTTTTACACTTACTCTAACATTGCCATAAAGTGAATTATACAATCAGTACCAAGAATATTGGATAATAACATGGCATTGGATTTTTCTATCTGATACCCATTACTATCCCTACTCAAAGATGCTCTCAAGCATTCCAGAGGAGATTCCCCCAAAAGAGAAAACTGGATCTGATAGACCAACTCTTGACTATAAAATATATTAGGACTCATCCCTTTCAATAATATTCCTTTAGAAAAAGTTGGCCACGTTAACAGTGTCGAAAGCATAAGTGAGAGAAAAACAGGACCTTGAAAATAGCCCAGGGTGAACACTGAAGCTAAAAAAGGAACAATTCACATATATTGTCCTTATGCTGCATGGTGTTGCTTTTCTCTTTACACCTGAGGGCAGGTGTAAGTACAGCTCCTCATCAAAAAACAGTAAAACTGTTGTATGCAAGTGCTTAGATAGGGGACGTTGAGACAGCCCAGCACTGAACAGTGTAGGATGTGATTTTTATCATTTGAAACCACGCTGGGAGATATTTTGTTATTATAGTTATGCTACCTATGAGCAGCTTGGCAGAGATTGGCATTGATTCAGCTGTTTATAATTCAATTTCTTTGTGTTCTGAACTATAAACATGGTGTTATAAAAGACAGATGCATTTCTGACACAATTTGGAAGTTGAACCAGAGCTATTAAAAGCAAACTGTACTCCTTGTGTGCATATTTATCAAGAGAGATCAATTAAGTCAAATACTCCATTGATTCTTGTAAAGAAAGGTTGAGTTTAATTCAATCAAATGGGACAAGAGCAGAAAAATCCATCACCGGCAACTTCCATTGTGCAAGCACGTTGTTGGATTCTGTAGATGATTGCTATAAAATGGGCTGAATCTACCTTGCTGCTAACAGGTATCCAAAGACATTGGCAGAGCGGGCAGTGATGAAAAAGATGACTCAAACCCAACTGCTTTTTAGTTTTCAGTAGGCTTGTCAATTGTGTAGCAAATGTGTGGAAGGATCTGCTGTGTTTCAGCAGCACTGCTTGATCACTTCACCACAGAAACAGCCAGGTATACTAAACCTACAGTTCTGTACTGATGTAGCTGGAAAAAATAAAATATACATGGATCTAATTCCAATGTCTTTGCAGGGTTCTTGAATTGTTCCAAGCAGTGTAAGGACACTTTAGCATTCATGGGGAATTGACCCTAGAATACCTGAGAAAACACAAAGTGTTTTTTCTTAAAAACAATTGTATGAAGAATTACTTTTACATATCTTAAATAAATGGACCATTGAAAGCTCTATAAAACAGTTAAGGTTGATAAAGAAATAGTTTTTGCAAGTTTAAAAAAAAGTAAAGAGAATCTTTACTAGCCCAGACAAATTTTCTGTAAAATAATGTGAATAACCTAATGAAATATAGACAAAATGAAACAAATCTCTATGGCAAAACATTATGGAATCTGCTCTGAATATAGGATGGCATGACTAAGTTTTCTTCCTAAACTGTGATTTTGCATGTTCGTGTAGGCAAATATTGTCAACACATCAACATTATGATTATAATTACATAAATAGAGAAGATTTGGGGCATCTCTGTACATAAGGTTATATGTGAAGTCAGCTTTGCATGTGAAAATACCTTTTGATAACTTTGGAAACAAATTTAATTCTCATGTTAAGAAGAATGCATGCACTTTTGCAAGTCTGTAAAGAAAATTCTGTAGTTTAGAATATCTATAAATAAGCTATACAGAATCTCCATACCTTATACTGACACTCTGAATATGTTATGTGTGCATAAGGGCACTTCAGTAGATTTTGTTCAGATCTTCCAATAGTTAATTGTCATAGCCTCAAATAGGATATGCTCCCAGATATTGAAAAGAGGATAAACAAACTATCTCAATGCATTTGTGCAATATTCATCACTGTTTCTTCACGTCTGTTTTTTGTACCTACTTGCTCATGCAGATACAAGCTAGACCTCCTTCCTAGAAGGTTTAATAAGAGCATGCCAAGCTGTGGAACTCCAACAAAGATACAGAGAGTCTCCTACATGCAAATGCTAATCGAAGTCTGAACTTTTGTGAACAGTTCTAAGTAGAACAAAGCAAGAGAAAGATTCTCAGCATTTGCTTCTGGCTGCATAAAAGCAGCGTTCTTGTGTTGCTCCACTGTAGTAAATGCCTAATACGGAGCTACAAGATTCAAATTAAGATAGAGACATTCAACAGCATGATGGGTCAACAAATATTCAATTTCCCACTCAAGTTCCTGGTTATCCTCTGAAGCTTAAGCACTGTGATTCCAATACTTAATCAGTTTTTCAGTGGTGTGGTGACATTTTGACAGCATAACCCAATATAATTTTATGAAACAGATTTTACCTATTGAGAGCTTCTCTGGGATACTTATCCTGGAATAACCATCTGAGTCAATGTTACAGATCAGGTGCTCAAAATGGCTTTTGCAGCCCTTTAAACTAACGTATTGGAATGGCTCACATCTACTGTATCCACATGAATCCTATGGATAAAACATGGTTAAAATGATGTCACTTCATATATCTAAACCTTAAAATCAGAGCTGAATGTTGCAGGGGAAGAGGCTTAAGTGAGGAAAAATGCTCTAATGCAGTAAGAATTCAGGAATACAGAACAGTATTGGAAGTTTTAGTATATTAAGCATCCTGAAAAAAAACCCCCAGATTTTTAAACATGTTTCTGTGTTTGTTTTCTCTTCCTTTCTCTGCTTCCTCTGTTCGCTCTGCACCTGGACTGTGGGTGAAAGCCAGTGAGGTGCAGATGATCATACATCTCTGGTGAGCTCTGACTTATCCTTAATGGGAGCTAGTGAGTAACGGGATTGAATCTGGCATAGCCCCACCATCCAATGGTTCATCTCCAGCCTCTATTGACAGTGGTAGAATGTCATTTCTGATGGCAGCTTTTCAGTAGCCAGAGAGAATGATCAGGTACTGTTAGCCTATTACTTGTGACTAAATGGCTTGTGAGTAGGATGACCACCATGGAGATTAACCCACGGGCAGAATTCAAGGCCTGAATGTAGAGAACACAAATGCTGCCCTGATGCTTTGAAAGCTGCTCATTGAGATCAAGAATGAAGTGTGCAGTGAGGAGAATATAGAAGCCGGTCCCTTTGCTTGTTTCAAACACTTACCACTATATTCAGTTAAAAGGGTAGAGGGAAAAAAACCCTGTCCTGCTTCAAATATCCTAGCTTGCGCATACAGTGAGAAATGGCACAAGAAAGCAAGGAGCTGTATAAACTGATAATTGCTGCTTCTGTACCTAAGAAAAAATACTAGGATAGCAAGCTGTATTTGCACAGGAACTGTAATGACGGTTTGTGAATATCAACATACAAAAACATTTATGGTAGAAGTAGTCCCTTGAAACAGAAGTATTGTATCTCTGTGGTTTGTGCATCTCCACTGCGAAGGTGTCCCTGCCTCCCTGCAAGGGCTCATTATGTCTGTAACACTGAGACATACCTGCTAAAATTGGTGCCACCTTGTACTCAGCACCCTATCACACACAACTAAGACAACCTCTATTCCCAAGTATTTACAGTGAATAGAGACAGATGATAAACTGGTCATTATCTTTATTTACACAGCAGGGAATCAAGGCACAGGTTTCAGTCAAGCTTAAAAATTCTGGAGAGTGCCAAAACCAGGCTTTCAAAATCCTTTAGCAGGTAAAAAGTCTTTTTCTTCCCTCACAGGCACTTGGATGTTGGTAGCTCTACTGAGACAAATCTGTGTGACTGTTGTGATAGAAATGCTAGGACTGATGTGAATGGGATGTGTGGTTCTGGGAGCAGCAGGAGGAAGGAACAGCTGGAGAAGAGCCATACTAATGCCATATCTTGTCCCATGGCACCTCTATTACCGTGTCACTGTGACCTCATCATCAGTATATACAGTTTTTCAGGAAACACAGCATGGGGATGGCAGGCTAGTAGAAGGAAGACCCAAGCTATTTAAAGAGCATGCCAACAGTAGAAAAACAGAGTAGGAACCATAACCGAATCAGATAAACATGAAGTATGGTGAGCAAATCCTACAGATCCACAGAGGTGGAATGTTTGGAGAGATGGATTATCAGCTTGCAATGGGTACAGAAGACCACACGAAAGACTGACGTTTCCAAACTCAGAGGAATCCAGTGCACAGGAGGAGGACTCAATAGCGAACATCCCTCATACTTCATGTCCTCTTAAGAAGTTTTTGGTGGACACTGAGATACAAGATACAAGCACTTCAATGCCTGACTGCTGGGCAGGCCACTCTGATATGAATGTCTTGCTCATTGCAAGCAAATGGATACAAGAGAGTAAAATCACTTCTGTTTCAGTTTTGTTTCACGCCTACCCTCTTTAGGGTCTCATGTTTGCTACTTGATTGTTGCAGTATTGTAACACTACTTGTTGCGTGCAAGACCTTGATTTTGACTGTTCAGTGTGTGCCATGGTCATGTTATTTTGCAAAAAGTCTGCTTTTGCCAGAGATCAAAGTGAAAACTGGTCTTTCTGGCCACAAATCAGTTAGATGACTGCAAGACTTGGCTCTTTATGTTTTCCAGCAACTCTAGAAAGCAATACTATTTCTCTAAATGTGAAGCATTTGAAATTCTGTTACAACTGAAACTACTAGAGACAAATCTGGGAAGTGATCTTTGCTACAAAAGCACCTTGTCTAGTCTGGTAGGTTTCTTCCGAAGCAATTGACTATTAATTTGAAAAAGTTTCATTGCCAAAAGGGCTGAAATTTATTCCTCTCTTCATCTCTCTGAATAGTACTTTAAGGCCAAAGTAACTCTCATCAGGATATTTTGCACCCTAGCTTCTAGGCAGCTGCTTGTTCAGGATGGCTTCTTTTAAATTTGTGTAGGGAAATACTGTGTTCTGAGAACTGGTCAACTCTTCAGTGGCAGAACTGGGCTTCTATGGTTTGGCAGTATTGTGTCTGCTTTGTCCTACAGACAAATGAAATGCTGCATTATTTGCAGGGGAAAGAATAATATTTCTCTGCATCTGGGCCAAAAGCAATCTTTGCTGTAATAACCTTTTCCAAGGTACTACTACTACTACTAGTACTACTATTACTACTGCTACTACTACTATTACTACCACCAACAATACTAATACTACTACTAATAATGTTGTATAGAACATTACATCTACAGATATTACTCCAGTGGTATTCTTGGGAGTCTGCTGTGGCAGGTAAACTGTAATACAAAAATAGTCATTCCAAGAAACAACAACTTGTCTGTAAAAAGATTTCTAGATAAACGTCTTTTGTTCCCATCTTTACTGCCCACTCCCCACACATATACACTGCATTTGTACTGCATCTTTTTATGTTCACACTGGTTATTTCAGCTTTGACAAAGGCCCTTGGGTGGGCAAGGAGTTATATGACCTCTAAGTTCACTGACCCATGTCATTTATGCAATAAAGCAGAGAGTCTGTGGAAAAACAGGTACCCACATGCTTTCCCCACATTCGGAACACTGTTGAGGATGTGAAAGGATGTATGTTTAGCTCCAGCTTTGAAAGCCTGTGGCTGATTTTGTTTCTCCTCAACAATTTATGTTTTCTTTTTGGAAGTGGGAGTGAGGTCTCCAAATCAGGTCTAGGTATTTCCTCTGCCTCAGCTAAAATGTTGCACAGTGCTCAAGGCTCTTCTGCTCAATCTGGCTGTTTGAAAGCCTTTGTGCAGAGATAAAAACTCCGTGTGTCCTTACACTCCATACTGTGCACTTCTGTCAAGGTCTAACTTGTCTAACCTTGTTGTGAAAAACTGTGGTGCTTATACAGCCCTAGTCTGGAAACACTGATGCCAGGAGAAAAGCAGATGTCCTCTCTTGCCTGTCTTTATAATCATCAGGTCAATGCTGCGCTCAGGGATAATTTGTAGCATTGTGCACACACTGCTTTGCAGGCTTTTTTTAAGATGAGAAGATTCTTGGTGTGTGGTTTGTTTGTTTGTTTGTTTGTTTTTGTAGATGATAGTTTTAAACACTTTCTTCTGGTGCCCAGAATAAAAGCCCTGTAGTCTAAACAGGCTTTATTTGTACATATATCAAGCACTGTCCTTCAGAACCAGACAGTATTGTTAATGTGTTTCCCTTGTTCAGAAACCCCACTAAAATTCACTGGACTTCATTGCTATGGGTATTCTCCCCTCGTCTCATTTTAGCTTGTCGTATTAAATCAGTTTTGCCACAGTTTTTCAGATCTGTCTGTAAGATTCTACATGTCCACAGAACGAGAGAATCTTGCACGCTTTGATGCAAAGCACACAAGAGTTTGGGTGAGGGGGTTTTTTCAGATGAAAGGAAGATATTATGCTGCATACAAATGCCGTGCTTGTCCTGCGGCTCTTTTGTTGCTTTTAAAATAGCATTGTGGGTTCTGAACTCTAAACCTCCCTGCTCTAGGCAAACCCCAGGATTCCTCTTAGGGATCTGTTCTCTGGCCAGCCTCCTATAACAAGAGTCAAAAGATGGTTCACAGTCATTAGTTTGACAGCCAAAAGAACAAATACAAGCAAGAGTGTGCAGAGACTATAGGGACTCTCTTTTTTTTGGAATGGACTCAACACAGATGTAGTGAGAGGAGGTAAGCTTAAAACCTGTCACAACCTTGCTGCAGTAACAAGATATTATAAGATCCTGCATTCTCCTTGAAATATATTTTTTCAGACGTATAACAATACATACAATAACATATAGGCCTGGAAGGAGAAAGGTATCAGGAAGGTAAAACTGGAAGGTGACATAACCAAAAAACTCTGCAAAAATTTCTCATCTTTTATGGAACCATAGTCAGGCCTAGAACCATTTATATTCCTCTTAAGTGAAAGGAAATGTCCAGTGATATTTGGTATATCCAAATATATCTAGATTCTCAGCAGGAACAGAATAGGTATTTACTTTAACATGATACCTACACACAATTCTTAAATGCGACCAAGCAATTTCAAGTGCTTAAATCAAGACTAGAAATAAACTATGAGACTTGTAATGTACTTTATCTGGGAAAGCTACTTGCTTTAACCACCATTTAAATGTTGTAGGCTGTGCAACAGCTACAACAGCAGCTGTTTCATAAATGTCACTTTCAGGGAACTCTAATGGTCCAGAACAATGTGGTTTTCTGAACATGTTGAAAGTCATGGGAAGTATAAATGTTATCTGCCAGCAGAGTATACCTTAGTGGTTTTACAAACATCTGAGTTCAATTAATTTAATCTTATGTTATATGCAATCCTAACCATTATGTATGTCAGCAACCCATAACATTAGGGTACCTCTGAGGGGGGGAAATGCTGAAAAATTCAGTGTCTTATCCCTTTCTCCTTAAACACTTAACCTCACCATTCCACTGCATTGAAAGACTCAGTCCTCCATGGTCTAAACTCATCTGTGCTGTTTGACAGCTCAGGCATTAAACATGCAGATGATTGCTAGTGTTTAACTGCTCTACTTTTTATATCCAGGGCAGAGATGACTCTCAGGGTGGTGGGCAGAAGAGCAGGCATACTCCAAAGTCTTGAATTAACAAAGAATGAGATGTGGCAAGAGTTTGACTTCGGTTTAATCACGGATTTTGAAATGTGTCATTCTTGTGCATTGATTGGCAGTTGGGAATCAGAGTAAGTTAGCTCTGATAGACTTTGATAACAACTATTTTTTTAAATAACACTGATTCAGGAAAACTGTTTTCCCTTTGTCTGCCCTATTGCAAGCAACTGCTATCTTAGATGACTACTTTGTGTCTCCATACATTTTTCTACATAGAGAAAAGCAGGAGGATGAACATTCTTTTAGCCCTTTTTTGCACATTATTCCCAGCTGTAGAATGACCTTCACTACAAGAACACTTGGCAAATAAGCAATGTCATGTTCACTTGCTGTCCAAATAATAGCTGTGAATGTGGTTACTGGCTAGAAGGCTCTAAGCATTCAAATAAAAGCAATTAACAAAATCAGTATTTCAAGTCAGGTGGGCAAACTGCCTTTCTAATTTTGTGGGGTTTTTTGGATTGCCTTTGAAGCACATAGTCTGTAAATGCAGAGATCATGTTTCAGTGAAGACTTCCCTACTAAACACCCTAATCCAAAGGAAGGCATTTTCCTAGTGGCTATTCCTTTCCTGGAAAGGAATCTTGTGGCTATGTACTGGGCTAGGACTTCTTGAGCGTGCAGTCAGCTGTGACACTGTCTGATTCTGAGTTTTGACAAACTTCCAGGTCTCTGCCTTGCACACAGAAAGCAGGACCTACTTGTTACTCCCTCTCTTTTTGGGTTCGACTGCTTGATAGGGAATTTTCTGCAGCAACAGGAACAGTGGGCTGACTGCTGTGTACAGCTTCTAGCTCTGCTGTTGTCTTCTAACAGAATAAAAGCTGGCATTACACATTGAACCTAAACCTTGTAATCTTTCTGCTTTTGAAGAGGAATGTGGGCAGTGAAGCCCTTGTCTTGTGCTCCTAAAACACCTCAAGGACGTGCTGCTGTTTTGTATAAGTATAGTAAAGGCCAGTCATGAAACTGATGTTAGTATTCATACCACATGCTTTGTTTTGAAACCTTATGTTTTTCACTTAGAATGTAGAGTGTTGTTTTAAAGTGCCAATGCCTGGAAAAAAGCTGACTTTTGTTGAGTAGAAACCTAACTGATTTCTTAAAATTTTGGAAATGTTTATTAATAAAGTCAGATTGGAAAGAAAATACATGACACAGACCCTGAGCACTGCTGAGAAACTGATTCTCAGAACTAAATCAGTGCTCTGCTGCTTTTTGCTTCAGGTTTTCATAAAAAATTTTCTTAGTATATTAAACCCAGAAGGATGCACCCTGCTCGTGCAATGCAAAGCAAAACTAATATTTGGATCTGCAGCTGCTTTGAAGAGAATTGTTTGAAGGGAAAAAGGTAATCAGACCTGAGAGAGTGAAGAAAGATGGATATAGGAGGATTTAATTTCATAAGGATCTTTGAACTTCAACTGTGTTCGAAAATGTTAATAATAGTCCTGACCTTACCTTAAACAGTGTGACCCTTCCTTATCACAACTTGTTTACCAGGGCTTGTACTATTCCCCATAGGATGTGAATTCTCATATTAAAAGACTAATACTTTGTAACATACAAAATGTAAACCACCAAAACAAATGAATTGACACTTTCTATCCATCTGGGCTTCATTTTGCTGTGGCATACACAAATTGCCTGGCCTCAGAGCAAGCTGGAGCAAGTAGTGATTGGATCTAAGGCTGTGTCATGACACCTGGAAACAGAGCAGGAGAACCAACAGATTTTTTGCTGTTAGGTCTCTGACCTGGTTAAGATGTTTTCTCTTTAACATCTCAGTCTCTGATAAAGACTGTCTTAGATTAGCTATGGTTCAGCTAACCTGAAATAAGAGGGTGATAATGAGGCAGAAGAAACTCAGGTCAGCAGAATGCTTCTGCTTTCTGTGCATCTGCCTTCAGTCTCCTGGGAAAGAATGTTATTGCATAGCTCACACCCTGAGGATTTCTTTTTTAAATATTAAATGTCCAGTTATTAGGACCATATCAGGTTCCATTCTATGAGCCTTAGTTTTTGTTCTTAAGGGGGCTATGTAATTTTTAAGTATGTAATTTAATTATTGGTATGCTATCTTGTTCATAAACTGGATGCTTTCCTATTTTCTATGTCAAGGGGTTCAGTAGCCATAGACTTACTACATTTTATAATAGAATAAATTTTTGTGGTAATTTTTGTGGTTTTTGTGGTAAAATTTTGTTCTCCTGAGAGACTGCTGTCTTGTGAAGTTCTGTATTTTCTTCTGGACAACCACTCATCCAAGAACAAGCTAAGCTTTGCTCTGTTTTTGAGAATGGATGAGATCAGTGCCTGATGGGTATACTAACACAGACATTAAATAATAGAAATTGCAGATTAGACACGAAAAGCAGCCTGGGGATGTTGTTTATCATTTTAATGCATTGTGGTTTCCTAGCAATCAAGCTACATTTACTAACAGTCTTCAAACACTGAGCACGCTCTTTCTAAAAAAAGGTGTTACAAGCTAAGAAGTTCAAACACTCTTTTTCCCAGGTTATGTATGAAGAATAACAGGTTTGTTGTTGAGATCAAGTGAGCTTGTACCAGGAACTGGTGAACAAGCTAGAAAACAAGCTAGGCAACAAGTTGAAACTTTGAACTGCCTGGGAACATCTGATTGTGAACCTTCTGCATAACTTTCAGCCATACAATTACCTGACACTGCTAGTATTCTGAAAGTGAGCATGACATTTGAATCAGTGAGTTGAACTTTTGGCAGATGTACATGCCATATTTTAAAATAGTTCTATGTTTGGAAACTACATAAGTCACTGAATTGTTTTGAACTTTTGGTTTATGAAAAGATATGCAGGGCAGTCCTCGTGTGGGGAAAAGTAGCTGCTCAGCCCCCACCAGTGCCACCCACCTCTGGTCAAGGAGGTTTCCTGGGTAGTATCTCAACCCACTCACAACAATCAGAGTGGAAGTCCTGCTGTCAGCTTAAATGGAAGCAGAGGATAACTGTTTATAGCAACATGGCTTCAGAAGATCTTTCTTTTTGCTGTGTGAAATATGGAGCTGGAAGGGCTCCTGGTGATGCTGGTTGGTAGATTCTAACTGAAACTTATGAACATATGGTGGTGACTGGTTGTTCCCCTTCTTTCAGTTGAACTCCTTGAACGCCATGAATGAAAGATGAGATTTGGTGTTAAATTGTCTTGTGCTAAAAGCCTACAATCAATGATCGTTTTACAGTCAGTTGAGGTTCTTTGGTTTCTCCACTAAGCACAGAAGAATTTCTGCCCATACATCAACTCTGACATTTGGAATAGTGATTTTATATTAGCCTCTGTTCAACAGTCTCTCCAAGATACTGTGAAGAAATTGGCACAACTTTCTGTTGACTTAGCAGCAACCTGCTAGCACTCCTGGTGAGTCTGGCTTGGAGGAACAACGTTTGGTTTTACAACAGTACAGTTTATTTTAATAAGAAGATCTATTCCTGTTAGAAAAGAAGATTTTTCCCAGAACACTGAAAATTTAAAATATTGGCTTAACATAGTTTCTTTCTGCTTGCTTGGAGCTCCTAATAAGCCTAGGCTTTCTGGATGATTTGGGGCAGGGTGGGGGACTATCGCTTTTCCTTTAAGCTACCTAGTGGTTGGTAATAGAAACTGTCCATCTGACTCCCTCTGGAGTTGCAGTAATCATGGATGAGTTTGCTACATCATTCCCAAGTGACTATCTTGTACATGAACAAGCTAGAGAAACAAGATCATTTGAAGACAGGTTCAAAGAAGATGAGGTCATAAGCTTATCCGTCTTTCTTGTTAAACATCTGCTTGAAGTGTCAGTGGGTTTGTTTTTTCTATCATACTTAGATTAGTTTAGTTTCAGTATCCTAAAGGTGCACTGATGTTGATTGTTATACCTGCAAATAACCCAACTGGTTTGTTACTGAGATTTGCTCTGCGAGAAGAAAGGAGAGAAGGGATTGTAACATAAAGTGCCATGAGAAGAAGAGGATACTTATGAAAGCTAATATGTACTGCTGATGTACTTTGAAGCACAATTTCTGACTTCAAGACAAACAGAAAAGTGAAAGGAGCATGAAAGGGGCAAGGCACAGCTGTGGCCTGTGAACTTGCTCTCGTACTTGCTCTTGTTAGTGTGGACATAGCGTATCTTGCAGGTACTACTGTTCTGGCCTTGTGTTGCAGGACTTTATGTCAGATGTGAGTTAAACCAAATTTTTGTTGGATCATCCTCCCCTTTCCACCATTCATTAGAGTTACAGAGTAGTATGAGGCCAGACAACTTTTCGTTGCTAAGACCAGATATTCCCCCAAATATTTTAGGCTGTCAAGAACTGGTCTGTCAGATCTTTGAACTGGAAATGCTTCAGTAGTGCTCAACTGCTCAGCCCAAAGGTGTCTGTGAAGGGTAATGCTGCCACTCCATTTCTATCCCAATGTTTTGCCTAATGGCAACTAAGCTATCATATTAAAGCTACATGAATTCAAGCAGTTCGTGAATAGTTCCACAGAAAGAATTGCTGCAATACAGCTGTGCTTCCATGCACATTAGATGTGAGATATAATGAAAGAGTTTTGAGAACATATAGCCATATTCAGCCAAGTGGAAAATTCATCTTTTAAGTACAGCTGACTGCTTGGAATGTAACAGGATAGTGAAATAATTTCACTAGTTGCAAATACACATTTTTTGTATCATTGTACCCTCAAGGCTGGTGCTTTTGATGTCAGTTGTTGTTTCCATACCCATCAGAAACACACTTAATTAAAAATAAGTTTTATAGGCACTATGGGTTGTTCAACATGGCATATCTCACAGATATACCGGTGTAAAGTAGTGGACACAGGGAAAAAAGAGTTTAATGTTTTCCAGTGTTGACCTAACTTTGCCTTTTTGACTTTCCTAGGAATTTAGTTTTAGTTTTACACCAGCTTTCCCTTGTTATAGTTTTGTCTTTTGTATTTTAATAGATAGAATCTTAGAATCATAAATTCACAGAATAACTGAAGTCAGAAAAGACCCTTAAGATCATTGAGCTCAGCTATTAACCATGCACCACTAAACCATATCCACATCTTTTAAACACTTCACGGGATGATGACTTCCTTGGACAGTCTAATCTAGTGCTTAGCAACCCTTTCAGTGAAGAAATTTTCCTAATATCCAATCTAAACCTTCCCTGCTACAACATGAGGCTGTTTCCTCTTCTCTTATTGCTTGTTCCTTGGGAGAAGAGACTGACACCCACCTTGCTACAACCTCCTGTCAGAGATCGGTGAGGTTCCCCTATCAACCTCCTTTTCTCCAGGTTAAACAACTGTCTCAGGTATTCCTCAAAAGACTTGTGCTCCAGAGCCTTCACCAGCTCCAGCACCTCAACGTCCTGTGAGACAGAGGCCCAAAACTGAACACAGGATTCAAGGTGTGGCCTCATCAGTACTGAGTACCCTGGTCCTGCTGGCCACACTGTTGCTGGTACAGGCCA
>VWZW01003298.1:334477-354344 GCA_013397115.1 Edolisoma coerulescens
CCCTCTGCAGAGCCTTCCTACCCTCCAGCAGGTCAACACTCCCACCCAGTTTGGTGTCACCTGCAAACTGACTGAGGTTGCACTCAACCCCTTCATCCAGGTAATTGATGAAGATATTAAATAGAACTGGCGCCATTACTGAGCTCTGGGGAGCACCACTGGTGACCGGCCACCAGCTGGATGTAACTTCATCCATCACCTATCTCTGAGCCCACCTATAAAGGTGGTTTTTTTACCCAATGAACAGGGCACCTGTCAAAACCATGAGCAGCCAGCCAGGAGAATGCTGTGGGAAACATCTCATATGCATCAATAAAGTCCAGGTAGAAACATTCATAGCCTTTTCTTCATCCACTAGGCTGGTAATCCTGCCACAGAAAGAGATCCTGTCGGTCAAGCAGGATCTGCCTTTAACAAACTCCTGCTGGCTGGGCCTGATTCCCTGGTTATCCTGTATGTGCTGTATGATGGCACTCAGGATGAGCTGCTCTACGACCTTCCCTGGCATCGAGATCAGGCTGACAGACATCTGTAATTCCCTAGGTCACAGAGTCATAGAATCATAGAATGGTTTGGGTTGGAAGGGACAATAAAGATCATCTAGTCCAACCCCCTTGCTATGGACAGGGACACCTTTTGCTAGACCAGGTTGCTCAGAACCCCATCCAACCTGGCCTTAAACACTGCCAGAGCTGGGGTATCCACAACTTCTCTGGTAAACCTGTTGCAGTGTCTCACCACCCTCACAGAAAGGAATTTCTTCTAATCTAAATCTACCTTCTTTCATTTTGAATCCATTCCCCCTTGTCCTATCGCTCCACGCTCTTGTGAAAAGACCCTCGCCAGCTCTCTTGTATAGGCCTCCTTTGGGATGAAAGGCTGCAATAAGGTTTCCCCCAGAACCTTCTCTTCTCCAGGCTGAACAACCTCCATTCTTTCAGCCTTTCCTCATAAGCATGTCCTCCAGCCCTCTGATCATCTTTGTTGCTCTAGATCCTCCTTCCAGCCCTTCTTGTATATGGGAGACACATTTGCCAACCTCCCGTCAACTGGGACCTCCCCGGTTAGCCAGAACTATGGTGGAAAGTGGTTCAGTGAGTGTTTCCACCAGTTCCCTCAGTACCGTTGGGTGGAGGGTGGGGTAGCTGGGTGCTTTGCTTCCCCTGTGCGTCACTCTGTTGGTCAGAGTTGGAGAAAAAGCTCTCAGCACAGCAGGTGTTCCTCATCCTACAGCACCCCTTCAAAAATTACAGAGAATAACTCCAGAAAAATAAATCTTCATTCATCAGGTGTAATTATGCCTTGGATAATTAGAAAGGTGACAGCAATTCTTCAGCATCTAATGAAAAAATATTACTCATGGCAATCCAGAAAGGTGAAGGCCTTTTCTGTTTCATGTTCTCACACTAGATAGCCATATGCTGCAATGTAATAAATGCTCTCTGCATGGGGCAATCCATGTAAGTATTTTGTGCTCCTAAAATATGAGGGTGGGGGAATCCCTTAGGGATTTTCTTGGTGCATAAAACAACATTATCCTGCAAACTTGGTATTAGCAGTGGCTCAGCAGAGACATGATGCTGAATAATTTATATTTCTAAACCAGGGACCTACTTCCCGATAGCTTTTGTTACTCTGTTAGCTGTGTAGCAGGGGGTCACTACATGTCTTACAGCCTGCCAAGGCACCCCTCTGCTACAAGGCACTGCTCTGCTTCAAACACTTTCTTCAACCAGCCAAGCAGTTGGCTTTATCTTCTGGCTCATATTGTCAGCTTTGTACTTGATCATGAGATTCACAGGCTTACAACAGAGCTACGCACCAGTCTTCTGGCATAAAACTGTCCAAGTAGCATGAACAAGATTGAGGGTTTTGCAATGCCAGTCTCACTAAAAGACAAAGAACTAGTTCCTTCCTCTTTTTTTTTTTTCTCCTTTTTTTCTTTTTTCTTTTTTTTTTTAACAACTGGAAAGACAACAGAAACAAGTTTCACTTTAGCATATAACTATTCTGGCTCAGTAAAATATTTCTCAAAAAACTTCCTTATTAAGGCTGAAGGTCTGTAAAAAATAACTTCTAATACTTTGGTTCATTTATGCAAGAAAAATGCAGCAATAATCAGCATCTCTGAGCAGGGTGAAATACATGTTGAAACACAATGTTATGTCTTCTGACAACAAGGGCAGTAGTAAATGAGTAGTTAAAGCTGATGATGCATCCTCCAAGCTCAAAACACAATCACTCCATGTTATAACAGATTAATTCTGTGCAGGATTCATAGTTGCTGTCATATGTCTCCTTTAACGCAGATGGATTTCCATTTGATCCCACAGACAGACATATGCAGCTGTGTGGCTGCATTGACTTTGGCAGGTGTAGGAGATTGCAGGTCCCCTAAAGCCAAAAAAACCCACAAGAAAATGGGTTTTCTCTTTGTATGCATAAGAAAAATCTGCTCTTTTGCGTGGTAAGGGACAGCACAGAGAATCAATCTAAAAATCAAAGGACAATCAGCACTCTGAAGAACTAGGCTTGTAATGAAAATTTTCTGGGAATGTTTCTTTCCTTATATCAATGAGGGTAACGGGGAAGGCGAAGGAAGAGCAGGAAGTCTGAAAAGAATGCAATGCATATTATTTTGTCTTGATATTTTAGAAAACACACTTTTTCAGATGTTAATACAGATTTCATTGCTTGTAAATTGCTCTTTCTTACGGTTTAGATTTTTGTGATATGGCTTATAAATAACTGATGAAGTAGTTCAAGGAAAAGCACAAAATTACTTAAAAGGATGCTGTCGAAATGTATGTTGCCTTTAAGTTTTTTTCCTAGCCTTGAATATTTAATGACTTAATTTTCCCTGTTTCTTCCTTGAAAAATAGCTCCACCATGCAGCTAAAGAGCTGATTTTTCTAGAAGCAGAGCACACTAGTATCTCAGTTTTCTTGGTATATATTTATTTCTGAGGATATATGAAATAACATGCAAAAAATATGCTTATGATTTTATTAGATACTATAAAACAAAGCCCCTCATGCTTTGTGAACTATTCAAATTAGTTTTGAAGATGGTCCATATCTGGTTTGAATGAGATTTCCAGACATTGAAAGTATGTCAGGTATGGAAAATGGGAAGACATGGAGCCTATTTTTGTGGAACTCAGAAGGAAACCAGTTTCTCTTTCTCCATACCATTTTTGAATTGAGTTCAAAGTTCAGCACTCCTCATTGCTTTTCCTAGAGGTGGAGGAGGAATAAATGCTGGAACCATGTTTACTTAAGTGAAAAGTATGTCATTCACCATTTTGGAGCCACAATCATGAAATTACAGGGGACCTTTTTCTTGCTTCCAGCCTTAAAATATCTTTCATCCAGCCTTCAGTTCAAAACTTCACTTGGCTTTTCCTCAGTCTACACAGAGATGTCTCTTTTGCCTTCTTCCTGATCTTCCCATTGTTTTGGATGTATGATCAAAAAATCCGCAATCCCGCATATCCTCTTGGTTTTGTATTTATTTGCCATTGCTATTTAGTCCCCAAGGAAACATTTTAGACCGTGATTCAGTCTCTTTTCAAGCACTGTTATGTGCCAATAAGTTATATTCTAAAAGACCTTGATATTTTAAAAGAACTAATTATAATTATTCTAAAACTACATGCAAGCTGCTAAGAGTTTAAGACACACAGCAGCAACAATACTTTCTGCCTTATGAAGTGGTGGCATGAAAGACGTTCACTAGGTGATGAGACAGGGTGATTCAGTGAAAGGACATGATGTAATATTTACAACTGAGTTTTTCTGCATCTGCCTGTTTCCTTGCTCTTGCTGCATTTTATTTGGTACACAGCTTCCTCAAACAGTATGTGCTGGGAGGTGAGTAGAAAGTGACAGTCTTGTTACAGCCATTTAGAGTGAATGGATCTTCTCACTGTATAAAGCAAAGCTGAAGTGGTGAGATAAGGGAAAATTTGTGCTGTGGAGGCACTGAATCCATAGTCTGTCAGAGATATCACGATAAGGCTAATTGCTTTCTGGTAAAAGGTCTAGAAGTTTTCAGAGAGATTTGCAGCTAAATATTTTTTTCTAAAAGGTATTTTGACAAGTTCTTTTATGCATTAATATGCCTTATACAATACAGCAATTAGGAAAAGTAGAAATAAAGTAAAATTTATGGAGGAGAAACTTGTAATTATGAAGTTCCCTGGAAGTATTTGGAAAGAGAGGGGTACACAGGGTCTTCGTTTAGGTCTAGAGATGAGTTTATTTGCCATCATGAATGTTGGCAGGACAGAAAATCCTTTGTGATGGTTGAGGACAAATCAAGCAATAATCATAGATTTCCCATGTAGATCTCCTTCCCCAAAAACCCTTGCATTGTCCATTTATCAACTTTAGGGAATATATCTTAGTGATCTAGTTTTGAGATGTGCTCAACCTGGCTGGTGACTGGAAGGCAACTGAATGTTTTAAGAGTTCTTACAAAGATGGCAATCAAACAGCTTTCTTACATGATGTGTCAGTCTCCACAGCAACTTTTCAGGGAGGATGTGATCAGTCTAGAGCAAGAAATGTCTTAGAATCTTCACTGTCATACTTTATCATCCTAGGATAACACAAATCTCTGGAAAAGTGTACAGCCTGGGGTGCTTCAGACCAGATTAGGTTCCATTGAAACAATTCAGGCTGTGATCCAAAACCCATTGAGGTCAATGGAGAGGTTCCCAATCGCTTTCACTAGCTTTTGAATCAGAGCCTTAAAGACAGTGTTTTGTGGTCAGAAGTGACTTAGGCAGACCATGAAACATAAGCACGTATTTCTCAGAAGAGCTGGCGAACACTGGAACTGGTCCATTCCCTGCAGCTACATTAAGGATTATGCCTGATTGGCAAAGCTTTCCAGAACGTTTAATCTTCAAATTAATTTGATGGTCCTGCTCAGCACAGGGTAAACACAGGAGCAAACTGTTCTGCAATATTTGTTCACATTTTTAAATGGATGATTGTAAACAGTATTTTCTTTCTCTTTGTTTACCTTTCTGATAAATCATTCTAGTGAACAAGTTTGCTAGCTGGAAGGGATTGCTGATACAGCAAACCTTGAATTGGTTGGAGTCTGCAGTCTGTTAGCGGTGAAGTCCATGCATGCTACAGTTAAAGGTGCAGCTGCAGTTGGCATGGTTAAACACAGGCTGGTTTTGTACTGTCAGCTCTGCTGAGTGGTCTATTTATCCAGCAAATCACAACACACTGTGTAGCCATTGCAGATTGAGCTGCCTCCATAGCCTAGTAAACATAAGGCTGGCTTTGCTTTCTCTAGTGGAGTGACTGTCTGGTATAACTCCCACCTTTGGCAGGCAGTGTGTAGGAAAATTTATCACTTTTAACATCTACTAGTTGCAGAAAATTTACGTATGACAGAGAAAATGCACACCAGCAAATTTTTAATGCAGTGTCCAGTAGCAGTAAGAAAATTATGAAGGTAGACTGGATGCCTAATTCGTTAATACTTCACTGAGTCTACATTTCTTTCCAAGTAAAGATCCTGTAACATCCATCTCTTAAGAGATTTACTTTTTCTAGTCAATAAGGCCATGCAATGGACAATCCAGAGAATTGCACCGGTTGTCTGTTGTGAGCAGAAACAAAGGGTGAGTCTGATTCATGATTTAGATTAAGATTTTAGAGGTCTGGATTATTTTTTTCATTTTCTCATTGCTGTACAGACTGACTTCTAAGAACTTGCTCAATTTCTCACTGCATTTCTCTACTGTGAAATAGGAAGAATCTCCTGATTTTAGGGAAGAATTTGAAGATGAATTAATTACTACCTGCCATGAAATAATTTGTATTAGAAGCAAGCAGATCAAAATAAAGATTTAAAAATGTTTCTAGAATGGGTTTTATTTATACTGCAGTGCCCATGTTCATTTTACAATTGTTAAGATAACACAGAAGAAACAGTTGCTGTACCCCGGTTTATGGACGTTTCTGGAAATCTTGGGGTAGAATCCCAGAAGATAAGGGGCTGATGTGTATGTCTGAAGCACGAATAGCCAGATAGCTGTGGAGCCAACCAAGGATTGTTGCTAATAACAGCCAAGGATTGTTGGTAATAACACACTGAGAGAAAGAACAAGATGTGGCTGGAGAAGGGGCCACACAGGGGTAGAGCAGCATGTCCTGGTTACAGAAGAGTGCCAGTTTAGCACTATGGGGGTGCAACTAAACTGTGTATGTTTCTGCCATTTTCTGACAAACTGTTCATGAGGGGTCATTCGCAGAAGCTGCCCAGTGCACATCTGAGGCTACAAGCTGGGTGTTAAATGAGATAAGGGAGAAGAGGCAAATCCTGTGAGGCAGGGTAGTGTTTTTTTGTCTTCACAAATGATTCAGCTGTGACAGCTCCCTCCAGGGCAAGCACCAGCACAGTCACATCCGTCCTGAGGGGGTCATCTCTGCTAATGGGCCATAGTGGACTTAATAGCACCAGCAGAATAGGCAGCTGCAATGGCTTAGATCATCAAGGACTTCCAAAATATCCCATGAGTCACAATGTTACATCATCCATTGTGAAAGCTCCATGCCCTGGGGGTGGTGCTGAGCATTCCCACCTGAACCTAAACATATATAATCTTTGGGTTTGGAGATTTGAGACACCACCACTCGATGGATCTGGAGGAGGACCGGAACTTCCACAGGACCACTGCTCTTGACAAGATTGCTACTGTTCATCTCAAGAGGACTGCAATCACCACTTGACAGGACTGTGACTACCACCCTGACCAATGGGATGCCAGATTGTACTCTGACTTTGGGGGTTTAAGCCAGTTTCATCTGTGCCACTGCATTTATTGTAATCTCTCTAGTAAATTGTAACTCCGATCTGAAATCTCTCTTAAGGTAACTGAGTGGGGTTCATTTCTCCTGCTGGTTTACTTTAAAACCAGCAAACAGCACTTTTCCAGGACAAACATTCTTGTTCTGGCTCCTGCAGATAAGCACAACTACTACTCAAGCACAGAAATGAGGTTCTAGGGGTGGATCAGGACCATCAAGACCCCTGAAGCCCTCTGACCCAGTTCCAGAAAGGTCTGAAAGAATGAACTGCATGATAACTGATTTGCATAGAAAGCGAGAAACTTAGCTCCAGGGTGGGGGAAACATACAGGCTACCCACAAAGCCTGACTGCACATGCACCACGGGATCTTGGACACCACATCAGCGTGATCAATGATGGAAGCAGGACTGCTGATCTCTTTTTCTCCCTCTTTTCTTTCTTTCTGTCTTTCACTCATGCTCGCTCTCTCTCCCCACCCCCACCTCTTTAACTCATATCTCCTTTTTTCCCTTCCTTTCCACCCTAGCCCTTTATCCTAAACCCACTGCCATGTGCTTATACTAGGAGGTCAGAGACTAACATACCTGTTTCCATGCTAAGTGTGTTATTTATTAATAAAACTTCTTAAGCTTTTGTGGACCCTCTGACTTTCGTCATTCCTTTTGAACCATGAGCATCTATGGATGTTGTGTACCCTCTTCCCCTGAAGGGTGGGTCTAGGGAAAGAGCTTTTACTCACAGGAGATAGTTAACAGAAGGCTATAGACTCCGTAGGAACTTTTTGAGACTTGTAGACTGCAATCCTTCACATTCAGAAAGAAGCTGTTCTGGAAGGTCAGTCAGACAAATAGGAGAATAAAGGGGGTTTATTGCACCATGCATACTCTTTCAGTTTTAAAACACCATCCACAGTGAAGGATGTGATTATGCATGAGCCTCATAGATAGCAAGACGTGCCAGCAAACAGGATACAGCTGAAGGTATTAACTGTCTACAAGTAGGTGTCCAGGATGGCTCATCCGGCACGCTCCTGCTACACAGTTCCAAGTGGTATGCAAATGTTAGGTATATATAAATTTTTAGTTCAGTAATCTTCAAGACAAGGCAGTATACTTACAAAAACTGTAAATCGACAAGTTTGAAGAAAACTCTGGTTAGTCCTACTGCTTCTCCGAGCAGTAGCAGGATGTCTCCAGCAAGATCCTGCTCATGGCATACCTGGTGACCTGGCCTTCCCTTCACGATACTGCTGGGCAATGAGTGCCTGATGCAATTTTAGGTGTATTCTGTAACACCACCTTTCCATTTAGAGCACAAAGCCAAGGAGGATACTGTGACTGAAACTTCTACATCTTTTTTAGTGAATATTTACCAGTCTTCTATTGGGAGCGAGGGAGAAAGAGAGAGATCGCTTATATGAAGTGAAGCAAACCTCCAGGCCTGAAATCAGGTATTATGTATCACATATTAGTATTAAACAACTTGTAGTATCAAATGTGTGCAGAAAAGATACTAAAAACATTGAAACATACCACTGGAGCCCTGGGAAGGTTTCATTTTTCTATTTTGTTTTTTTTTTTACCATTTCCTGTTAGCTGTTGCAGGTTCTTCTGAACACATCACTGTGGAACAGAGGAAAAAATGGGAAATTTTTCTTTAGCCATAGGCAGGAATTGTACACAATTTCCTTTCTTTTCTTAGCAAACACTGAGATGCTTCCCTCATTTTAAATTACCTATCATAACTGAATATATTTATGTTCTGCTGATGCCAATATATCTGCATTATGTATTTTACGTTCATATAAACTTTCTTCAGTCCTATTGCACAAACTCCCCCGAAACACTGCTAACACCAGAAATGACAAAGTACCACTGCTTGTCCAGATGAAATAATCATAAGGTATGTCCTAACTTGCATCTTTAGGACTTTACATCTGCTTTACTTCCTCTTGTCAAATTCTTAAAAAGAAAGTTTGAAAGGCTAGAAACAAATATTCTAATCATTATGTTTCCAATAAAACCCCCTGATGTCTGTGTAATTCCCAAACCTTCAAGATGCATTGTGCTTTCTGTTCTGTGAGCTATTCACAACTTTTATGTAAGCAACTCATGATGCTGAATTTATTCTTCCCTGAAAAAACCTTTTTTCTGGATGTGATGGCCTGGTAGCTCAGTAAAAGGACGCTTACATCTTGCTCTGAAATCTGCAGTTCTAGAAAGTGCCCCTGTGTCAGAGGAGGTCAGCATGTTCCCAGAAGCCGCTTATGGCAAAAAAAAAGTCTCCTGCAATAAGGCGCCTGTCTGAATGCTGCGGATAGTGTTTCATAAAGGGGCTGGGGGTGGTTATGGAAACGCCACTCCTGTGGCCTCTGCAAAAAATTGTTTTCTAATCATCTATAGCAGGCCTCATTGATACTGAGCCCCGCTGTCCACGCCCGTCCCACGTGTTGCAGGCTGGAAGCCAGGCTCCCACTGCAGCTGGACTCCCTTCAGTCCCAGCTGTAAGGAGTGCCTTGGTCACCAGCCCCCAGCAAAGAGCAACCCCCCCACACCAGGACTCTGTTCTGCAGAAATCTGGGGCAGCTCTGCCATTTGCTTCAGCTTGCTTTCTGTCATACATCTGCAGTTACTTTGGATTTGCTACTGACATGTTGCTCCCTGTGGCTTTGTTTTTTTACCATGTTCAACTTCGCACTGGTGGCTGTGGTCCCATCTCCCACCTAAGGGATGTTCAGGCAGCCCCACACCACCCCCACACTGCTGTGGGCCAGGACAGACCACCCATGGTTTTCAGAAGGGTTAATGAGGCCCGCCGCTCATGGTTACAACTCCACCCAGCTTCCCAGCTCAGATTTTCCAGGACACTGAGCTTAACTGCTCTAAGAACTGCTTAAGAACTGCTTCTAAGCAACGCCAGCAGCAAAGCTGATGATGGCTTCGATACTTGCAGAGCTGGATCTGCTGTAAAGGAGAGTGAAACAGGAGAAGCAGATTCAAAGTGCACAACAAACTCCCATAAAGAAGCGTCCTTCTTCCATAAACTTGGGAGAGGCTCTAACTCTTACATGAATAGAAAGATATGGGTCCTAAACTTGTGGGAAGCAACCAGTTGTTGTGTGGAAGAAATGCTTTGAAAATATTTGACTTCATGAAGAAGAGTAAATTTAATCTGAGTTTTCAGGAGATTTCATTCTGGCCTTGCTTTTCTACCCTGTGAGTCTTTCAGGGTGTATCCCTGCTGATAAATGTTTACTAAAAGCCACCTCCATGAAGGGAAGAGCAGCCTTCTCACACTCCTTTTCTCATCCTATCTGTATGTGAGTGTTGTGAGTAGCACTGAGCAAAACCAGGTCAAAATTAACACACCTGCCACGTTCCCCATCCCTAGACCACCAGAAACAGAAAAAACTCAGTTATTTTACTGCGCACAGTGCTTTACCTTTATACAAGCACTAACATCTCTCCGTCTTTGTTTCTGCATAAAGAGGGCTGGAGTCATCAGGTAATCCAGCAGATGATACTTTACGTGTATCACATGGCTTTGTGGGGTCACAGTGAGAGAGGGAGCTTTCATCACTTCTCTGGCATGGTAAACCAACCTTGTCTGGGATTAATTTGAGCCCTGGCTCTGTCTGTCTCTTGTATTAACATCCCCAGCAGACAAAAACCCACTTTAATTTAAAAGAGGTCCAGGCAAGTGGACCTGGACGCTTTCATTGGAACAACTTTCACCAAACACTGATGGAGCTTGGGGCAGGCCTCTGACGTTGCAGGAGACAGGAGTCTGGTGCCGACAACATGCTGGTTGTTGCAGAACCCATGTATTACTCCCAGAGCTGCCTGCAAATCAACAGCACTGATTCCTGTGTGGGACAGGCACACGTTCCTGTGTGTGAAATACACTGCACCTCACAGCGACTACAAGACACAGAATTAGACACCTTGGTCTTCTAGCTACTGTCAGTTGGCTGCTGATAAAATGTATTTTTAAAACACTAACCTTTTGCTGCAACTCCTTTACAAGAAAAAGGTGTCAAAGTTGTCCTTCTTTCCTTTTATTCCTAAAGATGTGTTAGTAGAGAGATTATTATGCCAACAGCAGACTCTTAAACTCTTTAAAGATACTTTTTTTTTTTAAAGCCACTGAATAGCATTGAATACCAACCATTATCCAGAAAATTTCTTTTCACCAATGAATTGGTGGACCTGGCAATCCATCCCTCCCACTAGGTTTTTCTGTGCTTTGATTATGTCTGTAGTCTTGCTTGGGTGTGAGTGCAAAGGTGACAGTGCCTCTGACTTTGACAGTGACTAAATAGTACCAACTGTCTGTTAAAAAAAAAAAAAAAGCTTTTGTGAATTTGGTTCCACCCTTTCTATTCCAAACTATCTTATGTGTAGAACTACAGGGGCTCTGAGACTTACAGAGGAAAAAAAGAATTTAGGGATTAATCTTTAAAATATCAGAGATAAACCAAAGGAGGTCTGTCTTCAGGTTATTTCTGCTGTTGAACTACAGGACCATAAGTAAGTGCTGGTGACACACTCATCTACAACAACCTGAAATACTTCTGGACAGAAAGACTATCACTGGTGCTGTTGCAGGGTGGCAGGCAGGACTAAACCAGATTCTAGCCTCTGGCTTGTACCACAGCTTCAGTGCATCCTGACCGGGAGAAGGGGAAAGCCCAGGGCTGACAAGATGTAATCCCAGTGAAGCATACAAAGTCAGTGACTTGAGATAGTGACACCCAGAAATATGGCTGAGACTGAAAATTTCTTCTTTGCACCCAGCATATTAATTGCCAATATGCACCAACTACAAAGATGCATCTGAAAGAGGACATGAAAATGTGCTAAAAATCAATGGCATTAGGATGGAGAGTGCTGGCAGCTGACATAGTTGGGAGAACTCTTTCATGTCCCCTCATTCTTCAATAGCACAAAAATTGACGTGAATTTTTAAAGTCTTCTGCTATGCAGAAGATTTTTCCAAAGCAATTCAATTGCTATGGCTGTTAATGCAAATCCCAGATGGACAGAGAAACAAAGTTGTGCAGTGGGATGAATTAAATGTGGTTTGTAGCTATACATCTCCTATCTCACCTGACCAGCTGCAAAGTCATGTGATGACACAGCTTGTGGCAAGAAGCCAGGCAGATAAGCTCTTATTTCAGGACTTTCAAAGGGCTGGGTATTGGCTCAGCAAAAGGGCAAGTCCTGGAGAGTGAAGACTCTTGGAATAAGCATTTGTCCCTTCAGCAAAGCAATGCGGTGAATCACTGGTGAGGAAGGTGCATGCACTTTATGTGTGTTGTAAACCCAGAGCAGCTATTTGCAGGTGAGAAGGTCTTGGTGTGTGGCTTAGAAATGTCTATGCAAAGCAGGGACAAGAAGAAGCAGTCCAAATACAGCAAGCAAAGGAACTGGAGATTATCTGCATTTGCCTTCAGGGTGCAGTAACACAGGCACTGAAAGTACTTCTGTAAACAGAACTCATTCATTTGGTGTCTCATGCTGTGTTGATGCATGTTTAGAAGATGGTTTAGTTTCACAGTCACTCAAAAGTCGTCATTGTGTAGGTCATAAAATAATCTAAATCTATCATCTTGATACCTCTTATCGCATATCCTCTGGGAGATACTAAAATGGAAGACCCCTTCCAGAACTGCATGGCTGCTTTAATCACATAAAACAAATATTAAATATTCAGATAATGTCAGTATGTCTTTTCTTCTTCTTGTTTAAACTTCATATTGTTATCTAGCCATGGTAAAAGAAATATTCCAGCTAACTGCACATTTTCTTTGTACAGAACCATATATATGAGCTTGCATTTGTGTGAACAGCAGGATTTCATGTAGGATTTGGGTATTAGAAAGTGAAATCTTTGCCCTCCACAAAGTTCAAAACACTGACATGATCTTGCCAATCACAGAGAATGCATGATCTAAACTGCACAGACTTTATAGCTTACATTGTGCTCATCTGTAAGTTTGTTGTATCAAAACAGAGTTTTCAGCCCTTACACAGTGTTGCATCCTGCCTATGTGAGTGAGCAATGTCTGTGTGTGGAGCTCTGCCTGGGCACAAGCAAAAAGCCACCTGAGAGCTTATGGATTAGAGAGCAGAGCAGTGTGGGTGATATTGCAGTGAGCATCCGCTACAAAGACCTTCTGCTCAGGAGGAAGAAATGGACAAGGGACGTTGAGGGACATCTCGAAACAGTTGGAAGAAGCCTCACATTCAGAGGTCCTGAGACACTAAACTACCCTGATATCTGCTGGTGGGGCAACACAGCACATCACAAGCAGTCCAAAAGTTTCTGAAGTGTGTCAATAAGGACTTCTTGACACAAGTGATTGAGAAGCCAAGCAGGAAAGATGCTTTGCTGAAACTCATGTTTATAAACAAGGAAGAACTGTTCAGGGATGTGAAGATTGGGGTAGCCTTGACCATGAGATGGCAGAGGTCAGGATCCTGAGGGAGAGTAGCAGAGCAAATCACAGAATCACAGCCTTGGACTTCTGGAGGGCAGAATGTAACCCCTGTAGAGATCTGCTTGGAAAAATCCCATGGGAGACAGCCCTGGAGAGAGGAGGAGTCCAGGAGAGCTACTGGGCTCCAAGCTCAAGAATGGTCCATGCCAACAAGCAGAACCAGAGAGGGCAGGCAGCTGCATTTTGAGCAAGGAGCTCCTAACTTGGCATAGACATAAAAAGGAGGTGTACAGGAGGTGTAAGGAGGGGCAGGTGGCCCAGGAGAACTATAGAAATTCTGCCTGACAGTGGAAGGATGGGGTCAGGAAAGCCAAAGCTCATCTGGAAGTGAATATGGCAGAGGATATGAACATAAAAAAGAAAGATTTCTAAAAAGGGTCCTCAGGAGTAAAGGGCATCCTATATCAAATGTGGACCTGTGAGTATATGGACCAGGGATTTGATTGAAAAGAATACAGAAAAGGCAAAGTTGCTCTGTGCCTTCTTTGCTTTAGCCTTCAGGACTCCCCAGTCCCTGAGACAAAGGGGAAAGCCCAGGGCAATGTAAACTCACCCCTGATGGAGGACAGTCAGGTTAGGAAACATTAAACAAGCTAGACTTACAGAAATGATGGTGCTGATAAAGCCAAGGCCGTGGGTTTGATCCTCGTATAGGCTGCTCACATAAGATTTGGATTTGATGATCCTTGTGAGACCCTTCCAACTCAGAATATTCTATGATACTGTGAAATTCATGGGTTCATGGGATGCACCAGGTGCTGAGGGAGTTGCCTGATCTTGTTGTCTGTGGAGTCTCCACCAGTGAAGGAATGCAAAGTTCTGCTGGACACAGCTCTCAGCAACCTGCTTAAGCTGACCCTCCTTAGAGTAGGGAGGGTGGACTAGATGTCCACTGTAATTTTACTTTCCAGCCTCTCTTTACTTTACTTTTGTGCAGGGATGGAATTGTGCACTTCTGAGTGTCCCACAGCACATGGGTTGCATTGGTCAGCTCCTCAGACACTGCCTCACACATCTGCCGTGACAGCCAATGCCCCAGCTGTTTGGGGTGAGGGGAGAGGGGAATGCATGCTTCTTTCCATAGAAGTCCTAGACCTTGACTACTGTACAGCCAGCAATGACAGAGTTAACCAAGATTGTGAAAGCAGGTTTTTCAGAGCACAGACTAGATTTCAGCTTGAAAGCATGCTGTAGCTTTGAGGAGAGTTTTTCATTATTGGACAGGATAAAGCATCTCACCATCTATGTTACAGTTTGCTCAAAGGCAGGCAGATTATGAAGAAATAGCAGCCACATCTGTGTCAGCTACATTTATCCCATCTGCTTTTTATTTTATGAACTTGGAAAGTAAATCCTAGTCATCACACAAGCCTGTTTTAAAAGGATTAGTGCAAATAATTTGGCACTGACAAAACATACATATAAAAGTTTTTCCTTCTTGACAACACTTTTAAAAATTAAATTTCCAGTGGATTTAATTACAGTTAAAAGCTTTCACCATTCATTTCAGGACATTATTCAGTGCCTACAAACCTCATTCAAGTAGTTCTCTCTTGCCCGTCATTTTTGCAACAGGTTATTAAAAAACATTACCACACCATGGTTTGAAATGCAGCATGGGTTTGGATGCCCCTGATTTACCTTTGCTCAGGTCAGTGTTGCTACTGCCAGCAGGTAAAGGTAGGAGACCGGTGTGGATGTGGGGAGTGAGAAGGAATAGCAAACAGGACAAGCAAGGGGACTGAAAATACAGATCCATAACACATATTCTCCTGTAACTGAGACCTGCACCAGGCATCACCACAACATGCAATACTGTTTATAAAGCAAGCAGGCGCTTCTCTGTGATCTTGTTATGCTATTAGCCTAAGCACACATAACCTCAATTGTCTGGAAAGGAGAAACCTTTCATTTCTGATTTAGTTCTGTGGGCACTGGCCATTTGTTCCCATGACAACATTGGTTAATTGATTTCTTCTCCCTATTTTTTTTGTTCAGATCTCCTCCTTCCTTGTGTATTTCTCTTGAGAAGTCAAAACCTTCTAAGAAAATAAAGGTTTTACTATACTAAGCAAGTCTAAGTAATTTATGTTCCCTCTTCCTAATAATTTTTCCAGTCCTATACCTTTTTCAGTTTAGGTGAATCTTTCTTTGCACAGTGTGCTGAGAAAACGTTGCCAATGCCTTGTATAATGACATTAATATGTTCTTATCTCTACTGGAATTGATTAATGCGTCAGACAGAGTTTTTGATCTTCCCAGGTACAGAGAAGCTGCATCTTCGGCAGTAATGCACAGCATGTTCAGTTCTTACTTGCTGGGTTCTACATGGAGTACATCTGAAAGCTCTTTTAAAAGGATTCTAGTATCGCTGTCCCCATTTTACAAAGACAGTTCAGATGATGAAATAACTTGCCCAAGGCCACACAGCAGACTGATAGACAAAATAAAGTGAAGACTGTGTGTATCTTGACCAACAAATTCTTTGTCCTCCAAGCTACAGATTGCAAAGAGAAATCAGATAGGCCTTTTTAAAGTAAAGTTTAGAAAAAATAAAGTTAAATATTGCAATTAAGGAGGATGGAAGACCTTTTGATAAACCAGAAAGTGACCCCCGTATAAAATTCTGTTGACATTACATCCATGATACTTTTCAAAAAAGCCCCAGGAAACATTCCAGAGCACAGCATTGCTTTGTACTCATGACAGTTTTCATCTGTGGAGTAGAGGCTATCCTTGCCAGGTCAGAAATAATTTCCAGCTTGCAAGGAGACAAGTAGCTGTTATACAGGCTCAAGTAATATTGCATAGCCTTGATTCTGTAAGACTTACATTTTTTACTTTATTCACTGTGATTAGTAGCAGCTGCTTACATGGCTTTTCATTAAGTACTCAAATGCATGTTTGGAAGATTTTAGTCGAAAAGTCATTGGAAACTGGAACAGTAGAAGCCTCTGAATTTGGGACCTCTGCCCCAGCCCACTGTCCTCCACTAGATTTCTTAAAATGTTGCCATGGTCACCTTTCTCTGAGACAAAGAGAAAGCCTCTGGGAAAGTAGGTATTACTTACATTTTATTGCTTGAAGCAAGGTCTAAAAGAATAACCTTCACTGAATTTAGATCTTATTGCAAGTTTATAATCATGTTATCTTGATTAAAGAAACACAGAACTGTTGAAGCTGGGAGATATTGGTGAAGATTGCCCGGTCCAGCCCCCTGCTCAAAACAGGTCAGCCATGGCAGCTTACTGAGAGGTGTGTCAAGTAACGTTGGAATATCTCCAAGAGTGGAGACTCCACAACCTCTCTGGGCAACCTGTTCCAGTGTTCGACAACACTCATGGGAAAAAAACCCAAAGCTTTTTCTCATGTTTCAGTGAAGTTTCATGTATTTTAATTTTTTTCATTTTTCTCTTGTTCCTTCAAGGGATGTGACCAAGAAGAATTTAGTACCGTTTTCTTTATTCTCTACCCGCCACACCAGTCTTAACATGGCTGTTAGGAGGTGGACAACTGGACATCTTGCCCAAATGCAAAAGAACACTATCCACTTCTCTTTCCATGTTCATCAAGAAAGTCACCCCTTTCTAGAAAGCCATCGGGTTGATCAGGCTTGATTTCCCCTCCATAAACCCATTCCAAGTACTCCCAGTCACCTTCTTGTCTGTAAATGGTTTCTAGGATTACTTGCTCTGTCACATCATGGACAAAAGGTAGGTCCCCTCTTTTAAAATGACTTCTAGCCTCCTTGATGTCCACTGAAGGTGATCATACATCACTCTGGACTTTATCATTGGTCTTAGAAGCCTGGAATACTGAGGGTATAAAGAAAGAAAGGAGTAAGGCATTGAGAACCTCAGGCTTCTCCACATGTTTTTACACCAAGGCTCTCTGCCTACTTTAGGAGTGAGGCTACGTTTTCTCTGGTCTTTGTTTTGATGTCCTTGTGAAAACCTTCCATGTTGGTGTTCACATGTGTTGCCATATTCACTTCCGGATGAGCTTTGGCTTTCCTGACCCCATCCTTCCACTGTCAGGCAGAATTTCTATAGTTCTCCTGGGCCACCTGCCCCTCCTTACACCTCCTGTACACCTCCTGTACACCTCCTTTTTATGTCTATGCCAAGTTAGGAGCTCCTTGCTCAAAATGCAGCTGCCTGCCCTCTCTGGTTCTGCTTGTTGGCATGGACCATTCTTGAGCTTGGAGCCCAGTAGCTCTCCTGGACTCCTCCTCTCTCCAGGGCTGTCTCCCATGGGATTTTTCCAAGCAGATCTCTACAGGGGTTACATTCTGCCCTCCAGAAGTCCAAGGCTGTGATTCTGTGATTTGCTCTGCTACTCTCCCTCAGGATCCTGACCTCTGCCATCTCATGGTCACTGCAGTCAAGGGTGCCACCAATCCTCATATTCCCAACTAGTTCCTTTTGGTTTTAAGTATCTGGTCCAGCTGAGCATCTTTCCTGCTTGGCTCCTCAATCACCTGTGTCAGGAAGCTGTTGTTTACTATTTTATTGGAAATGTCTTGAATATCAGGTCTATTGATAACAAAAATCAAGTAAACCACACTTCTTTTTGAGATAATATCACATAGCTTCATGGATGTAGGTTTTTTTCTAACTGAAAAAATGCTGGCCCCAACCTGAAACACATTTGCTTAATGCACAAATCAGGAGTATATAGGCTTGGATACAGGACTGAAGATTACAGTGACTTATTCCTTAAATGAAATTGGCACAGATGTCAGGTTTTCCACCTCATCGAGCAGTGGAATGACCGTTCATATTGTCAGCAAGTTCTCTATTTTAGGAGCAAGACATATATTCTGCTGGACTGCGACTTTGAGAAAAACAGGAACATAGTTTTAAATCTCTGAAAGATTTTTGCTGCACAGATTTGTGAATCTGTACTGAATTACATTGACTTCAAACTTATATTTTTACTATATTAATTTGCCATCTCATTATACTACAGTTAATTTGCTGTTTGCACTAGGTTTATTTGTTTTTTATGCTAGTAGCTTTGCTGTGAGGAAGACTTTTATAGTACATCCATGAAGATGTTATTATGCAGTTATAGTCTCTCAAATAGAATTAATTTTTCCTCCACTCCTTACTTAATATTTGACTTGCAGTTGTAGTTTAAGACATCTGCTTGGGTTTGATTTGTGACTTTTTGAGGGGGCTGGGGAATGATGTGACTGTTTTGTATATAAACAAAAATGGAGGCATGTTTTGTCTGCCAATATGTGTTTAATAACTGAGTTTATCAGGAAGAGGAGATGAGGCCTTTTTATTTCAGTGAATGCTAAGTCACCATGTGGGATGGGGCATTATACATTACCCTTTTACCATTATTAGCGCTGCATTCTTGATTTACTGTAGAGTTCCCTAGGTCTCTTCCAAGTCCCTGTCTGGAGAAGGAAATGGAGAAAGGAACATGACTGCAGAAGAGAGGAGACAGCAATGCCACGGGCTTAGAGAGTGGTCTTGATGCTGTAAAGTAGATCCAGCCCTGTGACACTAGGAGCAGTTGCTTGGGGAACAGTCCTGCTAGGATGCTCTTCTTATAAAAAATCTTTCATCCTATTGGCTGAAATGTCCTGAATCATGGAGGCTGCAGGGGACAATGCAGCTTTTACAGCCGAGTAAGACTTCAAGAAGTATTTTGGTTTTTATTTTACTGGTTTTCCAGTCTTCTTGCTCCTTTGGCATGTTTCCAGCTTCTGCTATAAAGTACAATCAATACTGTGCTTGTTCTTGCAGAGGTGTCACTTTCTGAGTTTAAAGAGCTGCATAACTTTCAAATGCTTTTGTATTACTACACCTGTGCAACGAGAGTCCAAAATCTAAGCCCTTTTCCAAGCAATTAAGTTATTTAGCATAGAAAAATTAATCACACTTTCCATTTTCTTAGCTACAGTTGTGTCCATTGTATTAAAACTTGGAGCAAAGTCTATGTATTGATAAACCAACTCAACTTGTGATTCAACTTGTGAAATAGCTTGACATCTTAAAATATTTTAGCAAAAACCCCTGTTTTATTAATAAATGATTGGTTAATAAGGTAAAAACCTAGAATTAGTATCTTGACTTGTTAATGTTGTATATCTAGACTTCAATAAAGCACTGGACACCATCTCCCACAGATCCCACAGAATCCTCCTAGAAAAGCTGCTTGTGGCTTGGATGTGGACTCTTGATGGGTAAAAAACTGCCAGGGTGGATGGGCCCAGAGAGTGGTGGTGAATGGAACTAAATCAAGATGGTGGCCAGTCACCAGTGGTGTTCCCCAGGGCTCTTTTGGGGGTCAGTCATGTTTAACATTATTGATGATCTAGACATTGGGATTGACTGTCCCCTTAGTTTTCAGATGACACCAAGCTGGGTGGGAATTAGTCTGCTGGAGGGCAGGAAGGCTCTGCAGAGGGGTCTGGATAGGCTGGATCCATGGGCCAAGGCCAGTGGTGTGAGGTTCAACAAGGCCCAGTGCCAGGTCCTGCCCTTGGGTCACAACAACCACAGGCTGGG